>CM035228.1:33515733-34115733 GCA_020226215.1 Sindora glabra | reverse complement strand
GAAAAGGAACCGAGCATTTCTTCCAAATTTTTTATCACACCTAGACCTAATGACCAGGTACTTGACAATTGGCATGGGTGCAATTTCACATCATTTTTAATCTCTATTGAACCATTTGTCATGGTAGGGTGATCCTGGTCGGATCATGTCCTTTAATACATTTCCTTCCACATTCTTTTTGCCTCAGTCTGATATGCCACTTTAAGTGCCCTGTCCAGTTCAGGTTGTTTGGGCAATTTGCACCAGTCATATATTAGAATGACGTATGTTGAAGAATCACCAGCTCCTCTTCTTGACAACTTCCCATTCAAAAGTTCTCTTGATTGGTCCATCTTTCCTGCTCTAGCATAATCATTAATAATAATAAGGACATTATAAGTGCCAGTGAGGGGAACAAAACCTTAGGCTATCATTTAACAATAAAGATTTATAGAATCATTAGTTCCTAATCTAGCATGGCCAGAAAACCAATATATCATAAGTGGTAGCATTTGGTACAGGTCTTCTTTTCATCTCACGAAATAATTTATTTGCTTCTCTAGCCGAACCAGTAGATGTAAGACCTCCTGAAAGAGTAATATAAGTAATAAAGTTCGGAGAAAATCTATCAGCCAGTATCTGTGAATAAGTAGAAAATGCCTTCTGCGCGTGACTGTAAGTGATAATATCACCAAGATACCTTTTCCAAGTATTTGATCAGGCACTGAGGTTGCTTTTCTAGTGATCCCTAGCCTACATAAAGCAGTAGCTAGAGTGTTATACAGAATCAGGTCAAGTTTGAGCCCCATAAATCCTCAGAAGATGAAAAATATATTGGGAAAATTAAGAATTAGTCAATCTCGACCAACACATCACATATAGAAGGGGAAAACAGAAGCCCACACAACCATGTTCTTTCACTAAATGGCACCTCATGGCCACAACATGTAGAAGGATAACAAGTATTATGTCATCAAATACATCCTTGGCTTTGTTTAACAAAACGCCTAGTAAATTTCTAACCAATACAAGCCAGAAGGAGCTAGTTTTTTGAAACATCAGGCTTTGGCCTCTAGTTCTTTTAATTCATCTTCATCTTTTGCTTCTATTTCACCTTCAGCTCCAAAAGCATTTATAGTTTGATGAAGGTACTCCTAAGCTTCGCTCAATATTGATTCCTTTGCACAAGCAACATGCAAAATCTTAGCTGACACAAACATATGCAAACAACAGTGCAAACAATTGCTTACTATTTTATATTTCACATTTTAAAAAAGAATTAGTTTCCTTTATACAACCACCAACATTCAAATGCTCCATGATTGACCACAATCTTGAGGTTAACTTAAACTTAGAATGCTCCATGTGTGGCAAGGAGCTCGGCATTCCTTAAGCATGGTCTCAGGTTTGATCCTTGTGGATGAAGCAGATGGCGTTGGGAGAACTTGCCCCCATATTGGGTTTGATCCGGCTCAAATCTGGATTAGTCAGTGGTCCAATAACGCCCACTGGATACCGGGTGATTAGCTCAAAAAAAAAAGTACTCGTATTTATACCAAGAACCAGCTTTTAGGTCAATTACTTCATGATGCTTTTTGTTCCTGTTTCCAATAAATTGCAAAGGTGAGAAAAAATCAAAAAACAACAAAGCAGTCAACAAAAATGAGAAATGATACATGCTTAGAAGCATATAATTTAGACATGATCATAATAATACTGGAAGTTAAGAGTTTCTTAATATTAAAAGTAACAATTGAAACTACAAAAATAGAATGTGAGCCTTTATAAGAATTCTTCCAGGGAGATTCTCTACTTGAGCCTGACAAAGAATTTTTATGTCCCCTAGTTTTGCAAAGTAAAATTCTCTCTTTTTCCAGGAGATTCACAGGAAGTTTGGGATAAGTAACATGTACAACAATGAAAAGAAAAGATAAAATTGAAGGCCAGAAAGATGATACTTAGCATGTCTACAAGAGCTCAACAAACCAACCAAAAAAGCATCTTTTTAATTGAGCGAGGAGCTTGGCCCAATAGATCATCATGAGCCCCCACTTAGGAAAGACATGACATGGATTATATTAGATGTACAGATTTTATTGTGTATCCAGATATTCGTCAATGATAAAAAAAGATACTACCATTTTTACATCATTGTTATGTTTAAGGCACAAAGAATCTAATATTTGTACCTCCTAGGACAAAGCCTCAATCTCTGCTGAAGAATTAGCTCCACTTGCTCCTCCACTCGAACTAACTTGGATAGGCCCTATAATAAAGCGGACATCAAATCAAATGAAAAGCAAAAATGGTGAGGTGCTTCAAGATAAAACTAATAGGAAAAATACATAATTTTGGATCAGAAATGACAAGAAGCCAAGCAGTGGTACTTTCAAGTCTAAGTTTGTCGCCTAAATTAGAATTATTCATAATCTTTGTTGTGATTTTGTGTTCTTTGAAGAACTTTATAGATTCACAAGAAAATTTTAAACCATGGGTCATGAGGTTGATATGCAAACTTATTTCCAAGCACAGGGAGAAAATCTGTTGTTTTGTATTGTAAGTTTAAACATAACATCGGAGCTCCATCATTATTTGAATTACACAAACTATAATTATTTTGATCACACATACCACATTTAATTTGATAAACTCTATCAAGGTTCTCAGCAAGATAGCAGGAAATTTCATTTACATAGATGTCTTTCCCCAAATTTTAATCTATCAAGAACTTCAGAGAAGAAATCCTTCTTTTAAGAAACCTGTGCAGATCATAACAAATGTGCAAAATCTAAAAAAGAAATTGTGAAAAAGAAGAAATAACAATTAATATTTAAGTAAAAAATTGATCATTTGTGTTAATTACCCTAAAAAGTCCAGAGAGATGTATCGTAAGGAATAGGTGCACAAGCAACAACTCCCTCTCAAAAAATGCCTTGCTTGGTTGGTTGCAGATGAACTCTTAGGAAACATATCATGCAGTTATAAACACTAGAGCCTCCGTAGCCCAAACCAGCATAAATTTCAATCTTCATAAACTTGGAGATCCTGATCTTTCTTTCTGTCTGCTAATAAAGGAAGTAAAAGCAATTGACTAGCTTGGATGTCATTGAGAAAAGTAGTTAGCATACAACCCATCCTTGCTCTGATTCCATCAAATGAATAACCATCATAATCAAAAGATGAAAAACCAGAGCTTTCACCAGAAGAGCTCAGTATTGAATCAGGTATTAGTCACATCTCCCCGGGTTGTAACTTCAGGACTTCTACCTAAATGAGTCTCTCTTTGTTGATTAATGCATCTTCCCCATCTCTTCTACTGGTATTTCTTTTCGTCATGCTGAACATGCATTCAAAAGTTATTCTGCAGCTGCCGCAGCCTCAGCCTCTGCAATGGCTGCAGTTGCAGCAACATCTTCCATAGTCATGCCTTTCATCTTTGCTAACTCTGCATCAATCAGGGATTTCAAAACGATGTTGACATCAATCTTATCAGCTTTTGGAGAACCTAAGGGTCTTCCTTCCAAGTAGAGAGGGGGAGCTTCTTATTTTCTCAGTTTTTTGAACTTTGCGTGAGCCTGTACTTATGTTTTGCCTATTAAGACATGCCCCACACAAGGAGAAATATCAAATTTCGTCTAATCATGTCTCACAAAATAACAAATCTCCCCGGTTGTATGGGAATATCTCAGCCTGCATTGTAGGCTACATACATGAAGACAGTTGATTACCCTCAATCCTAGTAAACACCAATGCATTTAAAGAATAGATAAGTAGCCAAAGATGTGAAAACAACTACTACCATTTGAATAATAGCTTCTATTGATAGCATATTGTTCTTGCAACAGATTGAATTTGCCAATAAAATTCAGGGGAAAAAAACCAAAAAAGTAATGGAAGAAAATGTAAATAAAAATGAAAATAAAGATAGCATGTGGTTTAAGAGATCAAAAAATGCCCTGATTATGGGGAAAAAAAATTAATAGCTAATGATTATAGTTAAGAACAGCAAATTCTGTTCTTTGCTAGCAGTGCCCAAAACATCCATATATAACTACTCCCATGGAAATATAGAAGCAGGGAATGGAATTATCAGTTCCCAAAGCATTAAACTCTGTCATACATGACATTTATCAACCAAACTCTACTGTGACATTTATCAAACAGATGGTAGACATCTAAATATCAAACAAAACATCAACCAAATCAATTAAAGAGATGCTGCAAGAAAAGCAAATACGAAAAAAATTGAAAATAGATAACAAATAAATGAAACAATACCTAATAAAAAACACCAATGCATTATTCTTCATATTGAGAGAGTTGCGGGTTGGAAGATGAGGAAGAGAACCTTAATGGTTGAATGGAGAGGAATGATGGACTGTTTATCCTACACAAGAAATCCGGAAACCCCAATTTCTTTTATTGGTATCCCACATAACTCCTACAATTGCCCGTTGCGAGGAAGAGAAACTGTAAACGGAGACGAAGCTTTACATCGTTCACTGGGATCACCAGCTCAGCGACTGTCTTACAATTGCAAACTTTTTGTTTCGTCTGTTTTCTATTAAAGACTGTCCGGTCACCCTTATTTAAGCAACCAAATTACCATCTACATATGATCGTAAATAGTAAAAATGGAGAAAAATATTTTGTTAAAAAAGGGAAAACATATCTTCTTGTATAAGTAAAAAGGGATAAGTTGTCTCAAAACTTGGGAGACCCCAATATTTTCAAATTGACAAATTAGAAGTCAATTCGTTAATTAAACATATTTTTTATCAAATATTAAAATTAGCAAATTCAATTAAAATTATTTTAATTAATCAATAGCTTCTCAAAATGCTATTTATCGTACACCCTCCAGTATCAACTGTCCTTAAATTTAAACAGTCTTTGGCCGCTAACTTCCCACCCTCCGCTCCGTCTAACTCGTCACTGATTTTCTCATGGTATCCCGCAGAATTCAAACTCTCATTCAACAATCCAGAAACTTCACCCATCTTCTCCAAGTCCACTCCCTCATTCTCAAATCCGCCATTGATTACGATCCCAAATTGGTCTCCCACTTCGTCTCATCCGCTTGCTCTATTTCTGTCAATTGTGCGAAATTGATATTCGACGAGATACCCATAGTTCCCCCTCTTTTTGCTTGGAATTCTATCATAAAAGCATTTGCAAAGAGTTCGACTCCACTCGAATCAGTTAAGTACTTTTGTAAGTTGCAAAAGCTCGGTCTTCATGCTAATAATTTCACATACCCGTTTGTCCTAAAAGCCTGTGGTCGTTGTTCATTGTCTGCAGAAGGTGGGGTGATGCATTCTTTAATTTTGAAGATGGGGTTTGATTCTGATCAGTATATAAGCAACACTCTTTTGAAGATGTACGTTGACTGTGGTTTAATTCAGTTTGCTAAGCAGGTGTTTGATGAAATGATTGTTAGAGATGTTGTGTCGTGGAGTTGCTTGATTGCTGCATACGTCACTTGGTAAAGTTGTTGGGTTCATCTTATTTATGATTTTAGTGTTTCATTATGTAAATTTTTTAACTCATTGCAGATCAATCAATAGCGAATTATATTCTTATGAATTTTGCCGCTTCGGGATGGACGCTTTAAAAATTAAGAGTGCACTATGTTTTGTAATTTTACCAAAGGACGATTAATTGCTGAATGCCTGAAATTTCTACCATTATTAAGGGTCCCTTTGTTTTGCATGAAAACATATTCAGTAGTAACATCTCATTTGCCATGTTTGTGGTTAAAGAGGTCATGATAGAAAATATTCTATTTGCTTAATGTTAAATAAGTAGTAATATCTCATTTGTTGATGGAAGAAAACAACATTCACTGCTTTAGAGAAGAAGTTGTTTTCTTCCATTACCATAACACCATGCATTATTTCATTAACCACAAGCCATTTCGTGACATGGAAGTCATTTACTTCTATACAAACAAGTTAGATTTTTGTATGAAATACATTCTCTGATAAGACAAATGGCCCCTATGTTGTCTTGTTTTTCTTGTGTTGCATCATTTTTAACTGGATTGGATGTTTTTACTGTGGATTTTTATAATTTGGAAACTTAGATGGGTGCTATTTTTTTCATTTTTCCCTTTTTGTGTTAAGTCAACTCTGTTTTATTAAAGCTTCTTTGTTTTGCAATTTCTTATTCTCCCAAACACTAACATACCTTGATTCCATTGGCTGGGCCATATTAGGTCGTATTGCCAATGTTCCTGTCTGGGACAGCGATAAGTTTGAGGCAGATTTCTAGATTGAGTTTTGTGTGTGTGTGTGTGTATCTAAGTGGTTTAGAGCATTGGAAAAAAAAATTGGGAGAAGGTTTTGATAAAATCTTATGTTCAAAATTATACTTCAGCTTCTTGACGATTTAGTAATCACTTTGCCAAAGCAATATTTACTTAATATATTGTGAAACTAATTTTATGGCCTGTTATGGATTTAGTCTACATGCTTATTATAGCTCAATCAGCTTGAAGTTAGGAGTTGATTATTGTAGTATTGAAAAGAGAGAAAAACAGAAGAAGTAGGATTATGGAGAGAATATATTCATG
Source organism: Sindora glabra (assembly GCA_020226215.1). Classification (NCBI taxonomy): domain Eukaryota; kingdom Viridiplantae; phylum Streptophyta; class Magnoliopsida; order Fabales; family Fabaceae; genus Sindora; species Sindora glabra. Next base: position 34,109,180 of record CM035228.1, on the reverse strand, counting down.
GTTTTTAATTAGTCATCAAAACTCTTAAATGTAATGATGATTAATTCTTCCCAACATATTTTAATATACGAACTTCAACAATATTTTTAATTAATAATAACTTAAATTGGTTGACATAGATAAATTCTCGACAGATGTAGTATTTATTTACTTGTTTCTATCTGTCTGCAGCAACTCTTCATCAGATGCATTAAATGTGTTTGAAGAGATGAAGCTGGCAAATGAAAAACCAAACTCAGTCACTCTGGTAAGCTTGCTTTCTGCATGCACCCATCTGCTCAATATCTGTGCAGGGAAGTCAATTCATTCTTACATTGTAAGAAACCAAATAGAACTGGATGTCGCTTTGGTTACAGCTCTCTTTGAGATGTATTCTAAGTGTGGACATATTGAAAAAGCCCTTCAAATTTTCAAGTCATTGCCTGAGAAGAATTCGCAGTCATGGACAATCATGATCTCTGCTCTCGCAGATCATGGACGTTACAAGGAAGCCATTTCTTTATTCACTCAGATGGAAATTTCGGGGCCGAGACCTGATAGTCTTTCATTTTCTGTGATCCTGTCGGCCTGCAGCCACATGGGCCTTGTTTATGAAGGCCAAAAGTATTTTGATAAGATGGTGAGATTATATAACATATAGCCAACAGTAGAACATTATGGTTGCATGGTTGATTTGCTAGGAAGAGCTGGCTTAATTAAAGAAGCTTATAAGCTCATCACGAACATGCCCATTGAGCATAATGGTGTCATATTGAGGAGTTTTTTAGGTGCCTGCAAAGAAAATGGATGGCTTCTTAATTTGGATGATAAGCTGCTGTCTAAATTGGAGCCTGAACTGGGGGCGAACTACGTACTTACAGCTAATCTTTTTTCACTCGCCGGTTCCTGGATGGATGCTAATAATGCGAGGGTAGCCATGAAGCAAAAAGGGTTGGGGAAGATTCCTGGTTGCAGTTGGGTTGGGGGTGCAGATGTTTCCTGTTAGTAGAATTTAACAACTTTTATACTCGAGGGTTGGTTCAGCTGGGCGATGGTCCATGGAGTAAATTCTGTTCATTCTCTCCCCTGTTTAGTTGTGGATGTAGATATTGATGAATTCGATTCAGTTTTGAACCATGGCCAAGTGATGATCTTGCATCATTGGTTGGAAAATATTTAATCTTACCCAAATTTTATTGCCTCTTTTTTTTTTTTTTTTTTGGGGGGGGGGGATATATGAGAGAGCTGTTTCCTTAATTTTAAATGCACTCCATTATAATGTCAAAATCATTGATTTGTGAATATAATGTGAAGATAGCAATGAAATTTCAGTGATATTGTAGATCGAAAATATTTTCCTTTGATTTACAGCTTTTGTGTATTTAAGCTCTATTTAACAATTAACTAACTATATATTAGTGATTAATTGATTCAATTAGTTGATTGATAATTATATTATTTAATTTGAGCAGTTGATAAAATTAGTCATTTCAATAAAATTAGTAGGTAAAATTAATTTTTTATTAGTATTTTTTTATATATAAAATAACATATAAAGATATAAGTATATTTTATGATTTATTTGAATATATATATATATGTGTGTTTGTATTTATATATTTATTATATGTGTATAAATTAATTTTATTAATTTTTATATTTAACATGAAAAGAATTTAAATTCATTAAATAATTATATAACAAGTCTTTAACATATTATAATAATTATTTTGTTAAGATATTAATTTTATTATATAAATCTATATATTGAAAAGTTAAATGATTATTAATTATTTACAAAGAATTGTTTTATTTTAGTATATAATACACTAATACATGTATAATTAAGAGTATATAATGGCAGTGATTAAATAAAAAATATTATTTGTTAATGAATATGGGTTTAGTTCTTCTTACTAGCATTTAAAAAAAAAAATAATGAGTGGGAAGAATTATTATATAATTTTTTACGTTTTATAGCATTTAATAAATCGATTGCTTGAAAATGATCTCAATTAATGATATCAATTAAAATGATCTCAATTAACTTAAAGTTGATAAACAAGTTGATTAACAAATTTCCTTCTAGCCCAAGAAAACGACGCCAATCGAAGGGACAAAACCATTTTAAGGCACCAATGCTGTGTGCTAGGGGAAATGGAAAACTGACCTGCACGGGTTTAGAGCTTAATGGAAAACTGACCTGCACGGGTTTAGAGCTAAGTTATTTTGTTGCTTGTCATAATTTCTAATTATTATTTGTATTTTAAAATTTTGAATTTGAATTTTATACTTCTTTTTATTTTTAATTTGGTATTTTCATTATTTTCTTAATATATAAGTTTTGTATGTGATGAGCGTATGTGAATAATTTGTCACTATTTATGCATTGCACTAAAAGACACTTCACCTATTTATTCCTTTTAAACAAAAAACTATAAAATATCTTAATTTTCGAAACATTATTATCCACTTGAAATGAAAATATAATGCTGTGAAAGCTTTACAGCAGCCATTAAGCCATATTAAATAAAAAATATTTATATGTAGGTTTTCTTTATATATAAATGAGAAAGTGTCATATCCATTTTGTGATTAAAGAATGATTTCCGTAAATATAATTATAAGGGAAAATAACTTTTTAAAAAAGATTATTTTCTATGAAATTGTTTTATTTAACAATTCATATATAAGTTATTTTCCATTTTCTCAATATTTTACGATATATTTTAATGAAAGATGTAAAATAATAAGAAGCGGGCTGTGATAGTAAATAATAGAATGCTAACATGTACGTAATAGGAAGTATGCACTTGTAAACGATGACAAGTACATGGATTCAATTTTAAACATTAGAAGTTTAGAGTGAGATTGTAATTAGATATATCTGGAAATGTCACTTTAATACTTAATTTGAATAGATTTACATTAAAAAATTAATCTTACATGTATGATTTGTTAAAATTGATTATCAAACCATGCAAAATTTTGTTGAATATGTTCAATAGCATCTGTCAAGTTAAATACATTCAACAACTATTTCGATATTAATGAAATTTTGTAGGATAAATATATCCAACATTATATTTATTTATTTATTTTATAATAATTAGATATATAATATATCACATTATTTAAGATTATGGTGTATAAAATTTTAGGTAAATTTCATTTCTCCCCCAAATTTTGGGTTAAAATCATTCACTCTCCTTTTGTTTTTTAAAATTCCTGGGACCTCCTACTAGCTAATAAACTTTATCTCTATTACGAATAAAATGTTTTGCCAATTTTTCCCACTAAGTAAACTATTAGAATAAGGTTCAATAGAAGCTAAAAAGTTAGTTTAGAAAATGAGCTCTATCTTTTCTATGTCAATTGTTTAATAAAAAGTGATGTGAAAAAATACAAGCATCAGTTATTAAAAACCCAACATCAAAATAAAACCTGTTGTAAAAAATGAATATGAATCATTAGATTTGAAAATAAGGCTAAACATTAAATATCAGTTCTTATATACAATTGACATCAGAAGTTTACATCAAGTGACATTTTTGCAATTATACCTCAAACATTAAATATCATTTTTAATGATGACTCACATGAAAATATAGAAATGTTGATTATTTATTAATAATTAATATGGAAAATACTACTCCCAACATATATATTCTTATTTATGTTTCTCAAAACCATTTTAGAACTTTAGTTGTATAATGATTTGCTCTTTATTTTATGAGTGACCTTTATTCTTGTTTTTCTAACATTTGTTCAATGATTATGTGGCATCAATGTTCTACTACCTTTGAGTACTACTCCACATTATTTGAGGTATTTTCCTCAGTTTTCTCATGCTTTGTGAGCATTTTGTGTTTTAGTTATGATTTTTAGGATTAGATAGGTAGAATTATTGTATATTGTCGAAAAATTTCCATTTCTATGCTTTAGAATTACCTTTAAATCATTATGAATATGGTTTAAGCTCGTTATTTGACATGAAGAGTTATATAGCTAAATACATGTCTTATTTTATGCTTTTATTTTTTAAAATATCATTTTTGTTTGGATATTACATTTTTAAAGTGACCTTCTACATTGTTATGGCTCTATTAAGATCTAATTTCAATTTTTTGTAGGTAAAGTTTTGTTTTAAGATCAATCCAAATGTGACAAAATATTTTTCAACTATTTCTTCTTATTTAAATTATCACATGTATGTGCTTGGAAACTTATCAAATGTTGCTTGATATATAAGCTAAATGTTTGTATTGCTTTTGTTATAATTATTTAAACAGAAGTGACATGGATTCTAGTTTTGATAAAGACAATATCAAAATGAAGGGCACTAAGGTTCCTATAATTATAGCAAATATGATTCTTAAGTATGCCAAATGAGAGAAGTCAATAGTAGGTTTTAATGAAAAAGGCCAGACATATAGGCCTTGTATAACAAAATTTAACAACTACATCAAGATGCTGGCATGCACTAAGGTGTTATTACTATTAGGAATGAGCATGAAGTGCTAAAAGACACCAAGAAGGCCATCTCGGAGAATTTATTCATAAGGAACCTTAATACTTATCTCTATTTCATTCTTTACATGTACATAATAATCTTTTTGGATTACTAGTTATATTTATCATTTGTGTTACAGACTACCTTTAATATGCCTAAGGGATGCTAATGGATAAAATATTATTTATATTATTTCATCTTATTTGTTATCTCTTAAAGTATTACTATGATTAATTTAATGGAATTAATATTGTTTAGTGATTGGGTTATGATTTTGCAATATTCTTAAATTATTTAGTTAATATTGAATTTTTTATGTTGTTTCAAATTTTTAGCTATAACTTAATTTTTAGAGATTAAATTTAGGTAATTTTTATAGCATTGGAAGGTTAGAACAAATGTATAAAATTTTTATGATTTGGTTGGAACATAATTTAGATGTATGGAGGGTCAAATTTAGCTGTGAAGAAGAAATAATGTTACTATCCAATCTAACCTAATTTTAATTTTTAGGTTATATCTAGAACTCTAAGAATCCAATTCAAGTGAAACTAATGCTCATAGTCAATTTAGATCAACTATAACAACTTTCTTACTTAGGATTAATCAAATTATATCCTTTTATGGTCAAACATTCGCTTGAAGTTGACTTATGATATTTCATTATTGTAAACTATTACAGTAATATGGGTTATAAATTAGGTTTTGGGCTTTCAAATTAAACAAAACTCTATTCATTGTAATCCTAAAATACATTTTAACTTGGCCTAGTAGTTTTTCTACCTAGGAAGATCTAATTTATTTAGGTTTTTTTTGCCATAAAATTAACATATTTAGAAAATAACAAACTTTTCTTTTTCTAGCTTTCTCTTTAAACCACCATAACTAGGTAATTTTCTTCAATCAGTTTAAAGGAATTCTAACTTATTTCGATTTGTTTTTAAGAATCAATCATCTAATTTTACTATTAATTTGATTATACTTATTTCTTTACTCTTTTATGTTTGTGATTACTTAAGATAATTATTAATTAAGATCCTTTAGTTTATTATCTTCTGCAATCTATTGCTAAATAATTAATTATGATGATAGGTTGTAATTAGTTGTTGCATGAGTAGCAATTAGGTGACTAATCATTACTTAAGAGAAATAGGATTTGATTTAATGATTCAATACCCGATTAAGTTATTAATTTGGTTTTAGCTATCTTTTGAATGTTAATAGTATTGTTTAGGTGTTAGGCTTAAATAGTAAAGAATTAATTTAGATATTATGCTTAAGTTAATTAATTTAGGAACATTAAGAATGTTGTCAATGTATTCTTAGGCTAATTAATCAAATTAGAGTAATTCTATAAGTGTTATCCAGGATAAATTAATCGATTAAGGTTTGGAACGTCTCTTAAGCTGGTAATTCTATTTTTGTGACTCTTTTTATTTTAGATTTTCCATTCATCATTGTGTTTTATTATGTTTAATTGCATTTATAAACCTTTGCTTTGTTTTAAATTTTATTGTCATATTTTAATAACCTAATCCCCTAGGTTCAACCTAGACTTACCTTGTCTATGTGGAAGAGTAAGTTCAATTTAATTTTTTATATGAAATAGTATGCCATCGAATGCAAAAAACATGTTTTGCAAGTGGTGGCCATGAGGTGGAAGGATTTTAAATATAACTTTGTCAAGGACTACATCAACAACAAAAAGAAGAGTAATACCTCGCATTATGAAAAATATTACAAGATTGATCCTAAGACATGAGTGACATTTGTGAAGATATGTAAAAGGAAAGAGTTATATATATATATATATATATATATATATATATATATATATATATATATATATATATATATTTATTATCTTTATTCCACCATTTACAATGAATTTAATTCTCATCACTTGTTTTATTTATTTATTTGCAACAAGCCTAAAGTGAAAAAATTAAAGTGAACTAACCTAAAATCACCTACAATTATAGGTGTACAAGAAGCTTAAAGAGAATCTCCATAAGTAAAGGACTCAAGCTATTGTTGAGGATTTTGATCAACTTGTTGGTCAAGTATTAGCTTCTATCATCCTCATTCCATGGTATAAGTTATGGGTCATAATTAAAGTTAACTATTGAGGAGAATATATGATTAAGGAATGTCAGCAAAGTAATGAGCAAATAGTAAAAAATGTTATTAATTTACTTGTTAAATATGAAATGTCTTGCTCAGTTGTCAAAACATGAATAATAATGTTTGATTACATTGTGCTAGGATGAGCTTGCACATAAAGCTTCCTTAAGAGAGTTTTAATCAGTTGGAAAAGAGAATGGACATATTAATTTCTGCCTTGGGAATATAAGAGCATTTTAGACGTGTTAGGAGCATTAGAAGATTAATGGGCTTTAAAATTTACTTTATAGGACCTTTAAAACATTAGCACTAGAGGACCATCTAATAGAGATATCGAGGAGCTAAAGATGCAAATCACCATTAAGGTGGTAAAGAAAGCAAAGAAAGAAGTTATAGAAGGGATACGAGCCATGCTTATGTATAAAGGCATGAAACTAGCTGCCACCCCATAAAAGGACGATAAGTATGGATAATGACCTTTACGATATAGTTAAGCAACTATTATCTTGCTAACCTTAACCTTTTCGCCTAACTACCTTAGATGAATACTTATTACCTAATTGCTTGTTGTTAGATACATTTAATAATGTTGTAATTTTATATTAATGCTAATCAATTGATTTATTTATCCTTTTAAAGTGGAAATAAATGTCTATTTATGATTACAAGACCCTCTGTTAGACAAGTGATGATGGATATGGCTTTCTTCACTCGTATGCTCCACATCTTTGCACTACTAAAGATCAATGTAAGGTTGTGATAAATGTTACTAAGGAAGGTATGACTAAGGTGCCATTATCGAACGATAAGGTGACCATTATGGCCTGAGCAATTAACACCTACCTAACTACCTACCTAACTAAGTTAAAAACCTTGATTACATTTTGTAAAAAGGTAAAGTTTTCCATTACTTTGTATCACTTGTTTACAATTAATTACATGTTACCTATATTGTTTGATTCTTATACTTTTTTTGCAATTCATTACCTTGACTAAAAGAAACTAGCAAAAGGTGGATAAGGACAATGATGGTAAATCCTAAAAATCAAAGAATTTGATAGCTTGTCCTTAGCATTCCCCTAAAAAGGCCAAACTTTAGTAAAAGTTCCTATTTATTGCACATAGGATGCACAAAATAAATATCATACTGCTATATATGAGATATGAAATTATGGCACATGAATATGACATTAGCTTATCCAAGAAGTTCATCTTGCATTTTCTAAACATAAAAGAGGTAGGTATGTGTATTATGGAGATTTGGATTAGGTGTATTATTTTTAAAAAAATTAGCCATTAGGAGTTTGCAAAAGAAAGCTAAAAGAAGAAAAAAATGCTATCTAATCTAGTGTACTACCTTTAGAGGAAAAAAAAACCTAATTATATCTAACTTTCTAAATAAGGAAAACTTAATGAGTTAAGTTAAGATGACTTATAAGGTTACAATGAATCTTTGCTTGATTTGGAAGTTTATAGCTTAACTTACAAACCAAATTACTAACAGTGTTTGTAGAAGTAAATCCCCATAGGTTAATTTCTAACTTTTATTTGACTATTGAAATGACATAACTTCATTAATCCTCGATATGAAAGTTGTTGCGCTAGATCTAACTTTGGGCATTGGTTTCACCTTACTCGGACTCTCAAAACTCAATACATGGCCTAAAAACTATAACTAGGTTAAATTAAATAAAAACATTGCTTTATCATCATGACTAAATTTGAACCTTTAAATGCTTGAATTGAATTTCAACCAAAATATGAAATTTTTAGAGCTTCCTCTCAAATTTCCAACATTTTATATGTCATTGAATTTGGACCTCTATCTAACATTGTAAAATCATGACCTAATCATAAAACAATATTAGTTCTATTAAATTAAGTATATATAATACTATAAGAGGCATAAAATAGATAGAAATAATATAGATGATATTTTATATATCAAATTCTCCCACACTTAGCCTTTGCATGTCCTTAAATAAATACAATTTTATTCAAAACTAAAGAGCAAAAGACTAGCTTTTTAAAGGCTTCAAGACTACAAAATTCATAAGTAAGGAAATAATGAAAACTTTCAAGAATCATAACGCATCATAACAAATAATCTTGGCAAATTTAGAATTAATCAATATAACAATTTTATTCAAAATGGATAAATCAAATTGGTAGACCTTCAGAAAATTCACTCTCCATCTCTCAAATATTTAAGGCTAGTATTTCACTCAATTTCATTACATGAAAATGCCTTCCTATAAGTCTGTTTATCATGTAATCTACATTACTCAAATTACATGTATAATACAAATCAAAAATACTTTATTGAATATTGCAATATGGTTAAGGAGAAAAGGAAGGAAAATTGAAGATATAAAACTTAAAAATCAAGGAAATCAATAAACCCTCTGAAATATAAATATATGGGAAAATTATGAACAATTTCAATATTAACATAACAACTTAAATTTCAATTTCAAATACTAATTAACTTTTTTTATTTCCTAATTCATTTTGCCTTATATATATATATATATATATATATATATATATATATATATATATATATTCTCTTTTTATCTTTTTCTTCATTGTTCTCTTTTTTTCCATTTTTTTAATCAAAACATGAAATTGAAAATGATAATGATTTTTCATATATAACATACACACACATACATACTCTCGCACTTATTGAAGCACTACAAGAAATTCACATTTAGCAATGGATACTTAGTGATAGATTTAAAGATGGATTTTTAGTTATTGGGAAGGACTCCAAAATGTTTCTTTAACATCTAAGTTTAGTGATAGAAGTATTAATAAATTTAAACAATCCACCGCTAATGTCACTACTAGCTTTTTTTAAAATTTCTACAATTTTCCTTTCTAATGATATATTTGTCATTAATTCCACTGGAAATTATTACTAATGGATTTAAAGATGAAAAAAATAGGTTTTAAATTGCCAATGAAATTAGCAATGAATTTTGCACAAATTTTAAAGTTTTATTAGGTAGTTACATTATTTTTTTAAAAAAATTAACAATGACATTAAAGATAGGTGTATTCTCATCCATTAGTAAATCCATAGCTAAATAAGATGCACCATTTTTTAAAAGGTTTTAGTGATGAAAATATCCATCTCTAATTGTTTCTTTATTCTTTTAATATATTAAACCAATGATAATGCCACCCTATTCCTAGCTAAGACCTATTTAAGGAAATTGTAGAGAATTTTGCTTTTATGTCATCCAACTTTAAGCTTCCTTATTACCATCTATCATTTTTAGGAGTTTCTTTATTGTCCCTTTTCTTTTAATCAATTTTTTTTATGAAAGGTGAGTTTTATTGCTTATGGCTTGGGTGATAGTTTTATAAGTAACTTTAAAGATTTGTCTCTAATTAGAGTTTAACATATGTTTTTTACATACTTGTAACTATTGAAATGTTTTAGATCTTTAAATGTGAGTTAAATCTATAAAGTTAATGATATAAGGTTTGATGAAGGGAAATTTTAGCTTTTATGTAACTGGGGTTTCTATTTTAATTCAAATTGATATAATAATGACTTAAGAGTGATTAATGTTTTAAAATGTTTGCATTGAATTTTTATTGCTTATGGCCACATTGATTTTGTTAATTTTACAATTAATTTACTCTTGTAATAGTTGACATTTAAGTGTATTAAAAATAATGTATTTCACTCATATATTGCAATTTATACATGTGTATTTCATTCCATACTTAGATCATGGAAGGAATTGGAATGACTAGTTGATTATCATTAAAATGAAAGCAAGGAGTTTTGTTAACAAATAATGCTATAGATTCCTTCCAAGATGATGAGCAATGCACCTAATTGCCATCACAAGTTGATAATGAAGAGATTGAATCACTAAGGGATAGGTTAGAATATCTAGAAGTTAGCCTCACTAATAATATCATATATGATGAATTATATGATCTCTATGGGGAAAAAGAAGCTTTGGAAGATGATGAAGAAGAAACTAATAAAGATAATTAAGAAGTCTAATATAATGACAAAGAATCTTCATCATAGACTGGGTTATATTTCATATACATAGATTATGATTTTTCATGTATATGTCTTTATTAATTATAGGAAAATGATCCTAACTTAATATTATCTTCATTTGTTGGTAGCTACTAAATCTTCAGTAAGACCAAATTGGATGATGAGTTCTATAGATTGTATAGTGATGTTTACAAAGGTTAGGCATCTAAAAGCTTTCAACTCATGTTTCTTGTATTCAACAACAAGTGAAGATACTATTAAGTTAATATAAGTTTCCTCTAATAAAGACATATATGTGAAAAATAATAATCTATCTACATGAAATATAACTTATTCTATGATAAAGAATCATTATGATATTTACAGAGGTCAGACATCTGAGAGCTTCTAGTGCATGATGACTTTCTTGCATTCAACTGTATTATTCATCACAAAATGAAACATGTAAAATAAGTTTTTTCCAAGGAAGATAGGTCATCTAATGATTACAAAATTCAATAGAATCAAGAAATCCATTAACATTAAGCTATGAAATAAATCATTAATGTCTTGTAAAACCTTTTATTGCTATATTATTACAAATTTTGCTAGCATGATCAAGCTTACAATAATAAAGCTCGATAAAGAAGATTTCATAAGACAGTAGTAGTTCATTACTTATTATAATTTTGATGGAGTCTTTGTTTTTATTGAATTCTATAATCTTTAGATAACTTATTTTCTTTAAAGAAACTTATCTTACATGCTTCACTTCGTCATAAATAATATAGTTAAATGAAAGTTATCATGTGCTAAAAGCTCTAAATGACATCTAACCTTTGCAAACATCAAGATGCAATCTATAACAAATAAAGTTTAACAAGAAGACACTTAAATGGCTAAAAGATTAAGGAACAAGTAGAAGTCCTTTCAAATAAGAAGAAAAGACATTTAAAAGGGTTGAAGAGACCATCAAGAATCCCTAACCTCTACATTTTAGGATTTCTATCATTTGTTAGAAATATTGGATTTAATTTTTTATTTGTACATAGGTTCACTATTTTATATGACAATTTTTATGTTTAATGAATGCATAATTGACATTCAATATTATGAAATTCAACTTTAGATATTTATCATTTAATTAAATTTAGTGTTGCTATAATTGAAGTCATTTTATGTAGGAACATTTGTTATATAGGTTGCCCTACAATACGGGGAAATATGTCCTATATTAGCAATAGATTTATGAATAATGATGCTTCTAAAATTTTTAAATTTTAATAAAATAAAGATGAGTTTAGCGATGAATGGGAAATTAGTGATAAGTTAGTCTATTAAAATATGGAAATTATTGATAGGAATTGTAACCTTTATTTTTAGTGATGGATATTTCCATTGGTAAAATCAAAATCATCAATGATTTAGCTATCAATAAAAATAAATTTAGCAATGAACTTTACTGTCATTAATTTTACTCATCATCCATTTTTTTGTTGTATCTTGAAATTACTAACAAATTATAGTAATGAATTTAGATACAGATGACTTTGATCCATCACTAAAAAAATTATCAACAGGATATATTGATGGTCATTTATTTGTCGTTAGTTCCATCATAAATAATTTTAGTGATGGATTTTCAAGAGTTAGCAAATGATATTTCATCTTTAATTGTTGTTTTTCTTATAATAAAGAATGCATCTTACAAAGATTTCAAATAATTTACTAATCCCTAAGGCTAGATAAAAACACTTATTCTTTATTGAAAAATATATTAATGGGCTAAATACCAAAAAAATGGCAATTAGACTCAAAAAAGCTTAACAAAAATAAAATTTCAAGATTGGCTATTTGGTAATAGCTCAAACAAAGAATGTCTTTATGATATCTATGCATGCATATGCAAATATGACCTAAAAAAAATTAAAGCAAGTTCTATAGAAATAAATTTTATAGAAGGATATTACATATAAACAGAGAAAAGAATAATATAAATGCTTAACATAAGAGACTCAAAATCATACAAGATAAGACATGTGACCAAAATTCAATTTACTAGTTCAAAATTCTTCACTATATTAATCAATTTCAAGAAATAAGACAATTCATTCTATTATATTATGAAACCATTGCTTCGTACTTATGAATAATACAAAATCTCCATTAATAAAAATAAATTAAAATGACTCAAAAAGGTTCTAAGAATACATGAAAAGCTAACAGTGTTTTTATGAACTAAAAAACCTAAAAATAAAATAAAATAAAATGCATCACATAAAAGAAATTCTAAGTCCTTTCCCCACACACCTTGATTTTACATTATTATTAATGTAAAGCGCATTATCAACATCAAGAAAAATCATGAATAAATAAAATAAAAAAGAAAGGAAAGAGAATACAAATCTAAAAGCTTATGTTCCTAAGAAAAGTCTTTTCTTTAAAATCTTTGGCTAGACATTAGAGTTGTTTCAATTTAGCTTCAATTATAAGTGATTTCCTTAAATAGTTCTAATAAAACACATTTAAAATGGTCATGTGGTGGGTCAACTTCCAAAATTATTCTATGTATCAACTTTTTCCGAAGTGCCAATTTTAAATCATTCTTTCTTTAAATTTCAAATTAATTTTGCATTATGAAATTAACTTAATCAATAGAAAAAATAGAATAAATTGTGGAAGGATCTTTCAAAACCTTAGAAACATTGATTTTATCTATCACTCCATTAATCTTTATAATAGGTGTACCAATATATATATATCAATTTCTTCTTTTACTTGTTGCTCTCTATTAATCTTCTTTTAAGACATATTGGCTTCCATTTTTTGAATACTAAATTTTTCTTCCTTGTTTCTTAATAATATGACACTAACATTTTCTTCTAATTTGCTTACTTTAATGCTATCTCCAAGTTAAGAATACTTGTTTTTGTTTCTTGTTAGCATCAATTGAAGTTAACTTTAGCTTCTTACTAAAATTATATAGTATTAGCAGTCAAACCTTTGATAAAGTCTTTTAGTAATGTATCTAGTTTGAGCATATGATTAACTAATGGTCTAAATGAGGTAAGAGATTAATATTGATTGTAACCCATTTGGTTACCACAATTAAAAATAGAATAATCTTATTAGTCTAGGTTGTAAGAATTGAAATAAAAAGCATAATAATGTTATAATGGGTTTGTAAATCTTCTTATATATATTTAGGTGCGCTGCAGTTATTGCACAACTAATTGACTAATAGAAGACGTTAACTCAAAAAGTAAATACTCAATTTTAGATATAGATACCTTATTAAAACCATTATAAAAAGTCATATTTTTTATTCTAAACTTTTAATTTATGAAAGTTCCTTAACAATAAGGTGCTAAATTTTGATGCACATTGCTTGCACTAAAATTAATTATTAAAGTTGCTCAAATGCACAGTAAAAAACAAGTTTAGGTCATACCTAAGAGAATAAAAATCAATTAACAAATTCAAAGACAAATCAAGAAAAGGGATTTTCTCAAGCATTTTTAAATGTAATAGTGGAAAAAATTAAAGTATAGTAAAATTGAATATAAAAACTCAATCTAATGAATTTTGCACTCCTATTATAGATTTATTATCGAATCAATAAGATCACTCCTGATTCAACTATAAAGTAATAGATTACTTGGATGCCCTGTAATGAACCCCAATTACTATTGCAAATTAATTACCTATTAATAATTAACTTATGATTAATGCCAACTTTTAACTAACTAGAAAAGGCAATCATTTTGCAAATACCTAAGACTAAATCAATAATTTTACATGTGAGAACTTATCAATTAGTCTTCTGTTTCTCCTAAATGTTCATAATTTTACACTTAAAAAAATAAAACACTTAATTGATATTAATTATAACTAATCATGACTAAACTACATATGAGAATTAATTAAAATCATATAGCTACAAATTGTTAAGGATAATTAATTAGCAAGCTAATTAATTCATCACCAAAGCAATTAAATTAAATAGATAGACAAGAGATAGATGAATCAAGAGTAAATTAAATTAAAAAGTAAAGTATCAAAATTCAAATTGAAATTGGAATGATAATCCCTTAAACTATCAAAAGAAATTAGCCATTCATTGTGGTTTGCAAGAGAAAGCAAAAAGAAAAGAGAATGTTATGTAATCTATTATGCTGCTTTTAGAGGCAAAAAATTGAATTATCTATGACCTCTCAAAAAGGAATACCTACTAGGACAAGTTAAGATTCCTTTTAGAGCATCAATGAATCAGGCCATACTTAATTTAAAAGTTCATAGCCTTATTTATAAACCAAATTACTAACAATGTTTATAATAGTAAATTCCCATAAGTCACTTTCCAACTTATGTTCGACTATTAAAATAGTATGGTTTAATTAACTACTAAACATGAAAGTTATTGAGCTAGATTTAGATTGGCTTTAGGCACTAGTTTCACCTCATTTAGACTCTTAGAACTCTAAATATGCATAAAAACTATAACTAGGTTAGACTAGACAAAAATATTACTTTATTCTCACCACCAAATTTAAACCCCCAAGCACCTGAGTTAGGTTTCAACCAAAACATGAAAGTTTTATGCTTCCTTTCAAATTTCTAATATCATAAAGATAAATGAATTTTGACCTCTAGTACTTAAGTTATAACCAAAAGCTTAAAATAGTATCAAAATTTAATATTAATTGAATAATTCAATAACATTACAAAATCATGACCTAATTACAAAACAAGATCAATTTCACTAAATTAAGCACATATAACATTCTAAAAGGAAAAAAAATAGAAGGAAATAATATATATAATTTTTGTACACCATTAATCCATCACAAAATAACATAATTTTCACCATCTCAGTGAACAAATAGCAAAGGAACAAATTTTTTTAGCAAGGGATATAAACTATCACAAAATTTTATGAAAGAATATGCTTAGCATTGTAAAATATTAGCAATAAGGCTTTTGCTCTAAGGAATAATAAGGAGAACTATCCCTTTCTAATTAACTTTTAGTGATGGAATTTTATTATTTTTGTGAGGGAATGGTCTATCACTAATCATGTTTTTTTCTTGTAGTATTATGAGGTATTATCCATTATTTATTAGGTCCAATGTCTTTATTGTATAAAATTGTTAAAATTGGAATTGTAATATCATAGAAAATGTTAGTTTCTATTTTATCATATAAAATTGTTATGGGGTGTTATCCATTATTTTTGCTCATATGGACATTAATAGAAAATTGACAAGATTTTTGTTAAGTACCTTATGTATATTTTCATTTTTATAATAGTTCCTTGAACTATGAAAGAGTATAAACCTAACTTGAATCATTTTTGTGTTTAGGGATGTTTGGCATATGTAGACATTATTGATCCAAAAAGGAAAAAGTTAGGAGCTCAAGCTTCTAACTGCATTTTTATTAGGTATTCTTTAAATGGCTACATTTATAAATTTCATGAGCTTGATAGCCACATTATGATTGAATTATTTAATGCTTTTTTCATAAGAATACAATTTCTTTTAAATTGAGAAATAGTGGAGTCAAGAAAATGTTTCAAATCTAAATTCTTCTACTTCTTATTTTATAAACAAAGAACCATTTGATCTTAAGCCTATAAAAATTTAAATAATTAGAGTTAAAAAGGATTTTAGAATTGAATATATTATTTAAAATATTAAAGAAAATTCTATTTCTTTAAAAGAAGCTTTAACACCAATTGATTTAAGTTTGTGGAAAAGGACTACGGATGATGAAATAAAATCTCTAATTTCTAATAAAATTGAGAAACTAGTAGATTTAGTTCTCCATTGTAAAATAATTGGTTATAAATGGGGCTTTAGAAAAAAAAAGTTGAAACCTAATGGATTTGTTGATACATATAAGGCAAGACTTGTTGTTGAAGGTTTAACACAAAAATATTGCATTGAGTTTTTTAATACTTTTTCTCTTGTAACTTATATTATACTCATCAGATTGTTAATTGATGTTGCTTTTACTTATAATCTTCTTATTCATCACATAGACATAAAAATAATGTTTTTTAATAAAAACTTAAAAAAAGATATTTACATGAACCAACTAGAATGTTTTGTTATGCTTGATGTAATTTAAAACAAGTCTTAAAATAATGACATGAGATTTTTGAATTTTGTATGCTTCATAATGATTTCCAATCAAATGAATATGATGGATGTTTATATTACAAGTCAAATGGTAATTTATATGTGATTATTTGCCTATATGCAAATATTTTTTCAGTCTAACATTTCGATGATTAAAGAGACAAAGAATTTGCCTCAAAAAAGTTTGATAACTTTGATATGAAAGATCTTTGAGATGCAAATACAATTCTTTGCATGAAAATCATATAAAAGGTTGATGGCAATTTTCTTGATTAAGTACATTATGTAGGAAAAATTCTTAAAAATATATAATTATTTTAATTGCTATCATGTTGCTACTTCTTTTGCTTTAAATGTTTATTTGGAATTAACTATTGATGATAACTTTATTGCAAATCAAAAGGAGTATGCAAGTATAATTGAGAGCTTACATTATTTAATTAATTGCACTAAAATAAACATTATGTATGTTTTACAAATGCTTAGTATATTTACCAGTAAACCAAATGTGGACTGTTGGTATACTATTTAGCAATTGATGAAGTGTTTGAAAGGTATAAAAAATTATGGATTATTTTATATAAAATATCTTATTGTACTTGAAGGATACTCAAATGCTAATTAGAATACCTTATCATGTGACTTTTTTTAATCAATTTCTACTTATATTTTCAAACTAGATGGTGGTGCAATTTTTTGGAAATATAAAAAAATAACAAATAATTGCAAAATCAACTATGAAAGCTAAGCTTATTGCTTTAGTTATAGCTAGAAAGGAGGTTAGCTAGTTAACAGATTTATAAATTGAAATTTCCATTTAGGAAAAATCAATACTATCTATTTTAATTTACTATGATAGTATTACTACAATTGTAAAGTACAAAACCATTATTATAAAAATAAATTGCAACATAAAAGAAGAAAATAGTTTATGAGATCATATTTGAGTAATTATACCATTAATGTGTCTTATGTGAACACATGTGAAAACCTCATTATTCTTTTAACAAGACAAAGTTATGAAAACATCTATAATGATGATTATAGAGCTCAATGACTAGAAAACTATTTATAAGGATACCTAACCTAATGATTGGAGATCCTAAAAATTAAATTCAAAAAGAAAAGTAAATTATAGAATAGTTTGGATATTTAATGCATCCTTCTTGCAATGAATTAAGGATTAAGTTTTTAAAAGAAAAACTCTTGATGAAAATTATAGCTTTTGTGAACAAGTTATTAAAGTTGTTAGAATACATTTAAAAAACTTTCACCTATGTGAGTCTTGAAATAAAGCCCTTCCTAATGAGAATTTATGAGTGGATTCTTCTAAGATAATTATGAAGCTAGGATATAGGGCAAGGCCAAAATATTCAAAGGTTAAAAGTTCAAAGTTAACAATAAACTATTATATGCATAATACAAACTTGCATCCCTTAAAGAAGTCATAGTTCAAGGTTGAAGTTGCTAGTGACTTTGCACTAAATGTTATCATTAACAAAAAAAAATTAAATATAGGAAGCATAATTGCCAAAATTCTATTCCAAAATTTGTCTAAGATGAAAAAAATGCTTGCTGCAACAAATTTTTTTGTTTCCTATTTATCTTAAGACAAAAAATTTCATCTTAATAAATAAATTCTTATACTTAAAAAATAAAATTGTCACTTTTTAAAAATTTAGGATAAAATTTTTTATTGCAAATATTTAAAAAATAATTTTTTTAATATTTAGAATGAAAATTTTCCATCCAAAAATGTGAAAATTCTGCCCAAACTGACAAATTTAAAATTTTCTAGAAATTTCATGACAAAAATTTCATCCTAAAATGAAAAATTTTAAATTACAATATATACACAATTTTTGTATAAAGTTTTTAGGTTTATTTTACTACTTGTGTGACTAACTCATTTTTTCTATTTTATAACAAATTTTATAAATATTCAAATTAATATTTTTACAAAAAACTACAAAGATTAATAATCAAGATTATATTATCATATATAAATATCAATAGCCAAATGACATTTTCATACATAAATCTAAGTTGTTAACAATTTTAGTTATTTACAAAAATATAAAACATAATCTTGCAAGCATTTACAGCATCTTCCTTAAGGTAGATGCAAGATTTGAGGTTAATAATAGTTGTGACAAATAGAAGGAAAATGTCCACTTTATACTTTTATGATTTCCAATAGCAACAATCATGAAACTTCATAAGGTATATCTTTACTTACTTTATTACTTATCACCCTAGATAAAAAATAAATAGCTACTTAATAACTAATTAAAAGGAATATATATATATATATATATATATATATATATATATATATATATATATATATATATATATATATATATATATATAAAGAACTAAATTAAAAAAAATGACAAACGTCCAACCTTAAAAAATTAATTGAAACAAAATTAAATCATAATATATTAAAACATGAGATACTTAGTGCATTACATGTTTACGATTTTGAATGGTATCCTTTTCTCAAGTTGCTTCTTGTTTGTCTCCACTTTGTGCTAAAAACATTGAATCTTATGCATATAGCCATATGCATGCCACCAATACAAATGCCAAGAACAAGACCAATTGGCTTCAATACAAAATGCAAATGTCATCTCTAGTTGACTGCTAATTTTGATCTTTTTAGCAACTAATTGCAAATTTTTGCAAAGAAAAGTTTCCTTCCTTTTGTGAACATGCTAAATGTAGAATCTATTAGACAATTATGAGGAAGATTAAAGGAAACATAAGAGATATTAACCAGAGATAGGCAAGTCTAAAACTTAGCATGTCTAAGATGCTCACAAGTCTAAAACTCAACAAGAGGCATACAATTACATATTTAATAAGTGGAAATAAATGGAAAGATGCTCAGTTAAACTGCAAAAGCCTTCTTTGTATATGAACCATAAGACCTAAGGTCATTTAATTCATAGATTTAACCTAAGAAAGGATTTTAGAGGAATAAATTTGAGCTTTCAATTTAATGCCTGCACTGAGCCCAATTCTTTTTGAAATCTTTTAAAGGCATAAAGACAAATACAATAACCAAATGTAAATTACAAAGAATCAGTGTAATAAAAGAATGATCTTCTATTAGGGACAAGGACTTCAAGAAGTAAAATTAACAAAGGGTAAGTTTTACAACTTACATGCTTGGTTATCCTAAAGTTAGTCAACTTAACGAGCTAAGTAGAGTCAACAAGCAAGTTAGTCCCTTTAATGTCTTTACATGTATATAGTAAAAGAAAACAAATCATGATATATATGTAGAAAAATGATCATTTTTTTACTAGTAGTTGGTTACAAAGCTCATGTTATGCAGCATATCCAGTATACAAATTTACCTATGAATGGTTTTCTTGCCACACAAATAAGCCAACCTAAAAAGAACATAACAAGAGAAATTTTGAACAATTATTTTTATTATACACCACAATGTTTGTAGACATATTTATTAATTAAACATAGATGGACATACTCTAAATGAATATAAAATTTATCTTCAACCTACAAACATATAGTCTAAATGCAACAAATTATTATAATTGTTAAAGAAATAAATGATTGATTGAATTATTGACTTTGGATACATAATCATAATCATAACTTAGAATTATGCTTATTATTTCACTACCATAATTTAGCAAAATATTTAGATTTTTACATTTACTAAGAACCTTGATTTCTTGAGAATAGGAAAAATTTGTAAGAAGCTTAAAACATTTGATTATCATAAGTAAATAGGAGATGATAGTGAAGATGATAAATAAAACAAAATTCCCAATTGAAAACTTCATGAATCCCATGCATTGTAATGCAAAGTGCAATGAAATTGAGGAATTAGCCTTACAAGATATGCTTTGCATATGCTAGAGCAACTAGTGAACACACACTAATATGCTGCCTAATTAAAAATCTTAATCTTAGACTATTCGACACCAATTAAGTTAAAAACATACTTAAATATGAAGTAATCTAAATTATAAATCTTTATGTGGTTGCTTTTTTTTTTAATTAAGACTTTGAATTTGTACTTTCATTTTTATATGTCTTTATTTTTTTTATTTTATTTAGGCTTAAATCAATTAAATAGAGCAATACATTTGGACTAAAATCTAATTCTAAAACTTGTCAATAACCATCCAATGATACAACTTTTGGATTGGCTTTAAAATAATGAAATCAAAATTCTTTAAAAGTTTCCATTTTATTTCTAACACTTAAATTTAGAGAGCCTTGAATTTAAGGAAATGGCTTGAGCAAATGCTTCAGCAAAAAAATCTATTTATATACAAAAATACAATAATTAGGAAGATTCAAAAAGAAAACAATTATAAAAGAAATACTTAATGATCAATGTAAGATAATTCCCTAATATGTACATAAAACTAAGAATCCCCCTAAGCCTAAGCATATATGTCATATGCACTAAGTTTGCCACATATGTAGCTTGTTGGACCTTATAAGGATTTTGTGAGCATATCAGACACTTGGTCACTAGAATTTACAAAAATAGTATTGATTTCCTTTGTAATGATTTTCTTTCTTATGAAGTAGTAGTCAATTTCAATATGTTTAGTTCTTTCATGAAAGATGGATTAGATGTAATATACAAAATTGCTTAATTATCACATATAAGCTCTATATGATTAGATGCATAAAGTTTTGGCTTTTGTAATAACTACTTCAACCATATGAGTTCACATTTACCTAATGTCATAGCTTAATACTTAGTTTTTGCACTCAATCTTATCATTGTATTTTGTTTCTTACTTTTCTAAGAAATAAGATTTCCTCCAAAAAAAGAATACGATAGCCAAAACTATAGTGATGATTATTTGGAGAACTCATTTAATCAACATTAAAGTAATCAACAATCCAAATGTACCCTTTATTTTCATATGACAATCCTTTTCTTAGATTTCTTTTTATGTATCAAAAAAATTAAGCCATTATATCCTAATGAATATCATGTGTTTAGTTAAGGATTTAACTTACCACACTCATTGCAAAAGAAATATTTAGTCAAGTAATTATAATATAATTTAGTTTTTCAACAAACCTATAATATCTTCTTAGATTCAAGAGTAGTTTATCTTAATTAGATAAGAGTTTAATATTTAGACCCATAGGAGTATCTACAAGTCTAAAGTTTATTAAGCTTATCTAACCTAGAATCTCGATGCATATTTGCATTGAGAAATAAAAATGCTAGAATGAGATTAAGCCACTTCAATACTAAGAAAACATCATAGTTTTCTTAAGTCCTTTATTTGAAAATGATGAAAAATATGATGTTTAAATTAATCAATACTATCCTAATTACTTCTTGTAATAACTATATCATTAACATAAATAATGAGATATATGGACTGAGAAGTAGATGAATGATGAGAAAAAAATAGAGCGATATGCTTCACTCTGGCACATGTCAAAATCTTTAATGACTTTATTAAACCTCCCAAACTAAGCATAAAGGGATCGCTTAAGATTATATAGAGATTTCTTAAATCAATAAACGAGACTAGTTCCCTCTCCCCTCCTTAAGCAACAAATTTCTTTAATATTCCTATGTCAAATGGCACTTTAAATATCCAATTGATACCAAGACTAATGATTAATAGCTACAGGAGATAAAAACAAATAAATTGATGCAATTTCGACAACAAGAGACAAAGTATCATCATAATTTATGCAAAAAATCTAAGGGTAGCCTTTACTAACTAGTCTTGCTTTCAACTAATTTATTTTCCCATTAGAGCTAATATTAACAATGTACACCCAATGGCATCCAAGAATAGATTTTTCAAAAAAGTAAAGGAACCAAATGCCATGTGCCATTATCTTTTAAGGCTGCCATCTTATCAAGCATCATTTGATGCCACCCTAGGTGAAAAAGAGCTTCTTGTACAATTTTAAGAATAAAAATAGAAAAAAAAGCATAAACAAAGGCACAATGGGATACATAAAAATGATGATAACTCAAGAAATTATAAATAGATTAAAGGTTATAAGTGGAATGAGTAACTTTATGAAAGAAAATAGGAAGATTGTTCGATAGATCTAAGATAAGAGAGCCTATAAAATTGAGCAATAAGTCAACAGGTACATGATCAGTTATTTAAGGCTCGACTAAGCATATATGTTATTAATAAGTGATAAAAAGCCATTCTTATGGTGGACTTAAAGGAATTTCAACTAAGTTAAGGATTGAAAAGGGTTAAACCTTAAATATGTTGATAAACTCTTTAGAAGAAGAAAAGAAATAAAATATTTCAAAAAAGGTAATATCAACAGATATAAAATATTTTGTTAAAATTGGAAAATAATATTTATACCTCAATGGTAACCTCGAGTTACCCATAAAAACACCTTTTTTGATAAAAATTGATATGATAATTTATCTTTCCTTAGGATAAGATCATGAATAAACCAAGTAAACTAAAAATATCAGGAGAAAACTTATAAAGAGATTCAATTAGGTACATTAAACAATAAGGAATTTGATTTTCCAAAATAAATGAATGTATACAATTATTTAAATAACAAAATGCTAAGAGATCATCACCTTAAAAATAAAAAGAGAATATTTGCATGTAATAAAAGAGTTCAAGCAATTTTAACCAAATGATAATTTTTTCTTTCAACCATCTTATTTTGTTGTGGAAGGTGTGGACATGTTAATTGATAAGCATTGCCTTGTGATGGCATGAAAGAAACAAAAGGTATAAAAAAAAATACTCATGAGCATTATCATTATAAAGTGTTTATACACTTATTCCAAATTAGGTATGAATATAAAAATTAAAAGATTTAATTTTAAAAATAACTCAAAATGATCTTTCATTAAATATAATTAAGTATATAAAAAATAATCATTAATGATGGAAAAAATAAAATATCTGAAATTTAAAATGAAATTGACATGATTAAGACCTCGTACATAATAATTAATTAAAGAAAATAAATACCCAATTTAATTAGAACCTTTATTAGAAAAAAGAACTATGAATATGTTGACTAAGTTAACCTGACTCACAATCTAAGAACTTTAAATTTGAAATACTTGGTACTATCTTTTGCAACTTTAAAAGACTTAAGTGACTAAATGACAATGGATTAATTATGGAGACTTTCCAGCATCATAACTAATGATATTAGCTAAATGTAGTAAAACCTTTTTGACTCACATTTGGTATCAATTATTTTCCTCGTACCTCGATCTTGCATGAGAAAAGAATTAGAAAAAAAATGTTATAGAACAATTGAACATCTAGGTTAGTTGATATTCTATAAGTTGAAAGAAGAATTAAGCATGTAAAGATCATATTGTAAATTTAAGCAAAAGAGAAGATTAGCCTAACTAATACCATAAGCAATTATTTTAAAACTATTAGCCAATGTAATTAAAGGAAGGGTTTTTATAGTGCAATCAAGAAGAATAAAAACAAATTAATTACCAGATATATGATTAGAAGCTAGAGCTAAGAATCTAGTGAACAAGAGATATGAATGAGATAAAAAAGATATAGAATTACCCAGTTTTACAATGAATCCAGTATGTGTTTGTTCATGTTAGATGCTTTGTATTAAAGAAATTATTTTTTAAGAAATTTTTAGTATTATGGGTTAAAGAAGAAAAAAATTATTCAATATTAGATGATTTAAAACTAGATGGAATAACATTGTCTAATCAAAGAGGTTAGTCATATAGAGCAAAGCATCTATATTAGGTAAGTCCTAGCCTATGATACTAAATACATTGAAACTAATTACTTTAACCACCACCATATCTGTCACGACCGAAAACTAGAGGTCGTGACTGGCGCATGACCTTAGGGCAAAATATGACCTTATGGCCATGCTAGCCTAAAATATAAAGAAAATAACCTGTAACCTATCTCAAACTCAAATGGGTACATGCCCAACATACAAACAATAACTTTTCACATACACATAGTCCCACATAGACTTTCCCATTTTTTTCAACATCTACCTGTTAAATCATATATATTAACATATAATTGATGTCATTTAGCAACTAGACAATCCTTTCCTCAATAATAACAAAATGCATATATATACGTCTATAGAAGCATGCACTGCTTGTGGGTTTAATAGAGCACATCTAAGAGTATTTAAAACTTACAACTTTCAAAAAATACATAAAATTTCTATATCATGCCCACATGAAAAAGTGTGGCTCACCATAAGAGAATGCTCCTCTCTCTCTAAGGAGCGGTAAATGACGGACCTGAAGTTAAATCTCTATCTAAAAAAAATATTACAATAAAAAGAGTGAGTTATTAACTCAGTGAATAAATAGTAAATTTCCAATAGGAATGGGACAAGCCATGGCACGAGTTTTTTTTTCCTAGAAATAGTTAGACAACCTTTCAATACTGAAAGATATAACAAAGGTTATGCAATCATATTTGTTAAAACAATACTTGAAATGTTCATTAAAAGTAGAATATGAAAACATAAGTTTCAAGTCAAGAAATAGGTAGTAAGTTCTATAATCAAATGAAATTATCATAAATATTACATGGTAAAAATTTCAGTATAATATAATCATGATGAATAAATAAACACAATCAAAGTTAATAAGTTTTAAAATACATAAACCATCAAATCACATTTTGAGGTGGGAGATTTCTAGTTATGATTAACATGAGCATTCCACCCATGAATTAACAATTTCAAAGAGCTCTTAGCTTTAAGACAACCTATTAGGCTACCATAAACCAATCCATATATGTTGGCCGACACACGGGGTTAGCAACTCCCCTGCTAATTAGGGTTTGAACCAAGGTGCACCAAGGCTAACGTTATCACTATCATTAGCTACAATTTCTAACTAGTCTGCTCCCAAAACAAATTTATAAAATAACAAAACACCAAGCATATATATAAATACAGTTATATGAGAAATTATTGGAAATAAATAGTTTCATACATCAACAGTTTAAAACAATCTCAAACCATACTCTTTTCAACTATATGTAGTTTACCAAGGCTTTCAATCATGGTATTCAACATTTCCAACATTATATCATTCCAAACTCATCAAAAATCAAAATTTACAAGCATATGTGAAACTTCAACATATTATCACTTTATCCACAATAATCTTTCAAAGAACATTATACAATAAGATTCCAAGAGTATACCATTTCAAACTAAGCCACATAAATTAATTTTCTCATCATAAAGTCATTTTAGCATCATTCTCATTTACTATAACTCAAGAAAATCTTAAGGTGCTTGTCCTAAGAGTGCTTAGAGCTCTACACATATATGGAATTAAAATGCATAGAAAGTAATGATAATTAATAATTTAATTAAAATTAATATTCAAAGTATAGAAAAGTTGGAAATTATATAAAAATGTAGAAATACACATTATCTACTCATAAAATGGCCAAAGTGCTTAAGTTATTTTCTTCCCACTTCTTGAACCACCAATTCCACTAAGAAGTGTTCCTTGACCTTGAACAAGCAATCAAACAACAAATTAAATACAAATTAATACCCAATTCATCATCAAGCTTCTTATTTCAAAAACCTCCAAATTCCATACTATATGCATAACTCTAAAACAATCTAATCTTTACTATTTACTAACTAATTTAAGTTATTCTAACTCCTAATTAAGAGAATGAAGCTTGGGAATTACCTTATTAAGAAAAAAAAAAGAAAAATTTGAAGCTTCTACCTAAAACCCCAAAACTCATAATCAATAGTGGAAATTATGAAATAGCTATTACAGCAGCAAGAAACATGAAGAAAATAGAAGAAAACATGTGGAAATGTGAAGAAATGGGAGCTATCTCGTGTATTTGGAAGTGGAAGAGGGAAAAGAAGAAGAGAGGAGCCACTGCGTTCTGTCCTATTTTTTAGTTCTATTCGCTATTACTACTGCTACTGCTATTGGGTCTGTTTTAGGGTTTCTATTTGAGTCGGTCTAGTGGGCATGGGTTAGGCGGTCTGGGTCTGCTGGGCACGGGTTCAGGGTTTCAACACACTGGGTTACAGTTTAGCATCTTATTTACATTTCTACCCATTTACTTAAGACATAAATGCAAATAAGGAAATACCCCCCATTTGGTTTAAAAAAAATTTAAAAAAATTAAAACTCCAAAGAATAAAAATCTAGATTTTGAGTTTTAGTTCAAAATGTTGAATTTTGGAAAATTTCAAAAATAGCATCTTCTCAAAACGATCTTTTTAGATCTCCAAAAATTCATTAAAAATCACTCTTTGATGCAAAAATACAAGAGGAATAATTACTGAGATTTTTTATATCTAAATAATACATATTTCATATAGCCCTCCAAGGAAGGCACTTAGACTTAGAAAATTTTTTAAAATTCTAATAGCCTCAGCTTTGTTTGTAAATTAAACTAAAGAAGAGTATAAATCAAATTAAATCCTTTCAACAAGTTGAAAAAGAAATAGTTTAAGGTCATTTAAGGTAATCCCAAGTTCATATCAAAACTATCTAACCGTATTATTACGCTATAATGATTCTATATTACCTATTAACGACAAGGCCATTACAATATCCCTTTCAATTGCTTTGGACCACTACCACACTTGTGATCATTAGTATATATCACCAAAATAAACTTTTCGATATTAATAAGAGTGATTAAAATTGAAATGTGTAAATGTAACAAATAATTGATTAACACCACTACTGTAAGAACTTTAAGATTATCCAATGTTTATTAATGAAAGGTATTAAGATCAAATTTTAAACCTATAAGAATAATGACCATAAGAAACTTATATTATTATTTTTCTTGCTTTTTAACATTTGAAATGATAGGTAGAAGCTTTTTGTATTGGGTTATTGTTGTCTTAGTAATGATAACATAAAAGAATAAATCTTATTCATGTTTTAAACCCTTTAACTTAGCCACAACTAATACAATTGTTGATTATTATTGGAGTATAAGTTCTTGGCCTCTTGCCAGAAGATGTAACAATTATTATAAGATTGAAAAATTACTAGCAAACTAAGATTAATGGATTGCCACAATATTGCACATAACTATATATCGGCTTTGTTCCAATCCTTCTATTTATCAACTAAAACATCTTTAGCTTTTTTAATTAAGTCATCTAAATAACCTTAACCCTTCAACCAAAATAAAACTAAAGCACTCCATGAGGAATAGTTAGAGCTATTTAATTTTGTAAAAGTGATTATAGGAGTACCTAAAATTATGGAAGAGAAAATATTACTAGAATTATCAAGTTTATTGGTAGACATGATAAAGGGTAAAAAAAGGTATTGTTAAGGTAAAAAAAAAGGTAGAAAGAAAGCTAGAATAAGGATTTTGAGTACAAGGAATATTTAGGCAAAGAAAGCACAATTTATGTGATGCTTGGAACTTAGCGCCAATTATATGGGTGGAAAATAGGTCCTACATGATGCTGAGAAAATGGCACCTAGTGATCATATATTGGTGTGATGGGTTGAAAATTTACTGGAGAACTTGAATCTAAAAGCAAAATTTTAAAAAATAGTAGAACACTATTATTTGGAAAGGGAAGATACTATTATAGAGCTCATATAGCAAAAATAGTAGTAAAAAATAGAAGCCTTATAAGGAAGGCTTTGATACTAACTTAAATTTTAAGGCTTTTGGATTTGAGAAAATGGTTTAAGCAATTAATTCAGCTAAGAATTCTATTTATATATGAAATCTAGCTAAAAAAGGAAAAAAATTATAAATGAAATACATAACAATCTTTATAAGATAATTCCTAAACATATGCATAAATCTAACATTAACATAATTGAAATAGTGACATCATAAAATTGTCCTTTAATGCCATAACATTAACATTGGTTAAGGTGAAAATTGATATATGTAATAGCATAGAGGCATTTTTTGAAAATAAGTAAAACTTATCAAATCAGTTCAAATAAAAAACTAACATTATAAATTAACAATATCTAATGAGAGATAAAGAATAGGAGAATGGGTTAAGAAAAAAAAATTTCACATTGGTTGTTTGAAAATAACAACATAGGAAATAAAGACAAACTATTAACTTTGAAGAGTAGCCAAATATTAAATGATGGCTCCTATATACAGCTAATGTCAAAAGTAATTTTATGGGAAACATTAGACATTGATTTTTTGGACAAGCAATGTTGATATACATAAATGTTAGTTGTTTATTAATCATTGGCACCTATAATGCTACCAACAGCATATATAACATCTTTATTTCTTAAAATTACAAATAAATTACTATTATAAAGTGATTTTCTCTCTGTTTTTTCATACACTACATTTAATTTTCTTTTATATTTGTTCGGCAATTATGTGGTGTCAACTTTCTATCATTTTTATGCATCTATTCTTATCTATTTGGGGTATTTTCCTTAATTCTCTTACATATTATAAGCTTTTTATGTCTTAATTATGTTCTTTAGGTTTGGGTAGGTAGTATTGTCATTTTTTGTTAAAAAGTTTTCATTTTTATTCTTTAAAATTACTTTTCAATCATTATTTATATTTTTTAAAAGTATTATTTAAATAAAAAATTAATATACCCAAATACATGTCTTGTTTTATGCTCATATTTTTAAAAATATCATTTTTACTTAAGTGCTATATTTTTAAAGTAACTTTCTATATTAGTGTGGCTCTAATACTTGAATTCTTTTTAGTAATGTTAACTTATTATGGGTATAGTTTGATTCTAAGACCAAATCAAATATGATAAGATGACATGTAATTGTTCCTTATTATTCAAGTTATCACATATATGTGCTTAGTTATTTATCACATATTGCTCAGTATATTAGTTAAATTTTTTTGTTAATTTTGTTTAAATTTTTTAAACATAAATGACATGGATTTAATTAGTTTTGATAAACATGTTCAGTTTTTATGTCTTTTAAACATAAAAGACATTTATGTTTAAACTTTTTAAACATAAATATCTTGTTTTATGCTCATATTTTTAAAAATATCATTTTTACTTAAGTGCTATGTTTTTAAAGTAACTTTCTATATTAGTATGACTCTATTACTTGAATTTTTTTAGTAATGTTAATTTGTCATGGGTATAGTTTAATTCTAAGACTAAATCGAATGTGATAAAATGACATGCTATTGTTCCTTATTATTCAAGTTATCACATATATGTGCTTAGTTATTTATCATATGTTGCTCAGTATATTAGTTAAATATTTGTGTTAATTTTGTTTAAACTTTTTAAACATAAATGACATGGATTCAACTAGTTTTGATAAACATGGTCAAAAGAGGAAGAGAATTAAAGGCCATATACCTAAAAGGGACATAATCCATAAGCACAGTGAAACGAATAAATTGAAAGTAAACTTCAATGAAAATGAAGTTACATGTAGGCCTAGTGAAATTTAATTAAACTATTATCTTAATTTTTTAGTATGTATTAAGGTCCCTATTACTATTAAGCATTAGCATTAAGTGGAAAGAGAAATCAAGAATGCCAATTAGAATGATATATTCATGAGGAACTTTAATACTTATTTCCATTTCAATTTTTACATGTGCATTACAAGAAGTCCTAGATTAGTAATCATGTTTGTGATTTATTTGTGGGATGTCTGGCTAGCTACCTTTAATATTCATTAAGATTACAAAGATTATGTCTTTCTATAGGTAGGCAGAAGGTGGAAGAACTTTAAGCATATGTTAAAGAAGCTATACATCAGCCTCGTAGGGATAAATGTGGGATTTACATTTAAAAAATATCATTGAATTGACCAGTAGATGTGGAAGAAGTATATGAAGATATGCTATTTAGAGGAGTTCTAAGTAAATATAACCACCTTAGTATTGTTGTCTTTTTTTCATTATTGACAATGAATAATATCTTTTTATCATTTGTTTTATTCTTTTGTTGATAGGTTGTAAGTGCATAAAATAAGATAAACTAAGCTAAAAATATTTACAAGCATAGGTTATCTTGGGAAAGATATAGGATGCTTGAGGAGAACTTCATTAAGGAAAGAATTAAAATTGCTAAAGAGGTTACTGATTAGTCTAGAGATCTACCATCTACCTCTATCACCTTTATACAATGACATAAGTTATGGGTGAAAGATAGAGTTAACACTTAAGGTAAATTTATAAAAGAAAAGAGTCGATAGGTTTCCCAACAAATAGTAAGCAATGTTATAGTTTTATTTGTCAAATACATAGTCTAATGTACATTTACCAATACATGAACAATCATATTTGATTATATTATATCACGATAAGCTCATCTAGCAAGCAACTTGAGGAGATTTTAGTTAGGAGGGAAGATGGACATCATGATTACTGTCTTAAGAACTTAAGAGCACCTTAAGTGCATAAGGGATTTTAAAGGATTAGTGAGTCTTTAAAAATGCTTCGAGGAACTTCAAAATGTTCTTTTAGTGATCAACTATTCAATAAAGAAAAGGTAGAGTTAATGGAGAAATTAAAGGACCAAGTTCTGTAGCATATAATGGCCATCCTTTAGTAGGAAAGTAAGATATTGACCACCTCAGGGGAGGATGAGAATGTATGGATAACAATCTCTATACCATAGCAAGACAGTTGTTGCCTTGCTAACCTCGATCCTTTCACCTAATTATCATATGTAAATTCTTATCAACCTAATACTTATTATTAAATATTCCACAATTATGTTGTAGTGTTACATTAGTACTAATCAACTAGTTTGTCATTAAAGGATGCAAGTACATGTGTACTTATGATTATAAGACCCCTTATTTAGCAGGTGGCATAAGGTATGGTCTTTTCTTAGTGTGACTCACATTGTTACGCTATTTAAAGACTTATGTAAGGTGGTAATTGAGGTTATTGAGGATGCCATGACTGTGGTGCTATTATTAATGGATAAGGTGACCAAGATAACCTAATTAGGTGCCATCTACCTAACTTAGCCAAAGATCTTGATTTCATTTTCCATAAGCATGAGTTTTTCTATCATTTCAAGTTCATTCTATACAGTTAAATAAAACATTACTTAACATGTTTCATTATCATATTTTTTTGCTATCCATTTTAGGTTCCTCCATGGAAAGAAAAGGCAAGGGAAAGATAGATGAAGACAAGATAAGAATGAAAAATCTAAAAAGTCAAAGACTTTGACAGCTCATCCGTAATTAAAAAAAATAAAAGTTAGCACATTTTGAGAATGTTTTTGATTTGTTGCATAAAAGATAGGAAATGATGATATCATTATGTTAAAGATGAAGGAAGATGTTATAGGACACGAATATACCATTCTTCCATCTAAGGATCTTATCTTTCTTCTTAAGCTTAGAAAAGATATTTGTTTCCAATATGAAAACTTGGATTAGATGCAAATAATTTTACTCTTCAAGTCTTCCTTTTTTTGTGTACATATTAGACATTATGAATGCCATTACTTATGCATTTTAAAAATGATAAATACCTCTATGGTATCACCTAGGATAAGAATTTAGGTTTTTACTTCTATTTCCTAGATCCACAAAGGACTCAAAAGGTAGGGACAATAACAAAGTTTTAGTACAAGTACATACATATGGCCATGCTAGTGAACAAAAGGTGACAATGCCTCATGTTAACATATTATAAATGGTATATATGTGCAAAAATAAAACTTAATTAAACTTCATTTATATTTTCTCCTTATCTATTTGATTTTGATATTGATAATGTCATAACCACCATGGGATATTGAGTGTCTTCTATCTAAAAGATAGGACAATCTATTGGCTTGAACTATGAGTGTACAAACCATGCCTGGATTGGAAAGTAGTATTCATAAAGGTAATAAACATACATTATAGGTGAGCAATATCGCTAGCAAGACAATGACTATTAAATAGGTACATATGAAGGTAACATTCTTATATATGTTGGGATACCTAATATAGTGATATATTGTCATATTATGAAATTAACATAATTTTGAGTTAGTTTATTGTAGTGCTTTAAACAAACATGAAATATATGCAAGACTTGGTTATGCATATAAAGAAATATGAAAGGCCTAATAAGGTAATTCATTTGAATTTTGATTGGGTAGACATTGGAAAATATATAGTTCTATCTTTTTGTTAAGTTTTGCATGTAAATATGCAGTTCTTCCAAGGAAAAATAACACCTTACAATAAAGAAAAGATAAAAGCCTTGCATTAAAGAATAAGCCACATATATTTTAAGAAAGAAAGAGAAGCATTGGCTCAAGGGGGTTACCTGATGTATAAATAACTTAATAGGTCCAATTATAATTGAAAATGTATATATGCATATACTTATAAGACTTAGTGTAATTACATGTAAATATATATATTCTTTTGTATGCATTGTTAAAGTTGTATATAAGTATTATTGTATAATTTAATATTATTTAGAATATAGTGCTCTTTTATGTTATTAGGTATGTTTACCTATTGCTTATGTAATAGGTTTGGTTTTTGGCTTTTAAGTAGTGACAGAAGTGTTTTCATTTTTATTTATTTTTAAATAAAAAAGAGTAAGAATGTTAATTTTTTATTAATAACTAATATGGATAATATATGACATCAATTTCTTAGAATCGGGCAGTAAGAGCAATAATTAAATAAAAGGTAAACTAACATCAATTTTACTTGATAACTGATATGGAAAAGTAACTATATGATGTCAATTTTTGTCTATAATCTACACGAAATACTTAAATGATTTTTTTTCTTTCCTCAAACATAAAATGATATTGATATATGTTTATATCATGCATTTTTATTTTATTATTTAGTGTTAGGTGATGTAGGTGTCAATATATTCTCCCTAGAGTATTTCTCCTGTCCTATCATGAATCCTATTTAAATCATTTTAATAAGGTTACTTGAAGCTAACAGAAAGGTTCTAACCTCACTAAATGGTTCAAATAAGATTTATGTTTAATTTTGAAGAAAAGGTTACTTGCTTTAACTCTAAATAGTAAATTGGAAAGCAAAAATGTCTTCCTCTTGAAATTCATAATACCTTATAAAAAAATTAACCAATTGATTTTATTTTATAAAGAAGAAGTTGCTACAATTTTTTCACATAAAAAGTTACCTTAGCTCGAGTTTAATAATTTATTTACTTTATTAGTGTTTTCTTCTTAACATTAAAGTTTGTTCAAGTGCCTCATTTTTCCTCTAAATTTAATAAAGAATATCTGTTTATTGTGTATTTTATTCATATGTTTGGATTTTATGTTTTTTATTTCATTATTTAAGATTTTAGGTGGTGTAGGTTTCTTAAAGGTAGCTTTTCTACTTATAAAAGTAAATCTATAGGTATTTCTATACAAAAGGTTAGGATAATAGGAGCACTATACAAACACCACACAACATCACCAAAATTTGATAGCATAAACTAGGTAATAATTTTCTCCTTAAAGTGGTATATTTTATTAATTTTGCATCCACAATATTAATTCTAACATGGTTATATCTCTTTTTTTTTTTTACCATAATGAGATTCATAAGTATTTTTCTTAGTTGCCATGCCATGAGAGGATAATGTAACTTGCTTTAGTGCACTTAGAGTTATTATTTCCAAATTTTACAATATGTACATATTATATGTTTTCAATTATTTTGACCTAATTAAATATATGAAATTGTTGTCATTAGTTGTTTATTATATTTAGGTTTTTTTTACCATCAAAAGATTAAGATAGGACTTGAATATTATTATCTTATTACTTGTATAATAATATAAGTTATTGGATTCTATAATTAGACTCGGATATTACTTTCGGGATAGTAGGGTTTAGAAGAATTCTAGTAGATATGAAGAACTAGCAAATAATTTAGGTTATTTTATAAAACTTTTATCCCATTCAATGTTCTACATTGATTATTTAATAAAATTGAGATACTATATGAAATTGAGGATATAAAAAGGTCAATTTTCAAGACAGCTAATGGGATGACATCTTATATAAAAAATAACATTAGTTATTAAACTAATATTTGACATTTTACTTCAATTAATTAGCAATATTTAGAAAAAAAACTCAATTTTCATGTCAAAGAATTGGTGCCATTACATATATTCAACAATGATTAGAAACCAACTTTAAATATATTAGACATATAATACCACTTATATGGACATAAATCAATAACACAATGTAAAATGAGTTAAACAACCAATATTAAAAAGCATTTGTAATAGTGTTAGGAAATTGACATTTACTCAAGGTCTTGCCAAAGTACATAAATAACTTTATTTCTGTCTATTTCTTAACCTTAAAAGTGTTAAGAACCTTATCTGTTTAGCCATCTTAATAGTTGTGCTCTTGAGCCCCCTTGTAAAAATAGAAAGCATGTGAATTTCAACCCTACTTTAATAATTCAAGTAATGAAATCTATTAGATGTATATATCTACTTTTTATCACTAGCAAATCCTAAATCCACTCCTAATCTTATATATGGAGAGTAAAAGGTGTCCTAAAAGAATTCTTAAAATAGAGTCAAGTTAACTTAATTAAGAATTTTTAAATTGAACATAGTTTTGTAAATTGAATTCCAAAGTAACAAAAAGATGACAAAAGAATAACAAATCACTAGTATACCACAATGTAATATGGTTACTTGGCAATTTTAAAACTTCATACATAATGGTTCAGTTAGTCTATCCATTAAAAAGGGAATAATAGGGATGAAGCATTTTTTTCAAATCATATTGAGCTTTGTGTTTCTTGATTATCTTTAGTCAAAAAGCATCAATCGTACCATGTTCATTAGTAACTCTAACAAAAGGTAATGTGTGTACCTTTAAAGGACAATTGGTTGCAAAAGGTTTCAAACAAATCCATGGTATTGACTATGATGAGACATTTTCTCCAGTTGTCATGCTTAAATCCATTAAGATTCTTCTAGCTATAGCTACATATTGTGATTATAAAATCTAGCAAATGGATATCAAAACCATTTTCCTTAATGGAAATCTTCTTGAGGATGTGTACATGACATAACCTGAAAGTTTTGTAAATTCTGAAAATGCTGGAAAAGTTTGCAAATTGCAACGATCCATTTATGGATTGAAGCAAGCTCCTCAGAGTTGGAATCTTCGCTTTCATGATGCAATCAAAGAGTTTAGTTTTATCAAGAATGAAGATGAACCCTGTTTGTACAAGAAGGTTAGTAGGAGCGCAATAGTCTTTTTAGTGTTATATATAAATGACATACTACTCATTGAAAATGATATTCCTACACTACAGTCTATAAAAACTTAGTTAGGAAATTATTTTTCTATGAAAAACTTAGGTGAGACCTCATATGTATTAGGTATCAAGATCTATAGAGATAGATTGAAAAAATTACTTGACCTAAGTCAAAGTACATATATCGATAAGGTGCTAAAAAGGTTTAGCATGTAAGATTCTAAAAAAAGATTTTTATCGATATCACCTGGCATAAGTCTCTCAAGAACTTAATGTTCTTCCACAGAGTGTAAGAGAAAGCGCATGAGTAAGATCCCTTATGCATCTGTGATTAGGTCTATCATGTATGCCATGTTATGTACTTATCCTGATGTCTCGTATGCTTTAAGTATGATGAGTAGATACCAATTAGATCCTAGTGAAAGTCACTGGACAGCTATTAAGAATATTCTTAAGTACTTAAGAAGAACTAAAGAAATGTTCTTAATTTATAGAGGTGAAGAAGAGCTCATTATAAATGGTTACACTGATGCTAGCTTTCAAATCAACAAAGATGATTTCAAGTTGCAGTAAGGTTATGTATTTTGCCTTAATGGTGGCGTTGTAACCTGGAAGAGTTCAAAGTAAGGGACAGTGATTGATTCTACAACAAAAGCTGAATACATTGCGGCATTAGATGCCGCAAAGGAGGCTATTTGGATTAAGAAGTTTATCATTGAACTTGGATTTATTCCTAACATTGTTAACCTGATAGAGCTCTATTGTGATAATAATGGAGCCATTGTGTAAGCCAAGGAACCTAGATCTCACCAGAAATTCAAACATATACTCTAGTGCTATCATCTCATAAGAGATATTGTTAACGGAAATGATCTTAGGATATGCAGAATATCGACCAACGATAATGTCGCCGATCCACTGACAAAAGCCTTAACGCAGCAGAAACATGATAATCATATGAGATCCATAGGTATTAAATACATGGATGATTGGCTTTAGTGCAAGTGGGAGATTATTAGTGTATATGCCCTAAAACTAATCATATTGAAAATTGTAAATTTGAATTGTGTTATTTTAGTGGCAATTCTAATTATCATATATATATATTGTCTGCATAATATATTTAATCATGATAATATTCTTAGAATAATTGTATTCTTAAATGTCCCTAGTCATATATCATTATCAATTAGGTTACTTTGATATGTTAAGATTAGCATGTGTGGTGACTTATATGAGATATTAAGTCTGCACGTGAGTACAAGTTAGAGAACTTATATACTGGACTGACCCATCCTAAGAATACTATATGGATTATTATATGAGTGTCATGAGTAATTCTTAGTGATCATTATTACAATAGTCCTTTGACATGAGATCGCCAAGGTTCCCTATATGTGAGTTTCATATTTTGATACTATTTTATATCACTCATAGTTAAGTGAATGCAATGGTAGTTATTGAATATGTCACATATCATGTAGAGGAATTTGTATAATCAAGATAGAATTTATCCCTCCTATATAATAGGAGTAACATCTATAGGCCCCTTAATTAAGTAAAGTTGAGAAAATGCATGGTCATGTTCAGATTAATTGACATGGGATGTCAATTACATTTGTTTCAGTCAACTTACTTAGGAATAAAAAAACCTCAAGATTGGATTATACGGGAATGACACGTTTCATGTCTTCCGCTCAATCTAAATGTTTAGGATAAAAGAAAATAGATGATATTTACATGTAAAAGTTTAGTCAAATCACTGACTTTTCCATTACTTGAGTAACAATAATGTATTGTTAGACACCGTTCATAGTTTATAATCATTAACATGATTAATGATCATTGCTAACATAATAAGAGCCTGTAGGGTCGCACACTTAGAGCTTAGTGGATTTGGAATTAATGGACTAAATTGTTTGGGTCTAATATTTGAAAAATTCATGTTATAATTATAAGGCCTAATAATAAGCCCATAATTATACATGGAATAAAGCTTAATTAGTTAGGATTTTCTATACACCTATTTAAATAGGCTTGTTAGGTAATAATAGGATTATTATTTCATGCATCTTAAGCATAGAAAAAATCCTAGCACCTTTCATTGATCAAAAACCCTTGAAGAGGCGTAGCTAGTACTACGAGGCAAAGGAGAATAATTCCAACTAGTGTTTATGTGGACATTCATCAATGATTCGCGGGTTCGTGTAGATACCTCGAAGTCTTCAACTAAAAGGAAGTTGAAGAGGTGATCAAAGACCGAGTTCATAAGTTATCATTAAAAGTATTGAATGAATCCTTATTCTAATTTAACGTTTTACATGGATCTATTAGTCGGGATTAATTTATTCCACTATGCTTGTTTGGCTTCTGATCACAACAATTGAGCTTTATGTTTCTTGATTATCTTTAATAAAAAAGCATCAATCATACCATGTTCATTAGTGACTTCGACGCATCTTTTGGAGTAATCACTAATGAAAATATTCTACACTAAATCAATTAAATTTGACTAGTTTAAATGGAAAAGATTTAAAACACTTATTAAAATAGCTCAACTCTTTGGGGTGGGGTGCATTAGTGAAAAAAAAGGGCAAAGGAAATCACATCAAGCAACACTAGAACAAGCCCCAATCTCTCACTAAGGAATGAGTTATTGAAGAAATTCAAGTAATTGATGTTTGGGTGAGACTTGGCCACCTCAACTCAATTCTTTTAACTCTAATTCCTACTTACTTTGCTAATTAATTGAGTGCCAATTTTTCGATATCAATTAATTTACAATAAAATAAATGATTTTAGTTGCAAGTTGCAAAATCTTCCATGCAAACCCATCTTTTTGCATCTTCTTCTATCATCTCTTTTGCTAGTTTGAATAGCCATTAAATGGTGTTAAGCTAACAACTAACCTTAAACACTTTTCACAATCTCAACATTGAAATACACAATTTTTTTTTTAAAAAAATAGCAAGTTACAACTAACCCAGAGAAATGGAGCACCGATGTGGCAGAAATTTAGTGTGAAAGGATCTAGTTGGCAATGACACTACAGTTGGAGCGAAGTCTTGTTTTGGTTCTAAGCTATGGTTGCTTGCCTTGGTTGCGCTCATGAAAATGACGAAATGAGTAGGCAAAGCTAATTTTAAGTCGATTTGCGATGGACTTGGCATGAAGTTTCCATCCCAAATCTATCACAAGCTGCTAAAAATTTTTTTTGACTTAATGAGATAAATCCCCCCCCCCCCAATTTTAGACAAAAATTATAAAATTTTTGAATTTTTAAGAATTTAAAAAATTTTAAATAAATTAAAAAATAATTTTTTGAATTAATGAAATTAATTTTTTAAATTTCCTTCCCAATTTCAAAAAAATTACAAAAATTTAGAAATTTTTATTTTTTAAATTTTTTTAAAAATAATAAAACTAAAATTTTAATTTGGGAAATTAAATTTAAAAATTTTATACTTCTCAAATGTTCTATTCATTTAAAAAAAATTAAAAGTTGAAGTTGGGATGAAATTAGGATGGTTTCCATTTTAGAATGGAATTTCTATCCCAAATTTCATCACAATTTTTATAAAAAAAATTTTGAAAAAAATGGACACACAAAATTCATCACAGTTCCGCCTCAAATTGGGACAAAAAATTTTCTGACCCAAAATCCCATCGTAAAAACATTGTTACTACTTTCTTTCATCTTTGCTCGTAAGTATATATATAAAAAAATATTAACTCTCATGTGAGAAATTGTTAGAGTATTCTTATAAAACTAATTCTGTTATAGTCAGTTTAAAATTATAAAACTTGTAAGGTATTAATTGCTGTCGTTTTGTTATTAATTATTTGTGAATGCCTTTGAATGACAATAGGAAAATTTTGAAAGCTAATGAAAGCCTTCAATTTTGGAAGACAAAACACACATAGCCTTCAAGAGATCCCGTAATCGAAAATAAATTGTAATCAATTATCTTTATTATTTTGTCTTCAATTATGTAAAATGAAATTAATTAGCTTTCATTTTTTTTTAAATTCAACTCAAATTTGCATTTATATAAACCTGTGCTTTCACTCACATACAACAATTTTCGTTCTTTCTATTTTCTCCGATAACCACTCCCTTGCTCTCTCTTATTAAATTTCTGTAAAGACATTTTCTACTTGTTGCACAAAGAAAGGTGAAGGGAGAAAAATTCATCTCATATTTTATACAGAAATATGAGATAAAATCAATAGTTGTTTTAATTGTTGCATGTGTGGAAGTAGGCATGTTAAGATTATCTGAATTAGTTGAGAATGAAATTTTCGTGATATGCAAAATCGCTCCAAAGAAAGTAATAATTTACCTCGATTTAGCATCACTAATTTAATTTCTCTTGTTTTTTTAATTTAATTATTTTGTTGTGTATTTCAGTAACAGATTCAAAAAGATTATTAATGCTTGTTGAGCAAGATTGCAGCATGGAGAATGGCAAATGTCACTAAGGACATTCAAGATACGTTAGCTAGGAACAAATGCTTCCAAGTTTCTTTGATTTATCATTCAAGTAATGGTACATTTTAGTGAGTGCGACCAATGGATTTAAATTTACATCTAAATTTGAAAAAGAAAAAAAAATTCTATTGATAATTTGTTCAACACCAAAGCATTTATCTGACTATCAT
Organism: Sindora glabra; assembly: GCA_020226215.1. NCBI lineage: Eukaryota > Viridiplantae > Streptophyta > Magnoliopsida > Fabales > Fabaceae > Sindora > Sindora glabra. The sequence goes on along the minus strand of CM035228.1, from coordinate 34,068,522 downwards.
TACCATCATTATTATTTCTTTTACCACCACCATTATATCTTAACAACCATCAATATTCCCATCCCTGCTACCTATCTCCACCCACCACTCTGCTTATCATCAAGCACCTGCCAACTATGGCTACCTACCTTTTCTATCTCTTCAGCAGACATCATCGGACGCTGCTACTATTATTGCTATATATAATCATCTCTCATTTGTCATTATTAATTACTATGATTTTGTTTATTATCAATTTTTCTCCAGCGTTATCACTATCCTCCGTTGCAACATATTTCCTTCCACCGTCACTGCATAGTTTCACTTGGAATAAATTTCCATTGTTATATATATATATATATATTGTCTTCTAATGTCTTGCTTAACGTATACCTGTTTCAAATGAGGTCTAATTTTTCTTATTTGAAGAAAAGAAAGCAGAAATATGCCATCTACGAATGCCAGACGTTTAATACTCGAAAGAGGCATCTAAGGGGAGCGCAGCCCACGGGCCAAGCTCGATTGACACATAAGTCATTGATTCGCATGTCTTTTTCTTAAAAAAAAAAAAAGAAAAGAAAAATTAAGAAGCCTGAAAGCTCATGCAGGCTAGACTTGACTCATAAGTCATTGTGCATGTGTTTCTTGGAAAATTAAGACTAGACCATTAGCCATTGACTGGTTGGCCAAAAAGAGAAGACCAGAAACAATGGAAGTATTGCTACCGACGTACGACTGCAGTTCCACATTCGCTGTTTCCTCTTTCACAAAATTCTAACGCGTCTCCGTTGCTTGTAAACCTTTCTTGCGTCAATTATTTTCAATATAGCAATTTCTCACTTCAAGGGGACTAATTTCCAAAAATTTTTAGGTTTCTTTATTAATTATCTGAAAATAAAATTAAAATATGAAATAATAATTTATGATTTTAAAACTTTATATTGAATATTTTCACATTACTATCATTTATAATTATATAATATACTGTCCATTAGATTGAGTCAACTTATTTTGAGGGAGAAACTGAACGAATTCAATTCAAATTATATTATGCACTTGGTTATAAAATGATCATGATTAAAATCCTATTTAATTTTCAAAATATTTGATTTCTATTAATTTCATACTTGAAGTTTTAAATTTAAATAAAATTTTAATTATTATTAAATACTTCAAAGATTAAAGTAAAATTTTAGTAAATAATGATTATCAATTTAAATTCATATTCATCATGAGATAAAATAGAAAATATTAAAATAATAACAAGGTATGGTATCAGGAGAGAGTCACGTAAGTTCAATTTCCATGCAATCTCCTTCCCTATTATGCAAACTTAAATAATAGTTTTAAAGTTAAGAACGATTAGTCAAACACTTCTTTAAAAGGTACTCTTTTTATTGATGATTATATCTATAAAATAGTTTATGTAATTGACCCTAAAGCTTATTTTCATATAATCATTACTACAAAACGACACTTTTATCCTAGTCAATGGATTTTGATCATATGATAAATTGACATTTGTATAAATGTAATGACATTTTTAAAATTCAATTAAAATTTAAAATGATGTTTAACTTAAAAATTAATGTCTTTTTGTCAATGTCAACATGTTTTAGTCATTGCTTCTATATGTAACTAATGTCTAAAGTAAATGCAAACTATTATATTTGAAATGGCAAAAGAACTTAAGACATAGGTTATTAAAAAAATTAATGTTGAAATTAATTGTTTAGTGGTATTTTTATTAATTTTGTCTTAACTTTATACATATGTCTTTTTATCAATTCAATGTCATTTATTTAAGATATCAATTGTCAATTAAGAAATTGATTTGTAATTGTTTTGTTTACTTAACTTTTATTTGATCATCTATTTCCCATCACTATATGTTTATGTATAATGATATTATGATAATCTTGTTTATTGTTAATATTATATTATAAGTTGTGTTTGGTGATATTTTTAAGGTTTAGTCACCGTCAAGATGTATTTTTATGGTCATGCTTTGTTTGATGGTAATGTCTTTGCCATTATTACTTACAGCCTTTTTAATTGTATGCTACTCTGTATTTGTTAGAGCATCAGATATATTATATATTACTCTAGAATTCTTATTTATTCCATGGTTATCTAGATAAGTGGAAAAAGTTTGTAAGGCATGATGAATGATGTAATCTTATTTAAGTTACTAGTCATATAAGCTATATATTTTGATATTCAATTTAGTGCAACATTTGTTATGAGAATCAATCTTATATCTTCTACTTTATTCATCATTAAGTAATGTCAACCTATAACTTTTCCTACATATCATTGTATATGATTAATACTAATTTTTTTTACTAAACCTAAAATATGAATCCTTTTAGAGAGACAGTTGACCCACCAAAAGAAACATAAGGGGTCCCATAACCTTAAAAGACATTATCATAACCTGATCTAAAGGTGAAAAATTATTTATTAAGTTCAATGAGAAATGGCAACTAGATGGATAAAATGCATCACGAAATACCAATTATATTAGAGTAGTTGTATGATCCAAAGTATTAATAGTTATTCCTCATTAGAATAAAGTCCCTTTAAGATTAAAGGATAATATTTAGCATAGGGTCTTGATATGTAAACTTGATTTGGATAATTTTGTGTTATAGGTATGAAAAATTGTATTTGTAACATACTCATATGTAATTTAACCTTTTTTGTATATGTGTGTGTATGTGTTTGTTTTAATGAAGTTCCTTTCATATTTTAAACACCTAACAGATGTGCAGAAAAGTACTACATAGACAATAAGCTTGTAAAGAGACTTCAAGATAACATTGAGATAGGAATACATCAATCTTGAGATCACAATAAAAATAGACTTGATGTAGTGATGAAACTACATCGACTAAGAATCATAGGAGAATTTCCAAAGATAATGTAGAAATAAGCATTTCAAGGTAAAAATTTTACATTCTACCATCTAGTTTATCTTAATGTCTTATTTGTATATCATTTATACTTATGAACTAATATATCCTTTGGTCAACAGGAGTTAAGTAGGTTTAACCAAGAGAAGTAAAAGAATGCATATCCATATAGGCTCTCCTAGAAAGGCTACAAGAAGTTAAAGAAGGACTTATTGATTGAAAGGCATGCCAAAGCTAAAGATGATAAGGAAACCAATAAGACACTTTCCATTTCTCATGCAGAGTTGTAAAAGTGAGGCAAAGTAAATAAGCAGGGGCGATACATGACCTCAGAAAGGATTATAAGTATAAAGATTTGTACTAAAATATGTTATTTAATTTTGAACCTTCTATTTCACTCGAATTAATCCTAATAATCTATTCTTTGTTAATTACTACAATACATTCTAACACAGTAGGCCTCCTTAGGAGGGTTTGAATCAGTTGGGAAGAGAGATACCTTGACCATAACTTTAGGAACTAAGAAGCATTTGATTATGTTTCAATTGTCAAATGTGGTGTTAGTCATAAGGAGTTCTTCAACCCATCAAGGTTCCATTCAGTGGGATATTTAATTATCAAGTTAATGAATTTAGAAGTGAAGATTATCAAAGATGTGGCACAAAAACTCAATGTGGAATGGAAAGTAAGGTTATAGTAAAAAGAGGAGCAATACTTATAGCAATAGCAAAATTAAAATTTGCTCTTTATAGGAGTAGATAGTCAAGTAGCATACTACATATTTGAGTTTTGCAATATCTGTCTAGCCAGCCCATAGGCTTGCTGCTTTTATGGATGAGTTGTCTCTTATGACCAGTGCCTAGCCAAGTGGACTTTTGATCATGAAAGGGGTGTTGAACCTTTCTATGACTAGCAGGGAAGACAAGATAGCACTTATAACACTAACCTCATAACAAAAAATTTTTGAAGATTGTACTTGAGATAAATGTTACTTTAACCCTTAAACTTTTTTCATATATGCCTATGTGTGAATTAAGTATCCTATAATGGAAGTTCGTATTACATAAAGTAGAGATGATGTGCTCTGATGGTAAGGAGACCATTTTTATGAAAGGTTGTGGATAAGTGGATTTTTGTAGGCTATAAGCTACATTATTAACCATTGTCAAGCAATTAAGTCAAGGTGGAAGTCAATAAGCCTTTAGTCCATAAAATTAAGGTACCAATACCAAATGATATAGTTTGAATAGTGAAAAAAGCCTATGGAACTTTCATCACATAACTAATGATTGTTATTCAATTCTTAATGAAGGGTGCCATCATGTATTTCCTTTACCATAAACTATTTTAGACATTTTTTGATGTTATTTTAGTATTCTTGTGTGAGAGTACTAACTGTCATTATTTATTTTTTAGCAATTTCCTGGTTGTACTCAGAAGGAGATGCAAGTGTACCTCGATAACTTTTCGGGTAAACAATCTCAAGTTGAGCTCTAAATTAGGGAAGAAATAATGGGACTAAAAAAATCTAATTTTCATTGACAAACCTTCCATCTAGAAGCTAAGTTTTAAAGGGCTTAAAGTGACTTGAATCTTAGTTTAGATTATGTAAGTTTATATTATGTTTTTAACTAAACATAAATTTATTAAATTACTATTTAAATATAAGATTAGCTCATGCCAATCCTTTTACAAGCATTAATATACCTTATTACTATCAATGAATATTATATATGGTTTCATAGATTAATATCAATTCAATGAGGTATTTACATTGATCAAAGAATCTAGGTAAAAGTATATTGTTAATGCTTTACTCCACGATCCTAAGAAAACTTACTATTTCATGCAGTATAATAGGGAATAGTCTCACTTATATGTTAGTTGTAATAATTTTTTTCTTAAATAGATTTTAGTAGTTTAGTTATGCTATTATATTATAGTTTCCATTAGATGCTTGCCATGGTGTTATTGAGGAGAAGACTTATTTATTAGTTGGATCTTTCATTGGGAGATATGTGATCCAAATTGCAAATTTGCTTAGAAGAAACTCTAATTCAGCTTACAAGAAAGGTGAGCAACCAAAAGAGGATAAACTTTTCAAATGTGTAAAAGTGAAGATATATTATTAATAATAAGATTGTACCATATTTAACTTAGAAGATTATATGTCAATAGGATCAAACTAACCTTTTATTTTATTTTAGTGTCCAAAACAAGTAAAAAATATAGAGTATGACTAGTATGTTATGCACTACATGCATGATCAATTAATTGAATTAATCTCAATTATAACACTTTAATTATGTACAAATTGCAATTTATTAGGAATAAGCATAAACCATACTCTTAAACATAGTTTGATGAGGTTAAAAAGATTTAAGCATGATATTTCATTAGACCAGAGCTCAACTAGAATGAATAATTTTAGGTATTCTTGCATATGATTGGTGGTTGTAATAAATAAAGTTATTGTAAATTAGTTGTTAATAATTTATTTGATTGTAATGACTCATTATAACTTGTATTTTAATGTATAAAAAATGTTTAGAAACTTTGTATCAAAACTCATATAATTAGTTATGTTATTATCAATTTCTATCTCATTCTACAATTATTGTAAATTATAATCTATTTCCACAAGTGTTAGTTGATTGTTTCTAATTGTATTGTTAACAAGATGTTTTTAACAAGTGATTTTTTTTAAAAAAAATGGTGCATAAAAAGACATCAATTTTTCACTTAAAACAACATCTATTAATTTATGATGTCATTTATTTATTTACAAACTAACATCATTTTATTTGTTAGTAGGATGACTTTGTTGTACATTACACATCAATTTGTTACAAATAACCAACATCTAGACCTTAATCTATGGCACAAATTGAAAATTAAAAAAATTGAAGCAATAGCATCATTTGCAAATTTCATTTTAATGCTTTTCCAACCCTAAAATAATTCTATCTCTAATGAGATATGCTTTCCTTCCAACATGATGGTGACTTTTTTTAATTTTATGTTTTTGCTTATCAAATTTTTTGCAAGAATGAATCTTTATTAATACGTTGCTAAATCTATGAAGTTGCGAATTTAATGGAAAAATATAAAATTTAAAAGTAAATATTTATTTAGTTTTTATTTTGTTCTTGTAATTTAATTTCTAGTTTTATAATCTATCATTATTATTATTATAGATTTACCCTATAACATTTCTCCATTTACATTGATTAAAGTAAAAATCAACATCTATAATGGCATGGTGATATTTTTGAAAATAAGTGCAACTTATTACGTTAATTGTAATTATAAGCTAACATTATAAAGTCTTATTTTCCAATGGAAGATGAATAGTTTGACATAGGAAACCTTAAAAAATAATAGCCATATATTAAGCCAACATTTAAAGAAATTTTGATAATCTATTAATGTTCATATTTATGATTTTATTAGGAACTATAAAGAATATTGGTGTTTTGGATGTTAGTTGTACTTGAAAATTGATGTCTAAAGGTTACCTATAATCAATTTATGTTAGCATTTATGGTATTACTAAACATTATAAAGATTATTTATATTTTAGTTGCTATCTTATTTGATATGTACTACAGCATTTAAGAGGTAAAGATTTACAATATCAATTTTTCAAATAATTGACAACTAAAAAGTATATCAATGAACTTAAGAAATTCGTTATCTATTAATAACAGATATAAAATGTTCTATATTGCCTAAAAATTACCTTTATAGTTTTCTTCCTCTTTCACTTCAATTTTCATTTAGTTTTTTACTCTATAATTTCTCTTTTATTTCATTTTTCATTTAGGTGGCATAAAAAGATAATATAGAATTGATGTTACTTGATCATCAACTATTAAAATGCAAGTAACTACTTTTAGGCTGTCATCCTCTCTCACCACAATCTAGGTTAAGTTACTATTTTAAAATAGATAAAAATGACTTTTATTTTTTTTTATATTGCTAACTCAATAAAGGAGATTTGAGAGTATGGATAGCAAGAAAGAGCAAGGATTTCTACAAGGGTTTGCTAATAATAGCTTTAAGGATCAAAATGGTTACCATAGGCATGAATGTAAGAAAATACTTTAAGAATAGCATGAAGACAATCACCATCATTTTTTAGGAGAAAATTCTTAAATATTGTTCATTGGTAAATCAAGAGATTGATATTAGTCTCTTATTCCTCATGGCATGATCTATTAATGAACAAACTCGATTATCACTTTTCTTTAATAAATATTCAAAATGATTATAATTATACTTGAGAAGATATAATGTTTATAATTGATAGGTGTGTTGATAATCTAGTATAATTTTTTATGTGCATCATTGTCGGAAAAATGTCAAAAATGGAAAATCTATATTTTTTTTAAAAAATTATCTAAAATACATTTATTTTTTTTAAAACTAACATGGTTTGGCAAAATTAAATTCAAGTAGATACCAACATTACAACAAATTTGCCCTTTAATGTCAGTTAAAGCAAAATTTGATATATGTATGCATATATATATATATATATATATATATATATATATATATATATATATATATAATGGCATAGTGATATTTTTGTAAATAAGTATAAATTAAAACATCGATTTAGATAAATAACCAACATTTAAACAAATACAAGAATACTTTAGATATCAATTCTTTAAAAAAATCATTGTCTTTTTTTCTCACAAAAGCTTTAGACATTGGTTTAAAACATAATTAATAATTTAATATATAAAGTTATGTGAATAATATCATCTTTTAAAATATAAAGATGCTTTAGATGTTAGTTCTTTAAAAAAACTATCATCTTTTCTTTATGAGAGACTCTATCTGTTAGTTCCTAAAATAATTGATATTTAAAGTTATATAAATGGTGCCCTTTTTAAAAAATACAATGACACTTTAGATATCAATTCCTTAAAAAACTATCATCTTTTCTTCTTATGAGATTTTAGATGTTAATTCATAAAATAATCAACATTTAAAGTTATATGAGTAACTTCATTTTCGCATTATAAGATGAAGCAAATTTTTTCCCTTAATATCACTCTCAGTTTTCTTCTTATTTGTTTCCAAACTCCAAATTTTAATTTTCATCTTCATCTAGCTCTCTATAATATACCAAACTTAATTCTATCCACCACTACATGTCAATGTGCTACTAATGCTCTTTTAATTAGCATCAAGCATAAAATAGATTCTAAATATAAGAGCTACCTTTCTTACTTTTATTTCCCAAATTTACCTCTCTTTCATTTCTTCGATTTCTTGCATATATTTTTTAAGATATTTTTATTTATGTTTCCTTTCTATAACTTGTTTATATATATTTTTAATTTTAGATGCTTATTATATATTTGATAAAATATTGTAGTGGAGGTCAAAAATAGCCTAAGAATGAAAAGAAATGCTTATTGCACTGGTTTTTTTAAAAGACTTTTATTTGTATTTCCTTTATATAACCTCTAACATTATATCTGAGTTTTAAATGCCTACTATTTGTATGTTGATTTCTTGGCTAAAAAAGATTGATGTGACAACATGTTACAAATATTCCATGTTGATTCCAAAATCATTATTGAATATACCAAATAATGATTTTGATGTAACTTTTATAGGTTTGTACATATAAGAAAATTTATTTTATTCATATTTTTTGACATTTAATCACATTATCTATTATTTATTTATATGAGATGTGTACCATCATTTTCTCAAAATTTAATAAATACTCATCGTATTTGTAAAGATTGGATTCAACCATGCTTTTCTAAGTTATGACTGTTGGTGTGTGTCTTAGAACCAATCATATAAGATGATTAGAGTTATACACAATGTATTATATTTTATTTTAGGCAATTTAATTATTATATTTTGTTTTTATTATTATGCGCAATTTATAACTTAATATAATAATTATCCTTGGAATAGCTTTGCTATTCCTAAAATGCCCCTAGTCAAGTATTATTATGAAAAGGATAGTAATAATACATCGAGACTAGCATGTATAGTGACTGATGATTACGAATCATGGATATGTGATATCAAGTCAATACATGAGTACATTGCTAGTGAACAATGTACTGGACTGACCCACTATGAGAATATTGCATGGATAAACGTGTCATAAGATATTCTCATATGATCACAACTACGCATAAACCTTTGACCTGAAATCACTACGGTTCCCTACATGAGGAATTACTCACTTTAATATTGTCCTATGTCACCTTTAATCAGGTGACAAGTAGGGCATTGATTGGGTGTGTCATAAATCATGCAGAGGGAAGTGAGTGATGTAAATGGGATTTTGTTACTCTTGTATAAAAGAGAAATATCCTTGGGCCCCTTGATTGAGTGAGACTTAGAAATGCATGGCCATGCTCAGTTGAATTAATATGTGATATTAATTATTTATTTTAAGTCTACTCAGTATCAAGAAATATAAATTGAACATTGACGAGGATGACACATTCCATGCCTCCAGTTCAATTTGGATATTATTACAAAAGGGTTATGATGTAAAACGTTGATCATGTATTAGGTGGATGTCGAATCACAGACATTCTTACTACTTGAGTGGCAGTGATGTATTGCTAGATACCGCTCGCTGTCTATGGCTCAATAATAAGTCATTGTCAACGTAGTAAGAACCTACAGGGTCACACAAAAGGAGTAGGAATAAGACAATAATTAATTGGACTTTAATTATATTAATATCCAATTAATTGGACTTATTTTCGTGCATATATATTATTAAGAATAATAAATTCACGTTTTTATATATATATATATATATTATGTGATATTATTTGATATTAAAGTAATATCAAGTAATTATCTTATCAGATATTAGATAAAAATATTATGAGATAATATTATTTTGATATTTGATAACTATATGCAATTATCTAATATTAAGATATTTATATTATGAGATAATATCATTATCTAATATTAGATAATTAATAGATAAGTCTTATCTCTTCCCATTATCTCTAGAATAAGGATAAGATGAGTTGTTAAGTGTGATTAGGATTTTGGAAGCATTATCCTAGTAGGACTAGGATTATGACTTGCCTAAGTTCTATAAAAAGGGACTTGAGGGCAGCACTTAAGAATCACGTTTTAAGCTTCCATATAAACCCTAAATCACTCAAAAACATCCAATCCTAATTCTTAGAGAGAAAAACGCATCCTAGCAGACGCGTGGAGGGTGAGAGGTCGTTGTTCACTCCGTGTGGATACCGTAGAGACGCTGTACCTTCCGGCCGGCGTTTGATTCATCCGCTCTCAAGTTTTGATCAGTAGAAACACGAGTGCCAATAGGTAAAACCCTAATCATTGACTCATGCTTTTTGCATGGATCCTAGGTAGAATTCGGATCAAAATTTAAAATTCCGCTGCATGTGATAATCCGAATTCCCAACAGTGACAACCTTACATATTAAGCAATGAGTATTAAGATAATATTTAATATATCATCTATCTTGATTAGGGTATTTAGTATAATCTTTTACAATTTTCAAATTTCTTTATGAAGTTTATTATTTAAAATTATTGTCATTGAAATTATATTATGTAATATGAGATTTTATTTTTCTATTTTTGGATATGGTATTTTGGAAAGTAGAATATAGGGGGAATAAGAAGGATCTATGAAGGAGGAACTAGTAGAGGAGGTTAAGGTAAAGAGGGAGAAGATAAAGCAAAAGGTTAGGGTAGTATTAGGGGTAGAATATACCATATTAGTTATTTATGTAAACTAAAGTGTTATATTTGATATTAGATATCAATTATTTATAAAAAAAAATCAATGTTGAATATTTTCTCCCATGATACTAGCAAATGATATAACATCAATTTTTTTATTTATATTAACTAACATTGTTGTCATTTTTTACAATAGTTTTACAATAAATATCAAATTTGATATACAATATTGCTTGATTAAACATTAGTTGTAAATTGATATCTAATCCTCTATTTGATGTCAATTTGCTACTTTGTAGTAGTGGTGCAATGGTTCATTTTGTTGTAGACTCTTTATACAATTCCCTTATATAAAATAATATCTTTTCTAATAAATAATGTTACATTTTTTTTTTCTTGTAAGTTGTCATTTAAACATATATGAATACAAAACATATAATATGATCTATTTAGTAGGGGTGCAAACAAGTCAAATTATTCATAAGCAATTCAAAATTGACTTATAAAAAGTTTGATTTAAGTTTGAATTTGAATGAGTTAAGCCTAAATGAGTCAAGTCCAATTAATGTATGAGTTGAATTTGTGCTTTATACTATTCAATTCAAACTATCCATGAGCCTAAACAAGTTTAATAATAAAAAATTATATTATTATATTAGATATAAAAATATAGTGCATACAAAATTCAATCATACTAGTAATTAGTGAGGTTACATAAAGAATTAAGAAGTTTTATTCAAAGTAATTAGCTTTCTAGTATATGTTACTCTTTGCTAACTTTTATTGTAGGTATCATGTGATAATTATGTTAACATTTTTAATAAATTTGATAGTTACAAAAAATTTTATATTAATAAGTAAAATGAGAGAAAAAAATATAGTATCTGATGTATTTGTGAAAAAATAAGATTTTATATGTTGAAATTTATGTGAAATAAGAAATTATTTGAATAAGATTGTAAAAACTCAAACTAAAATTCAAATATTTCAAATTTGATCAATAATTAAGGCCTAATAATATACTACTCAAATAAGTTCATGTTCGAGTCAAGCTCAAGCCTAAGTTTGAATTATATAAGTTTAATAATGTTTAGATTGAGTTCAAGCTTGCTTATTTTTGCAAGTTCGAGTTTGAAATGTTCAATTAGCCCAATTCATTTATACCCTTATGATTTAGTCCAATCAAATCTTAAAATTAAAGGACACACTCGTTATAATGTGTTTAACAAATTAATACATATTGAGTTTAATTCTAATTCAAATTGTCAAATTATTTTTTATTGTCAGTTATTCTCCTATTCAAGTTAGATTTTTATATTAGAATATATTAAAATTTCTTGTCAAATAAATATTTTTGAGTTATAAATATTTGTATTGGGTAATAGTTTGATGTATGAGAGAGGTGTGATACAAGTGTCTATAAGAGGAACATCATCATAGAGATTTGGGAGATATGTCCAATAGGTGACTAGGAAGTTGTAAAATTATAATTAACAAGCTTCACATGCATTATTGCATGATCTTTAATATTATAGTAAATCTTTTCTTATCCATGCTTTTTTCCCTCAGAATTTGGATTTTCCACATTAGATTATTCATATGCTTTATCATGGTATTTTAATTAATTTAAATGTCTAATATTTATATGTTTGGAGAAGAAATATTTGTTCAATAATATAAAGATGTAATTAGTGATAAATCTATTTAAGAGTACTAAATGTATATGGAAATTATATCAAAATATTTTTTGGAATATAAAGTTATTTTAATTTAACAACAAATTAAAAACAGTTTGCATATCTTAGGGAATGTTTAAACCTAAGAGCCTAAACCATTGTTCAAGCCCTTAGTTATGACCAAACCAATACTTCAATTTTTTAAATTCTCAGATGTATTTTATTTAAGAGTGTAAATACGTAAATAGTGTCAAATGTGAACAGAGTTTTTTCTATTTTAAAATGTCTATAATTGAAAAAGTGAGTATAAAAAATCAAAGTCAAATCAATCCATCTTGCGAAAGAAAAGCAATCAATGTTCGCTCCTTTGAATGGGCCATCAAATATAGCCCAGAGAGTTTTCGGCTTTGTGCTCCTGCTTGACTCTGCTTCCCCGACAAGAACATAAGAGAATAAGGATCCATATGCTTTAATCGGAAATATTATTCATAAAATATAATTATAAATATTTAAATAATATAAATTATTTTATTTATTTAATATTAAATTAAAAATATAATAAAAATTAATATTATTTAATTTTAAAAAATTATTGTTTGCTAACATATTATTTAGTATTATAATTTTTTAATTAAAAATATAAATGATATATTATTATTTAATTTTATATTAGTAATAAATTTTTCATAAAAACTATCTTGTGAAAAAATTAATAGAGCATAAACAACTATTTTTTGTTTATACTCAAAATTTTTATTAGTTATGTAATTCATTTCTATTCAAAGATAATTACTTTCTATTCAAGATTAAAGGTGATTGTCGATTATAAATGGTAATTAAAATTATTTTTTAAACCAATTATTGTTATTTATGAGTATTTTTTTCCAACTAAAATTAATTAATTGTATAATCTTAATCAAATTTAACTGGTGAATTCGATTTAGATTGGTAAAGTTCAATTTACAATAGTTTAAAACTTAAAAAAAATTCAAAAATGCTTAAACAAATTGATTTAATGATTGAAATTGGTCTCAAAATATATATTAACACTATAATTTAATTAATATAACTATAACAAGTACAAGTACAAAAATAATCAATGAAACATTAAATATAAATTTCAACCAAATAAATCAATATATATTTTAATTAGTATCAATTTGTTCCAGTTGAAAATTTTATACTCATAATTAATCGAGTATCCAAAATTTACTAATATTTTTTCTATGTCTTTGGCCCACAAAAGCATATTGATTGCTTTTAATCGGCCAACTTTAAATTCAGTTTAGTGAATTAAGTGATTTGGAAAAATTTGAACACCCTTGTCGATAGCCGTGAAGGGGTAAATCACTAGACATATGGGAAGCTCTTCACCATACCATACCGGCTAGGGTGCTACTTTATTTGTTATTGGAATTTTTACATGGAACTTAAATAAAAATCTAATCTCATAATATTATAAAAAGAAAAAATATCGCAAAAAAATGTCTAAATAGTATTAATTACTCAGAAAAAAATAATATAACTCCACTTTGTACCTTATTTGTTTCCCCAAGATATTTGGGTTGCGAAAACAACTCGCTTTCCTATTGACTATAAATCATCGCATTCATCTTGTCTACTACAGAATCAGTTATGTTTGTTTTGGCATAAACCATCATATGTAAAAATATAATTATAAAATATATATTAAGATAATAAAAAATAACTTAAATATTAATGCTAAATGTAAGAAATTTGAAAAAAAATTCTTTAAAAATTTTCTTTCACTGCTATACTTTTAAATATTATATTTTTTAATCATAAATTAAATTGCTACTTGAACTAAAAAATAAGTGTAATTCCTCCATGGGGAGAAATGTATTTATCAGTTATATTATCTGCGATCACTTGAATTAAAAAAAAAAAAGAATGTCATTATTATTACTGACAAAAAAAATCTTTATATATATATAATAAAAACAAGAGGAGAGGAAACCTTTTGTTTTATAGTATAAAATTTATTTACAAATATATGATACTCTTTTATTTAAGAAAATAAAATTTCCTATAAAAATATTTTCTAAAAAATAAACGAAGGCTTAAAAAATGAAAGAGATGCAAGCATTGCCTATTGGATCTGGAGTCTGCTCTTTTGATCATAGTTATTAAATCAAATAAAAAATTAAACGAAACATGGACTAATTTACTACATCATTAATTCAATCAACGAATTTGATTCAATTATTTATAACATAAAAAATATAACATATATATTTATATAAAATAATTAAAAAACACTCATTTAATAATAAAATAATAATAAGTTAACATTATAATTCATCAAAACATGATAATAAAAGTGAAATGACTTAAGATAACATAAAAAATCTCATAATCAAAATACATCATGCATAAATTAAATTCTTAACAAAGATTAATTAACATAGAGTTAGGGGACAAAGATTAAAAGTTAAGAAACGAAATGATGACGTTAATAAAAGGGATAAACTCGTAAAAATTAGCAGAAGTAAAATAAATTAGGATTTTTTTCAAGAGCTAATGATTTAATATAATATAACAGTTCAACTGAATTAACTAAAAATCACTAATTGAACCAATCTTATACCAATTTACATACACAATTGATTTGATAGGATAACCTAGATCGGAATAACAACTGATTTATTAATTTATCGATTAAACTAGTTAGTTCATTTTTCAAGTTTAATAACCTATGCTTTCAATATACATATTGTCTTTTGGAGGTTTGAATTATCCTTTTTTCAACTATTGTCATATTATCTTAAAGAGAAAGAAATACAAAAATTTTATAGATTTCTCTTAGAATCTCATTCCTCTAAAAATTCAGTACTCTTTAAGATAACAAAAACAAAATCAAGGGACAAAAATAAATAAAAGGATCAACTTTTGTCACTTTGGCCTTTATATGAAGATGCAGCAAAAGCTTGATTGTTACAAGAACAGCTCCGAAGTCCAGCCCTTCTCATAAGTTATGATGACTTTAAATCTAGATCTCTCAAAATAGGTTAATCCAATCCTACCAGGTTAATTCAACAAGTAATAATTGTATGTCGAGCCAATCTCAAGCTAAGCTATTTTTTTCACTAAGTCGAATTTAAATCAAATTACTATAATATCAATTCTAATTCTAATATCAGATTGATATTTATCAGGTGAGTTTTTATAACTCGTTAAATTTTATTATTATCATATTAATTATTTATTTATTATTATTTTTACATCATTAATTAATTAAAATCTATTATTATTTGTTAAATATAATTATGTATTATTTTTATCACTTAAATTTTATTACATATATTAGTGATATATATTTAATAAAATAATATATATTATTAAAATCTAGTAAATACGTGAATTTCCATTTAATAGTATGTACATTTAATGAAACAATTTGAATTTTATATTGATCAAGAATTTTATATTATATATTTATTTTATTTAATAAAATAAATATATATTATTGAATATATATTGATTAAGTCCAAAGCATCATATATAAAAAATATTTAATAATTTATATATTATCAAATATATATAGATAAATAATATATTAATAAAAATAATTATAATAATTTTTATATGATAATAAAAAATAAATAATAATGTATTATATATATGTATATAATATATTTGAAATTAATATCAAAATTATTTATTTCAATTTTTTAAATAATTTAAAATTTTAATATTAAAGTACTAATTCAAATTTTAATATAATTATTTATTTTGATAAATTTACATAAGATGTATTGACAATATTAAATATATAAATTTATTAATTTTAATATTAAAAATTATTTAATATTTCTCATATATATAATTTTAATATTATATATTAAAGTATAATTTTAATATAATAAAATTATTATTTTAATATTTATATAAAAATTAAATATATAATAATAAATTATTTATTTATTACTTACTACTATTATCAAGTTAATGGGATAGCCTAATTGTCATGATCGAAAATTAGGAGTTGCGACCGACGCATGACCCTAAAGGAAAAACACAACTATATAGGCTATTCTAGCATAAAATATCATAGGATAACCTGTAACCTAGTTCAAACTTAAGAAAGCATATAACCATTACACATTCGTTAATTCTTCACATGCATATAGTCCCACATGAACTTTCTCATTTCTCAACATTCACATAATAATCTATATAGTAACAAAATACATATATATAAATCAACAAAAGTATATCCTGCCTGTGGATTTAATAAAGAACATATAAGAGTATTCAAAATTTTACAATTTTTAAAAATATGTAAAAGTTATATATCAAACCTACATGAACAAAGTGTAACTCACCACAAGAGAATACTCCTCTCTATAAGGAACTGTAGACAATAGACTTAAAGCTAAATCTCTGTTTGAAAAATATTATAATAAAAGAGTGAGTCATTGATTCAATGAATAGATAATATAAATTTTCAATAGAAATGGGACAAGTCATGGCATGAATTTTTTCTTAAAAAGAATTAAATAGCTTTTCAATACAAGAAGATGTCATAAGAGTTATACAATCATATTTGATAAAATAAATATTGGAATGTTCATTAGAAATAAAATACTAAAACATAAGTTTTAAGCCAAAAAGTAAATAATAGGTTCTTTAATCATAGTATAGGAAATTATCATGAACATAGATTCATGGAAAAAATTTTCAATACAATATATTCATAATAAATAAACAATCAAAATCAAAGCTAATAAATTTTAAAATATATAAACCATTAAAATTACACTTTGGGTGAAAGATTTCTAATTATGATTAACAAATATAAGCATTCCACACATGAAATAATAATCTTGAGAAAACTCTTAGCTTTAAGGTAACCCATCAAGCTAGCATAAATCAATCCACATGTGTTAGCTAACACAAAAGGTTAGCAAGTCCTCTACTAATTGGGGTTCAAACCAAGGTGCACCAAGACTAACGTCATCACTGTCATTAGCTATAATTTCTAACTAGTCTTCTCCCAAAACAAGTTTATAAAACCACCAATAAGTAACAATTATATACGAAATTCATTGAAAATAAATAGTTTCATATGTTAATAATTTAAATCAATCTCAATCTATATTCTTTTTAATTATAAGTAGTTCATCAAGGTCTCTAACCTTAGTAGTCAACATTTCCTATATCAAACCATTCTAAACTCATCAAATAATCAACTTTACAACATTCATGAAAATCTGATACATTATTATTTCATCCACAATAACCTTTCACAAAAACATTATATAATAAGGTTCCAACAATACACCATTTCAAAATGAATTGTAGAAATTAATTTTCTCATCATAGTATCATTATAATACCATTCCTAATTATTATAACTCAAGAAAAATTTTTAAAATGTCTAGAGCTCTACACATATATGGAATTAAAATGCATAGAAAATAATGATAATTAATAAATTAATAAAACTAATAATTCAAAGTATAGAGAAGTTTAGAAAGTATATAAAAATGTGAAAATATACATTATCTACTTACAAAATGGTCAATATGCTTAATTTGACTTCTTTCTATTTCATAAACTATCGGTGCCACTAGAAAGTGTTCCTTGATCTTATACAAGCAATCAAATAGAAATTTAAATATAAATCAATACCGAAATACATTACCAAGCTTTCTATTACAAAAATCCTAAATTTTCACATTATAAGCATAACATAAGAACAAACTAAATTTTCTATTACAAAAACCCTAATTTATGCTAATCTAATACCATTCTTAATTATTATAAGTCAAGGAAATTTCTAAAGTGCTTGTCCCAAGAGTATCTAGAGCTCTACATATATATAAAATTAAAATGCATAGAAAATAATGATAATTAGTAAATTAATAAAACTAATAATTCAAAGTATAGAAAAGTTTGGAAAATATATAAAAATGTAGAAATACATATTATCTACTCACAAAATGGTCAATATGCTTAGTTTGACTTCTTCCTATTTCATAAACTACCAGTGCCACTAAAAAGTGTTTCTTAACCTTATACAAGTAATCAAATAGCAATTCAAACATAAATTAACACCTAAATATATTATTAAGCTTTCTATTACAAAAACCTTAAAATTTCACATTATAAGCATAACTTAAGAACAAACTAATCTTAACTATCTACTAACTAATTTATGCTAATCTAACTCCTAAATAAAAGAATGAAGCTTAGGAATTACCTTATTAAGCAAATGAAAAGAATTTTTGGAGCTTGCTACCAAAAACCCTAAAATTCATACTAACAAAAAATAATAGCAAAAATAAGGAAAAACAGGGAGAAGGTGGAAGAAGAAACGTTGGAATGTGAAAAGAAAGAGTTGTTTTGTGTGAGTAGAAGTGGAAGAAGATGAAAAAAAACAAAGGAGCTAGAGTTTCAACATTTTTCTAGACTGCTTTATTCTAGTTCGAGTTTAGCTCCTATTCTGTTTTGATTTTATTTTTTGGTAGTTTCTAGTGTTTTAGTTCATATTAGTTTCTCAGCTTCTCAAGTCTGTGGGTCGCACTGTGCTAGGCTGCTGGATGTGCTAGGCATGCTGTGTGTTGGGCTACTGGGTGTTTTGGGTTGCTAGGTTTATGTGCTGGTGAGTTTGGCTTTTTTGGTCTTAGTACTTTATTTATATTTTTGTTGTTTAAGTAAATGTCCTCATTTTTTATTTGTCATTTTACTCTCTATTTACTTAAGACATAAATATAGATATGGAAATACCCTCATTTGAATTAAAAAAATATAAAAAAATCAAAACTCTAAAGAATAAAAATCTAGATTTTGGATTCTAGTTCAAAATGTCAAATTTTAAAAAATTTTAAAAATATTTTCTTAAAATGATCATTTTAAGTTCCTAAAAATTCATTAAAAATAACTCTTTGATATATAAATATAAGGGGAACAAATACCAGGATTTTTATTTTTCTAAAAATGCATATTTCACATAGTCTTCCAAGGGAAGTGTCTCAAACTTAAAATTTTTTTCTAAATTTTAACAAATCAAACTTTATTTATGAAACTAAGTTAAACAATAGTATAAATCAAATTAAATTCTTTTAATAAATTGGAAAAGAAATGATTTAAGCCCTATTTGAGATAATCCCAAGTTTATATCAAAACTATCTAGTCGTATTTTACATTATAACAATTCTAAATTACCTATTAACGGTAGGATCATTATACCAATAATCCGATGAACTAACACTTACTAGTTCTAACTTTTACTAGGTTAGGTTAATTAGTCTTAATCCCTTATTTGGTCGAGCTACTCTTATCATTTTTCATACCAATCCTAACCTTAGGTCATAGAAAATTATATATGTCCCAAGCCAACCCGTTAAATCTAATCTATTTTAACACCTCTATTTAAACCTTGCTAATGTGAATACAAGTTAGGAATTGAACTACTTTAAATCGTTTCTAGTATTTTTGAATATAATCAATGGTTGTAATTAATTCATTATAAGTTATTTGTTGACAATGCTTTAGTTATAAATAATTTATTATAACTTATCATAAATTGGTTGATGAAAGTATTTTAGTTATAAATAACTTATTGTGTCTTCTTGTATTTTGATTTGTAAATAAGAATTTAAAAACTTTATATAAAAGCTAGTTTATATAACTAGTTTTAATGTTGTCAATTTCAATTTAATTCTATAATTATTATCAATTGTAATCAATTTTTGCAATTGCTAATTGCTATATATATTACAATTTTTGTCAATTGTAATATGTACCTACAATTGCTAATTGGTTATTTATGATTCTATTTCAAGAGTTGTTAATTAGTTATTTTTAATAGGAATTTAAAAAAAAAAAATAGTAAGCAAAAAAAATCAATTTTTTTTACAAAAATCCAATGTATATTAAATTACAATATCAATTATTTTTTAAAAAAAGATAACATCATAAGTTTATTAGTAAGATAACATCGTTAAACTTTAAACATCAATTTTTTTAATAACTGACATCTAAAATCTTTTGCATTATTTAGTTTATTACTAGGAGGATGTCGTTATGTTTCAAACATCAATTTTTTTGTTAATAACTGATGTCTAAATTATTGGCCTTTAGTGTAAATTAAAAATAAAATGAGTAAAGTGATAATGCCAATTGCAAATTTTATCACTCAATACTCCTAATGCTTAAAAGATTCTCTCTCTAATGAGGTATGCTCACCCTCCAACCTAAAAGTGATTCTTTTTAATTTTATGTTTTTGCTCATAATTCTTTTTGAATAAAGCTCTATTATTTCAATCATTAAATATGTAAAGTTGCGCACTCTCTATAAAAATGCAAAACACAAAAGTAAGGATTTGTTTTGTTTTAATTTTTATTCTTCCAATTTGATTTTTGGTTTCATTATCAACTATACTTTGTTACTTTTTATTTTGATGCAACTTTTATAGGTTTGTACATGTTAGAACTTTGATTTTATTCATTCTCTTTAGCATCCATTAATATTATTTACTATTTATTTTTTATTGAATGTGCTCTTTTATATTTTAAATTTTAATGAATGCTCATTATGTTTACAAGGTTTAAATTCAAGAACACTTTTTTAGGGAGTGCAAACCTCTCATTTTAAGCAATAAGTATTAAAATAATTTTAGCACAATAACTATCTTTCATTGGAATGTTGTGTGTGTGTGTGTGTGTGTGTGTGTGTGTGTGTATATGCACACACAATTTTGATATTCAATAACAACTCATTTTCTAAATTGTATTATTTAATTTATTTTTTAAAATTATAGATATTGAAATTTTGTAGTGTTATAGAAGATATTAATTTCTATTTTAATTTATGGTATTCTATAAGGAGGAATAGGGATGATCTAAGAGGAAGGAACAAGAGGAAAAGGGGAATAATGAGGATTTGGGAGATAGGATCAAGGAAAGGAGGTTAGAGTTAAGATAAGGATATAACATATCACACCGGTTATTGATAAAAACTAAAGGAATAATTGACATTCAAAGTTAGTTATTTATAAACAATTGACAAGGGCATCTAAGATTATTTCTCAAGACAGTTCAAATGTAACAATGTTAATTTTTTCCTAATGTAATAACTAATGTTATTGTTGTTGTCTACAATAGTTAAATAATCAATGTCAAAATTGGATATACTATGATGCTCAATTAGATATTGATACAAAATCAATGTAATCGATGTCAAAATTGGATATACTATAATGCTCAATTAGATATTGATACAAAATCAATGTGTAAATCTTTAAACACTTGATGTGTATTTCCTATTTGTTAGTAGTGTATTTAGCTTGCAAGGTCAACATATAACTCAATATACTTAAAGCCTCCATTAGTGTCGTGTAGTGTGCCAATTTGATCATTATTAACAAAGGAAATTTACATGTGAAGAAAAGAAAAAGTTTACTTTTGGTTAGCAAAGTTTAAGGTTTTCTTATTAGGAAAATAAACTTTAAAAAGCATAGAAGCAAAAGGTGATGTGATAATGCTATAACATTTTTTTTATTTCATCTTTTGGTATGCTACTCTACTCCTTATGTGCTTTGATTTTTCAAAACATATAATAGACTTGGAACAATCTCCAATGAGCTCCTATCCTATTTTGACTAAAAGAGCAATCAGTTAATCCACTATATTAGACTTCAAGTTTTTATTCAAACAAGCTAATTGAAGCCAAAATTTGAAATGGCAAGTCATATCAATTCATCCTTCCAAGCTGCCAATAAGTCTCTAACGGGTAAGAGCTCTTACCATTACAAATTTAAAATGGAGCATATCATTTGGAAACATTAGAAGGAAATCCAATACCCATGGTTCAGAATGCTTCTCACATCAAAATATATTTCAAAATAGTTTAAAGAAAAGGAAAATGGATGTTCAAGCAAAATGGTATATAAAAGTAAGCAATTAACATTTAAGGAATTCCTTCAAAGAATAAAGTTTGAGTTAAATCCTCAACATGTTAAAATCGGAAGCCAAACAAATATAGTGGAATTAATCAATCCTAGCCAAGGATCCATCTGAAATAATTAGATCAAGATAGGGATTTGATTTACCTTTTGCGAACACTTCCAAGGTTCGATCACTAATCACCCTTTTCAACTTACTTCCAATCGAAGATTTTGAGATATCCACATAAACTCATGAATCACCAGCAAACGTCTCATGTCCACTAATTAGAATTCACCTCCTTTTATTTCATAGTTCTAGCTACACCTTTCAAGGGTTCAAAGGGGCTGCTAGATTTTTCTATATTTTTAGGATGCATGAATAATTCTTTATTATTACTTAACAAGCTTATTTAAATAGGTGCACAGAAAATCCTAACTAATTGGGCTTTGTTCTATGTATAATTATAGGCTTATTATTGGGCCTTATAATTATAATAAGGAATTCTCATATATTAAGCTAAAATAATTTAGTCTATCAATTCCAAATCCATTAGGTTCTAAGTGTGCGACCCTACAAGTTCTCATTACATCGATAATAATCATAAATAATGAGTGGTATCTAGCAACTTATCATTGTTACCTAAGTAATGAAAAAGTTGATGATTTGATTGAATTTATATGTGATCATCATTTATGACCTTTTGTCTTAGACATCTAGATTAAGTACAAAACATGGACCTTGTCATTCTCGTATAGCCCAATTCAAAGGTTTCTTAATTTTTAAGTAAGTTAACTAAAGCAAGTGTAACTGACGTCTCATGTTAATTCATATGAGCATGGCTATGCATTTTTCTTAACTTTACTTAATCAAGGTGCCCATAAATGTCACTTCTATTATATAGGAGGGATAAATTTCATCTTGATCACATAAATTCCTCCGTATGATATATAACATATTCAAGAACTAACTTTGTATTCATTCAACTGTGAGTGACATAGAGTAGTATCAAAATATGAAACTCACATGTAGGGAATCTTGGTGATCTTAGGTTAAATGACCATATTAATTATGATAACTAAGAATCACTCATGACACTTATATAATAATTTATATAGTTTTCTTAGGGTGAGTCGATCCAATATACAAGTTCTCTAACTTGTACTTATGTGTAGGCTCAATATCTCATACAAGTCATTACACATGCTAGTCTTAACATATCAAAGTAACCCAATCCACAATGATATATGACTAGGGACATTTAAGAATATAATTATTCTAAAGTTATTATTATAATTAAATATATTACGCAAATAATATATGTATAAATATGATAATTAGAATTTTCATTAAAATGATACGATTCAAATTTACAATCATCCATCTGATCGGTTTTATGGGATATACACCAACACAACATCAAAAGAACTCTTTTAGAAAATAAAGTTTAGGTTAATTCCTTAGCATCCCCAGTATCCAAGTAGTTCCCTTAAAGAACAAAGTCTACACTAGATCCTTGGCATCTAAGTAATTCCTTTAAAGAATGAAATCTAGATTAGATCTCAGCATCAAGTAATTTTTTCAAATAGCAAAGTTTAGACCATATCACTAGCATGTAAGTAGTTCCCTCAGAAATTAAAGTCTAGACTAGACCCCCTAACATCTAAGCAAATTATAAAAGAAATATACAAGTCATCCGAGCAGATAACAGAAGGTATCAAAAATTAAAAGATAAGATTGTACAAGGCTAAATTTAAAATTAATATATAAACCAATCTACTAAAACTAAGCATACAGCTAAACATAACCATAAATAACAAAGCAACACATATCCTAATAAATAAAGATTATGCAAGGCTATCTTTAAAATTAAACATATATATATATATATATATATATATATATATATATTTACTAAAACTAAGTATACAGTGAAACATAACTATCTATCTAAAGTCATCATAGTGTTTTGCAAAGGTTATCCATAAAAGCTAAATAAGATAACCCATGAGTATCTAAGAAAATGCAAGAATTAAAACTTAAACATCCCAAATACTATTTGTTAAGGATATTTTCAAGTTCATCCAATTCCTTAGCATTATCAGCAAGAAGTTCGATCTTGGTAGAGAGTTTAGATGAGTCTATAAGAAATTTAGGATAAAAGTGTTTCACTTGAGCTTTAACCTTAGTAAACCCTTTCAAATACAGTTCATGCCATTGAATGTTAGTAATTTCTAACTCTTTTTCTTAGATCTTGGGCAAAAAGTTCATCCTTTATAAGTTAAATCTCAAAATCTTTCTTGGATACTATAGTTTCAAAGGCCTCCTTCTACAACTTCATCCCTTCAAATAAAACCTCAAGTTAGGCTTTTTTGGTTGCATGGCTCTAACACCTTCTCTTTCATTTTTGCTTCCTATGTGGACAACTCTTTTAGACTTTTTTGGTATGGTTGTAGATCACTCTACCTTTTGTCCTATTGATTTTGTAATTCAAAGGCAGTCTTAAGATCTATCCCATTAAATTTTGCCTAATGTACTTCCTGAGTAGTGCGTAATGGCATCAAAGAAAGAACAATAGAAAAGCTTTGAGCTAGCTCACTTATAGCCATATAACTAGAATTTGCACCATTACTTTTATGAGCAAGGTTAAAATTCTTATCATGATCCTTTTTCAATAGCATCCAATTAGAGAGATAAGGAAATAAGTCAATGTTTTTATACCAAAAACTACTAAGTTTCTCAAATGTGATACTAAAAGAAGTAATTGGTTCGTCTAACTAATTATTAATCTTCATTTTTCTAAATGACATGCTAGATATGATGAAAAAGCAGCCTTAACATCCTTGGAATTATAAGTAAGCATAAAAAGGTTGGATGTCTTTTTACTCTTACAAGTATAACCTAGAGTAATTTCACTAGAAATAAAATCAACAATATTCTCCTCAATGATGTTCATCTTTCCAAGTTCACAAGTAATAGAATTAGGTAAGATATTAGTCTTCTCCTCTATTATGTTTTCCTATTCTCTTTCTTTAACCATAACGTCATCTATTTGCCTATCTAATGTCCAATTAAACAAAATAGATGAACTTTCTTAGGAATTTTTTTCCCTATTAGAGCAAGCATCTTGTTCTTAGAGTAATTCTTTTATCCTCTGAAAATGAGTTTTATCAACCTTTAGAATCTCCTAAGTAAAACCCTCAATTCCTACCCAAATATCTAAATAGATAAAAAGAAATAATTAGTTAAAAAAAGGTAGGCGAGGAGAAGGCAAAAGTAAATTACACTAAAAAAATTTTATGCATGCAATGTACCCAAGCTCAACCATTCCAAGACCAAAGTCATCTCATCTATAAAGTATAAATCAAGGTCGCAAAAAACTTTAAGGGCTTTATCCAATCTACCTAATAATAAAATATAATGGCAAACCATTATCATCAAACTAAAATAATTAGACATCTTAAGATATGCATATTATGAAAAAAGAACCCTTCCAATACTCGTAGTACCATCCATTTCTTTGAGAATAGTCCTACCTTCATTTTGAGAAAAATATGTCCACTATCCTTAAAGTTGGCTAGATAATGAGAAAAAAAAAGGAAGTGTTTAAAGAAAGTTCTCATTTAAATTGCTTGCTCACAGGTTCAAAATATACCATAAAAACCCAAGTGATACGCATCACAACACATTAACATTAAATATTACTTGTTCGATAAAAATTTTACAATATAGAGTAAAAACTAGGTTGAGCCTTTATG
Organism: Sindora glabra; assembly: GCA_020226215.1. Taxonomy (NCBI): domain Eukaryota; kingdom Viridiplantae; phylum Streptophyta; class Magnoliopsida; order Fabales; family Fabaceae; genus Sindora; species Sindora glabra. Next base: position 34,042,548 of record CM035228.1, on the reverse strand, counting down.
ATTCACTTGATATTATCCTTTCATAATAATTTTCTAAGAAATAAAATGCAAATAGAATGTAGAAACAAAAAATAGAATGTAAGAAAAAGTGAAACAAGATAAGATGTAGAAATGCAAACAAGATACAATATGCAAAAAATAAAACAAGATAGAATGAATACAAACAAAACCAAGTTAGATAGGTTTGAATCAAAATTAAACAGAACTAATAGAAACAAAATGAAAAATAAAATAAAAATATAAAAAATAATATAGCAAAATAATTGATTCAAGAATTTAAGAGTTTTTATGTGAATTAATCATAGATCAAATATATTTGATAATTTGGATTAATTTTTTAACCTTGAATTATATGAAACCTCTAAAATAATTTATAAATCCTATGCTAGATAACCATCTAGAATTTGATTAATTAAAATTAGCAAAATTAAAATCATTATAATCCATAAAGTTAATCAAAATTAATTTAAAAATAAAAATTGGTTAAAATGAATGAATAAACTAAAAACATCTATCTATTCCCACATGAAAAATAGTAATTAGCTAACCATAATTCAACATAAAAATAACTAAAGATCAAAAGTCATAAGGTTGAATACAAATTATACCAAATCAACATTGAACTTATGCAATTCCAAGTAATTAGCCTAAACAATTAGGGAAAGAAAAAAATCAATTAGAAGAAATTAACATTAAAATTTAGAATCTCATAATCTAAATAGTTATGAGCCTCAAATTCTTTGAACCAACCATAAATTTAACCTTCCATGGTTGAAAAAGAAAATACTTGGAAAAAAGAGAAAAGTTATCTAGTATTTTTGTTAAATTGTTTAAAAGTTAAAAATATTCTTACCTTCAGAGGCATAACCTTATATTTAATTTGTTAACCTCTAAAACTTAATGAATCAAGATAGTAAGCTTCTTATAGTTACAAAGAATAGAGCCTTGTTAATTTTAAAAATATAAAACCTAATTTACAAAATAATACATTATAAAAGTCACGACAGTGAATCTTGTAGGCCTAAATTCTATCTATAATAAGACTACCAAAACTATATAGTTTAGCTAAGCTTCACAATATGAAAGTTATAAGGCTAGGTCTCAAGAAACTTTAGGCTTTACTTTCATCTTGATTAGGCCTCTAGAGCTCTAAATATAACCTAAAAATTAAAATTGACTTAGCTTGGATAGAAATATAGGTTCAAATTCTTAGCTAAATTAGACCTTCCAGATGTCCAAACTGGGTTTTAACCTCTCTTTAAGCTTTCTAATGATATAAAAATCACTTCAATCTAATATTTGAAGCTCAATACATGGCTAAAAACTAAAAATAGTATAAAAATCTAATATTAATCAAATAATTTCAAATTATTGGAGAGCCAATCTCAAATCACATAACAAGGATAATTTCATAAAATTGAACATATGTAACACACTAAGAAACATAAAATAGGAGGAAATAATGTAAATAAAATCTTACATATTACTAGGCTTGAGGAGTAAGGAACAAACATTCAATCCATGCATAGCTTCTCACTAAAAATTAGTAAAAGGATGCCACACCTAATCTAGTCACATAATCCCTATAGAACATCAAGAAAGATACATGATCATAATTGCAAACACACTCGTTATTTTGACAATTTATAAGTGAATAAGTGCTCAATCAGATTCATTTAGGTAACATATATTTTGAAAACCATCTAAAAGCTCTTGATTAGTTCACATTTAAGTTACCATATGGTTTTGCACTTCACTCTTTATCCAATTGAATGCAAGGTAATCCCTATACAATTGACCTATGCTATCCATCCTACTAACTTTTCTTAACCAATCAACCATTATTGCAACTATGGAGAATCGACATTCATATATATATACATAAAACACCTCAAGATTGAAGTCTAATGATGATGACAATGATTTAGAAGAATTCAAGTTAATAAACATGGGATGATTACCAAACATGAATAGATAAATGCTAGCACACCTTTAAAAAGCATTGATAATGTCATATCGAACAAAAAAAGGGTAAATGGTTGCAAAGATACAAAACAAAGGGGCTAAAAAAAAAGAATGATGAAGGCGACACTAGTCTAGCAATAACAAAGCTAACAACAAAATATGATAAGCAAACTTGAAATAGAAACAAAATCATGAGTTTCTAAAGGAAAATTTTCACAAAGCATGGTTAAAGCTGTTGATCAACTAACAAGGAGGTTTAGCATATAGAGATAAGAAGCTATGGTATGCCAGTTCAACAAATTAGAAAAATCCAACACAGAAAAGCAACATCAATCACAATGAAACAAAAAAGCCAAAAGCTTTCTACAAGAAAAACATGCTTAAAAAGGGAATAAGTGAAATAGTAAAAAATATAGTAGCTAATAAATCCTTAAAATCGAAAAAGACAAAAATGATCAAAGGTTTACCTGGAAAAGCCAACAAAGTACCACTAAGAAGATATTAGGGCCACCAAAAAACACCCAAAATGCAGTCACTCTCTTTAATCTCAGTCAATAATGGCACCTTTTGATGGTTGTTTGCAGTTTTAAAGGAAGGTGAAGAAACAATAACACAAAGAGAAAGAAAAAGTAAAAGGATGCAATATTTGAGAAAAATAATAATAAGATGAAAACATGAAATTTAAGGATCCAAGGATCCAAACAAACAAATAGGTAAGATGAATCAGAAGGAATGACTTAGATTAAATGGATAAGATGTGTATTACTAGTAAAAATGCCATAAATATTATGAACTTCAAAGTAACACATTGAAGTTTGATAGAGGAAAGGGGGTAAGTGATAATAAATGTCCAACCAGACACAACAAGTTCAATTGGATAAATAATAAAGTTCCAACCCTAAGGCCCACAAGCAATAATAAATGTCTAATGGACACTAAAAGGCTAATTAGATATAACCCACACTCAAATTAGGCTAGAACAAAATGATAGACCCACAAGACCTTGCTTGTCTAAAGATAGGCTCATCAACTAAGCCCAAGATGATCAATCGAACAAAAAGCCTCAAACTACCCAAATAAACCTAAACTTTCATAATCACTCCAAAGATCTCTAAAATAAGTCACAAAAAGGGAGTCTTAACAAAATAACCACTTAGACATGTGTTTATCTTGGACACTACTAGAATATCACACCAAAAGCATTTCCAATTTGGACATCCACGTTTAAAGGACCCACACCACACCAATTTGCATGAAGATCCTAACCTATAAATAGGACTAGCTTTCATCTAAAAAAGGCTAAGTCATCTAAAATATCTGATCACCTAATATCCTATTGGATATTGACCTTTTTGTAACTATTATGTTAGGAGTATAAAAATAATTTAATATAACTACACATTAACGATAGTTTACAAGTATTAAATATTTATAAAAGTTGAATATTTTTATTCTTATAATTTTGGTATATCATAGTGGGAAGATTTGAACTTAAAATCTTAAACCATTGTTCAAGTCTTGATAATTAAACTAATCGCTTCAATTTTTTGAAATTCTAAAATGTATTTAATTTAAATGTTTAAATATGTAAATTATTTACCAACACTTTAATAAATTATCGTTCTACCATTGAAAAGAAAAGAAAAAATTACAAATAATCCTCTCTAACTATGAGGTCGTTGAATTTTACCTCTTTAAAATATGAAAATTTAGATTTTACCTCCTACAACTATATAAAACTTAGATTTTATCCCCATCATTACTAAATTAATGATTGTAATACTTAGTATCAATTATAAACTAACGTCATTATCTTTAACGACAGCTCATAATCGTAGATAAGTGAAAATTTTTTTAAAAATTAATAAATATAGTAGCAATTTTTAACCGCCAATAAATGAAATATATTAGCGATAGTTTTTTTAATAATTTTTGTTAAATTAGTAATGGTAAGAGTAAAATTCAAGTATTATATAGTATTAGGGGTAAAATTTAAGTTTTTATAGTTCAAAAGGGTAAAATCTAATAACCCTGTTGTTGGAGGAAGTTATTTGTAATTTGTTCAAAAGAAAAAAAATACGCAAATTGTATTCAGTATGAACAGAGTTTTTTTTTTTTTTTTCAATTTTGAAAATTCTACGATTGAAAAAGTGAGCATCAAAATCAAAGTCAAATCAATCCAGCTTGAGAAAAAGTGCGATCAATCGTCATTCTTTTGAATGCAGAGTCAGATATTGTCCACAGGATTTTGGATTTATGCTCCTCCCCGATTATGCATGCTGTAAAAGATCGACGATGGGGAACCACCGTCGAACAATTTCAATAACTGCATAGAAAAATATATTCTCGCTAGTGTACTGCTTTTTTTATTATTGAATTTCTTTCATGGAACTTAAATAAAAATCTAATCTAATAATATTAAAAAAATAAAACAAAATATTGTGAAAAAAATAAAATGTCTAAATAGAATAAATTACTCGGAAAAAAAAATAGTATAACCCCACTTCTTCCCCCCATTTGTTTCCCTCAAGATATTTGGGTTCGGAAAACAACCCCTCGCAGGGTCCCATTAGATAGAAGTCATCGCATTCATCTTGTGATCAGCAGACTAAAATGAATGTGAAATGAGCATTGGCGTGCCTGTTGGAATCTATCCTTTCCGTATGTACATGGTCCTTTGGATGTTTGAATTATCTTCCCTTTTCTTTTCATTGTTTTCATATTAGAATAAAGAGAGAGAAATACAAAATTTTTATAGATTCCGCTGAGCATAGAAAATAGATCTTAAATCCCATTGTACTAAAATTATATATTAATTGGACAACAGTATTTAATTTAAATGGCATAAATATATATATATATATATATATATATATTATTTGAAGATTTTATCTCCTTTAATATTTTGTTTTGATTCTAAGACCAGGATGCATTTCTGTTTTCTTTTTTCTTTTGCTTTTTTTTAACAGGAATAATGGTTATATCTTTATAATATAAAAAATAGAGATCAAAGCGTGAATGCAAAAGCTGTTATTGTCACGTACATTTTACAACGGTTGAGACACTCCAAATCCGTGATTATCACAAGGACTGTTCCCAAATCTAGCCCATTCCATAAGTTAGGATGACTCCAAACCTTGTCAGTGTGAATGCAAGTGATGGAAAATATCATTTAGTAATAGGATTCAGTATATATATAGACTATCACGGGTTTCTTTTATATTTATATACAAAAGAAAACCCCTAACCATGTTAGTCACTATGTTTCGCTCTAAGTTCATTCTCTTTAGTCTTGTTGCAGCTCTATGCATCAGTTTATGCGCTGCAAATGCCAATGTGAGGTGCGTGGAAGCAGACAAGCAATCTCTCCTCAAACTAAAGGCTGGCTTCGTTGATGAATCCAACAAGCTTTCCAATTGGAAAGACAACGTTGATTGTTGTCACTGGAAAGGAATTGCATGCGACAACGTAACTGGTCATGTCATCCGAATGGACCTCCAAACATCACTGAGCGGTAAGATAGATGCTTCACTATGTGAACTTCAACATCTTACTTTCATTGATCTCAGTTTTAATTCATTTAGACAGAAAATCCCAAGTTGCATCGGTTCACTTGGCCAACTGACATTCCTGAGACTTGCATACTCAGGGCTTGTTGGCACCATTCCTCATGAACTAGGAAATCTATCTAATTTGCAAACTCTCGATTTTGCTTACAATGATAATTTGTCTCCAAGTGATCTTGGGTGGATTTCTCATCTTTCCAAATTGGAATACTTAGATTTGACGTATGTGAATCTGAGTCGAGTTGTTGATTGGCCATCTTCCATAAGCAAAGTCCCTTCTCTTTCAATACTTATTTTAGCACACTGTGAGCTTCATGCGAATCCCATCTATTTTTCTTCTATGAATACTTCTACTTCTCTCAAAGTCCTTAATCTTACTGCCAATAACTTAAACTCCTCAATTGTTCCTTGGGTTCTTAATATTAGCAAAGTCATCGCACATCTTCAACTCTCCTTCAATTCCTTTAAAGGTCCAATTCCACATGAGTTTGGCATCATGAATTCGCTTGAATATCTTGACTTTACTTCCAATGAACTTGAGGGCGGTATACCAAAATCCTTTGGTAATTTGTGTAATCTGAAAGAATTGCATCTTTCATCCAACAACTTGTCTGGCCAAGCTAGTGATTCAATTCACCATTTATGTTCTAATCAAAGTAGCATGGAAGTTCTGGAGTTAATTGATAACCCATTCAGCTGTGGGCCATTTCCTGACCTTACAAGATTTCCATTCTTGAACAGATTAATCATGAGTAATACTAGCCTTTGTGGTTTACTTCCAAATTCACTAGAACATTTACCTCATCTTTCTGAATTGAGTCTAAATGACAACAATTTGACCGGACCATTGCCTGAGTTTAATGGGCTTTCATCATTGGAAACCTTAGATCTTTCCGACAATCACTTGAATGGGTCTCTTCCACATAGTATGGGACAACTTTCTAGTCTTATCAGGTTGTACCTTACTTCAAACAACTTGAAAGGAGTGATAACTCAGGCACACCTATCTGGTCTATCCAAATTGCGGTCTTTGGCTTTGTCCGGAAATCGGCTATCTTTCAATGTGACTCCGGATTGGGTTCCACCTTTCCAACTAGTAGAGTTGTATATGTCATCATGCAGCTTGGGTTTTGAATTTCCTTCATGGTTTAAAAATCAATCTGATCTTCAGACTTTGGATATTTCCAATGGTGGGATTTCAGGTTCTTTGTCTTCCTTTTGTGCAATACCCAAACCGCATTTATATTATCTTGATCTGTCTAATAACTCGCTCTCGGGGAAGCTTCCTGATTGTTTGGGACAGATACAATACCTGCGAGTTTTGAATTTGGGAAAAAATCAATTTTATGGGGAAATCCCAAAGTCCTTAGGCACTTTGGAACGAGTAGAAGCTATCCATCTTAATAACAACAACCTCTCTGGTGAAATTCCGCCGTTGATGGATTGTTTTAGCTTGAAATCCATTGATTTTGGAGACAATAATTTGCAGGGAGAAGTACCAACATGGATAGGGGACAACTTCCGTTACTTGATTCTTTTGCGTCTGAAAAATAATAGGTTCCGAGGAAGCATTCCTTCAAGTTTATGTAATCTAATATATCTTCAGATATTGGATCTTTCGCGCAACGACATCAATGGGCTCATACCGCAATGTCTCAATAAACTGACTGCTATGGCAGACCTAAACTTCTTAAGGGGAAGCACTTCTTATGAAGCCTTTGGGCTTATACATGTGAAGTTCAATGACAAGGCATCATTGGTATGGAAAGGAGCAGAGATGGAGTACGAGAAAAATCTTGCACTTATGACCACCATTGATCTTTCATGCAATCATTTGACAGGAGAGATTCCCGGTACCTTCACTGAACTTAAGGCGTTGGCTTCCTTAAATCTTTCAAGGAATAATCTAACAGGATTTATTCCCAGCAACATTGGTCAGATGAAAATGTTGGAATCATTTGATTTGTCAAGAAACCATCTTTCTGGTATAATCCCCGCAAGCATTTCGAACTTGAGTTTCCTCAGCTACTTGAATTTATCGTTCAACAACTTATCAGGAAGTATCCCACAAACCACTCAACTTCTAACTTTCGATCCTTCAGCATATATTGGGAATCAGGAGCTCTGTGGGCAACCACTTACTAGAAAATGTTCCGATGATCAGGAAGATCTTTCAAGCCCTCCATCTGAAACTGAAAGAGAAAAAGATGAGCTCCTGACACTTGGATTTTATGTCAGTGCTAGTCTTGGATTCATTTCTGGATTTTGGGCTGTTTGTGGATCATTGATTTTCATAAGTTCATGGAGAAGGGCCTATTTCCAGTTCTTCAACAACCTGAGCGATTGGATATATGTTCGAGTTGTTGTCTGCATGGCAAGAATGAAAAGGAGGTTTCAAAATTGAAAGGTATTACCTTTTAATTGTAGCTTTATTCTATCCGAGTTTCTTTACTTAAATATCATGGTTTTGCCCTAATTTTTTATTTTTATGGTTTTGCTGATTTTAGGAGTTTTCTAGAATGAAAGTGAGGAAGATTTTCTTTTCTGCAGTAAGGTAACAAGTTGATTTTCCGTATATTCTTGTTTTCGGTTTACTTGTTAGATCCAGAAACTTGTGTTATACTTGAAATATATAAAAACTTCTCTATTATTTATTATTTATTCATAGTATATAGTTTTCTTAAATATTGTTTTACATTGTTTGAGATTTTGTAATAGGTTGGTCTATATATTTTAAATTTGATCTATTATCAATATAAAATTTTTTATACAATCGATAAATAAAAAGATAATACTTTATTAATAAATTAATATTAATTAAAATTTTAATTTGACTAATAGGAAGAAAAGTCAATAATTTTTTAATGATATAATAATATATAAATAGATAATAATATAAAATTAAATTACATTGATAATAAATTAAATCTAAACTCTTACTTAAAATAATTCTCAAATTCTTGTAAATTATGTAGAAGAGACAAGAGACAATGGGCAATAGACAGAAAGGAAAGGAAAGGAAAGGAAAGGAAAGAGGAATATCCTTTGGAAAAAAGTAAAGGAGGAGAAAAAAAAAACCTTCAATTTTATTCAATTTTTTTACTCCCTAACTAATAACAAATGATAAGAAAATCCGTTTGTTTTGGCCAAAATCATTTTTTGTACACAAAGTTTCATTTACTTGTATTTTAGAATTTAAAATTATTAAAATTCTCTTCCTAGGGCTAAAAATGTTCATCAGTATTTTTTTTAATTGCGTGATGTCATGTTATTTTCTTGTTCATTAATTATATAAAGTATTTTATACTTATAGTACATCAATTAAATTTAAACTCTTTCACCTATAGTTATGAAATGTTAATATAGTAAAGAAATGTTTTATTAATTGGATGATAAATGTTGGAAGTGTAATACAAAATTATATCTCTAATTTATAGGAGAAGTTATGATCCCTCTTTCATAATATCATAAATTAATTTTTTATGATAACAAAATTTATAAGTGGCACGTACGAAGGTTTTTCATTTATATACAAATTAAATGAAGTTTTCCTGCTAAGAATGTTTTTTCACATAACTAAACCAAAAGCAAACCAAAGTTTTCTGGATATTTTAACATTCAACCTGACTCATGATGAATTTATTTGAATATCAAGGTAGTTGCAGGTTAAGGATAGAACAATCTTCTTCATGGTGGGACTTTGGTTGAAATGTAGCCGGGCAGCCTCCGGTAATAAAGCAGCCATTCACTCTCAAGTCAAGAAGCCAAATGGCCACAGGATTTTTGAGGAGAAAAAGGGCAAAATATTGCAGCTGGATTGGATAAGCAGCTGTTGCTTTTAGGAAAGCATTTTGTGCTGAACAGTTTAATAAATGTCTGTCGATTTATAAATGCACTTCTCATAGTTCATGTCCAGTCGATGCCACCAAAACCTATAAAGCCTTTTAATTAAATTGTTGTGATCATTTTTCCCAGTTGGGACTTGCAGGGTGTTTATCATGCAAATTTACAGGGAAATAAGGACAACACATTAAGCAGCGGTCCTACTCGTGGACAGCCAAATTTGATCGAGTAGACAGCATATTTTAAGTAGGGGCGTTATTATTATGTGAATGGTGAAAGAAGTGAATTATAGTTATTAAATTTTATATTAATAATTAAAATTATAATTAAAATTTATTTAATTATTTAAAAATGATATAATTTTATATTTTAATTTTAATATAAAATTTAATAATTATAATTTACTCACGTACTCCTATATAATAGCGGTGATCCTACTTAACACATGAGCAACGACAAATCAAGGGGACATTGGTGCTAGGATGTCCATTATTCATTTCTGGGAATAGTACTCATTTATATCATCCCCTTCGGTACCAAGAGTTGATACGTGATGGTAATGCTTACACGTAACGTGACAAATGAAATGATTGCCCCCCACATAAAGTTATCATTTTAACCTTGCCCATCCCACAGAAATTCACACCAGCTAACTGGATCTATAAATGAGATAAAGAGACCCATCCAATGAAAGCAAATAATTGCGATCACAAAAATTTGAAAATTATCATATTTTCAATTTTAATACTAACATTACAATTAACAATTTCTTTTATCTCCATTACATTTTTTAAATATTTATTTTTATTGTATATTTAATCAGATATTTTATTTTTAACATTTATTATTTTACAATTCCAACACCGTTTCTCTTTCTTTTTATCCATTTTATTATTTTTTATAAAGTTTAAATTTAATTTATAATTAATATAAAAAATTTACACGATCAATAAATATAGAGATAATATATAAAAAAAGTGAATAATTTTTACGAGTGTTTCCAAAATTTTTAATGCAAAATTAATTTATATTAACAATGAATCAAATTTAAATTTTTTATATTTACTTTTATTATTTATAAACTATATAATAATATTACTAAAAGATATTACTATAATAAATATATTTTATTTTTATTCTAAAAATATTTTTAATTTATAAAATTTTTAATATATAATTTATTAATTGAATTACTCAATTATGTGCTCTATTTTTAATAAAAATATTTAAAATTAAAATTAAAATTATTTTTTAAATTAGATTTAATTTATTATCAATGTCAATTATCTTTATATTATCGTTCATGTTTTACCATATTAATAAATTTGACTCAAACTTTTTTATTGTGATTGAAATTTCTTAATTATTTTTATTTTTTAATAATATATATTCCTCCTATTTATTGATTGTATAAAATATTTTATACTATTAGTTAATCAAATTTAAATTATTTTTCTTCATTATAAAATTATTTTAAATAATTTAAAAATATAATTTAACTAAATTACTTAACTACATAATTTATTTTCTTATAAAAGCATTTCAAATTTTAAATGAAATTTATTTATTTTAATTTTTATTAGTTTTTAATTAATATTTAAATTTATATTTCAAATTAAATAACATTAATTAAAAAATTTTCATGATTTTGAAGTTTTGCTATATATAACAGTAATAGTAATATATCATAAGAAAACAAAAGCAATTTATCCTCTTTTTGTATTTTTTTTCTTTTTCTAGAATGGAATAAGAATTTATAATAAGATATTATTATGAAAAAATCCATTTAAAAGGTTAAATATTTTTATTACTAAATATATTTTTAAATTTTAAAATAAATTAAAATTAAAAATACGATATCAATATATTAAAAGTAATTTAATAATGCAAACATTCAATTTTTTAAGAAATGAAATTCTTCATAACACTATCTTATACAATATATGTAAATTTTTATCTCTGCATGGAGTTCTAGGTATTTTCTTCATAATGCTAAATTTGTTTTATTCCTTTCTTTTTATATTGTACAAATAATTATTATTATATATAATAATATAATAACTAAAATGAATACTAGTAATAATAAATAATATTATATATATGCCTTCTTTTTTAACAAACGTTAAAATATGCCAAATAGGATGACCTTTAGGTGGCATTTGGTTCACGAAATATTTTTAACATTCCCGAGAAAGTTTTAAGAGAATATTACATTCTCATATTTGGTTCAAAGTTTAAAAAAAAAGGTCCAAGAATGTCACATTCGTGAAAATTTTTTTAGCCAAATATTCTCCCAAAATATTCTTATGGAGGAGTTGGGTATCTCAAATTTTCATATAATGGGAATATAATATTAAAATATTTCCAGAAAAATTTATAGTGAACCAAATATAGAAATATTATATTTTCATTAATTAAATTCTCAGGAATTACATTCCCGATAATGTAGACTTTTCTAAGAATGTAAGATCCTGTGAACCAAACGTCATCTTAGATTTATTATTCATTTTGCTCAATTTCTTTTAAATTTTGGTCAGAAGTCTGGTGATTCCTTTTCACACAAAAATAATAAGAATAGTTTTCACATTGGAGGGGACTTCGGTGGGCCATCAACAAAGTGGTGCATTGGTCCAGGGGATCTACGATTATTATTTGTTGATACAATGCAGTGGGGGACCTGAAAGGAAGTAATTATGAAGCGACCGCAGAATTGTGAGAAATTGGGCCTAGTGCAGGCCTGGCCCATGCCAACTGATGAAAACGTGCAAAGGAAGACTAAAATCTGGAAAGGGCAATGATGATCAATGGTGAAGCTGTTGATGAGAGCGACGCTGCAGTGGTTGAACAATACGGTCATAGATGGCGGATCGAAGCGGCACGCTAGGATAGAAAGGCGAACTTCGTTTTGGCTTTGCATGACTCTGTTTGGCTGTGGACTCCTCAGAAGCGTGGTCGGAAGTTGCCGTCATGAGCAGAAATAAGTGAGACAGAAGAACATAGGAACGTTAAAACAATTGTTATGCACTACTTTTTACACATTGTGGGTTCAAATTAGAGTAGATAAAATGTTATTTAAACATGCAATTGGAATGGAATGGAAGATGGATGGAGGGTTTAGGCAAATAATCCACCCATCGATGTATTTGGAAGGAGCAGCAGTAGGCATCCAGAAACAATTGTGAGACTGCGTCAGCCGCATGTGTTGTTAATTGGAATATACTTCTAGCCGTGCTATATTTTTTTTTCTAGTTCATCTGGGTGGCTTTGTTTAGAGGGAACAAATAGAATTTTCCCACAATCCTAGGGCTTAAATCTTATCCAATTTAGGGGATTTCATGGGTTGGGCTTGAAGAATAATGGCCAGGTTCCAAAGAGATAAAGAATGTCAATTTTGCTACGGGCCTGAGAAAATTGTGTGCATTGCTCATCCAATAATTTGCATCTACTGACACACTTGATCGTAATTGAAGGCTTAACTTTGGAATGTCAAATCCTCTCGAAGTTTGGATTGGGAGTCCAAATAGTGTGATTAAGCGTGGAGGCAAAATCTTCAATAGGATGAAGTGGAGTTCAATGTGGTCCACCGTTGTGCAAATATTAATAGTTGTGGTACCCTTTCGCAACTTATGTTTCTTAGGAAACCAAGGCTCATGTCCCGGCTAATGCGTGTCCTTAGATTGGACGCAACCTTAGCTTTCCTGAAACGCTGGTGGTCCACTGAAAAAGTGGACCACCGAAGTCTCACCCATATTGATATTTTGCTTTTCTGTCTCTGTCATTGTAATGTGATGCAAGTAATTGTTAACAAAAGGCCAAGATGTGATGTTGCGCTTTCAACGGCCTAGATTAACTTTTACTCTGGTTCTCATATTTTTACGAGTACCGGAGAATCCTCCGTATGATTGCCTTGCCTTGCCTTGTCTTGGGGGGTAACTTCCCTTGCGGAGAAAAGGCAAAGCTGTGGATTTGATCTCTGCAAATATTTAAATTGCAATTCCCATTGTGTTATTTAAATCGCATATTATCAAAAAGTGAAATAAAATAACTTGATAAATTTAAAAGCGTAGAAAATTGTAATTACGCACGACAGTATATAAAACCATATCTTAAGGAACATTGATGTGAATTTAGCGTTTATTTAAATGGAAAATATTTTATTTATCTATTTTTAAATTAAAAATTTTGAACAAATTGTTTTATTTTAAAAATAAATTTGCTTCATTAAGAATTTTGAATTTGCCTCTTAAGTAACATTTGATATTCTTTAAAAGTTTTATATTTTTTATTAGATTCAAAATTTAATTTTATTTATTTTTGTATATATGTATGTAATTGTTTAAGTCCCCCTATTATTACTAAAAAAGAATTTGCTCAAGTAGCACTCAATATCATTTCAAAATTTTATATATTTTATTGTCTTTGAACTTTTGCTCATAGCTTTTATGTGTATTTATCTAGTAATTTAACTATTATTATTATAAAAAATATACAAATAGTACGTTATTTCATTATTATGATATATATAATATTTTTAAAAAAAATTGTACGAAATAGCGGAAATTTATTGCAAAACACGTTTTTCACTTATTTTTTGAACCAGGTCCTGCTTGTATGTGGCTCACGGTTCTCATGAAATGACATCACGTCTCCGTCCGTCATCGTCATCCAAAAGAATCCCAAGCATGCCATTCTCTGTATTTCCCTCTAAATTCAAGCTTTGGTCTAATTTTTCATAATTTTCAAAGTTTGTGCAGGTTATTCTTTGAAGCCAACTCATGCTGAGTTGGCATATATACGTAGGAGTATTGAATTGTTAAAAGTGACAGCACATGAAGAAATTCAAATTTTCTACAAAAAGCAAGTTGAATGTATTTTCATTGTACATGGTGAGAATAACACTTCAAACTAGTTAGAAAAAAAAAAAACAAGTTTTTCACATTCATCAAAATTTACTTTGATAATAACAAGATTACTTTTTCTAAAATGATTAAGTTATTCAAAAGATTAAAGAATAATAGAAAAAGTCTCAAAAGTTGTTCATTAAGATATATGCATATCTGATGGTTAGTTTCCATTCATTATTTTTTTAAAATGATTAAGTTATCTAAAGATTAAAGCATAATAGAAAAAGTCTCAAAAGTTGCTCATTAAAATATATGCATATCTAATGGTTAGTTCCCATTCTTTGTTTATAAATAGAGGACCTCACTTCATTTACTATTATAAAATAACTAATTGACATTAGGAGTTTAGAGGAATAAATATTAGTTTGTGATTGACATTTAATCAAATGTCATTATCAATAAGATTTTATGTTAATTGAAAAAATAGTCGTAAAAATTACAACAACATCGATTATAATACATGAAAAGTGACATTGTATCTTTTGCTAGAGATGTGGGAAGTAACATTCAATGTCGGTTTTTTATAAGTAATTAATGTCTAATTTAAATATACCACATCAATTTATATTAATAACTAATGTAGTAATTTTACATCCTTAACATTACCCCATTCCCCTTAACCCACTTCCTCCTCCCCCAACCCTAACCTTCTCCACCAATTCATCTTTCCTAAATCCTCCAAATTCCCCTTATATTTAGCCTTCTAGAATACTATACCTAAAAATAGAAGAAAATATCCTACATGAAACTATAAAATCCTAATTATATCTATTTTAAATAATAAATCTTCTAATAAAAGTTTAAAAATTGCAAGAGAATGTACCAAATAGCCTAATTATAGATGGGTGATGCATTAAACACTATCTTGACACTCATTACTCAATATATAAGGTCGATGCTCCCTTAAAAAAAATATGATTGAATCCAATCCCTCTAAATGTGATAAACATTCATTAAATTATGAGAAAATGATGGTATGTATTTCTTATAAATAGATAATAGATAATATTATTGAATGCTAAAGAAGATGAATGAAATTAAATTTTTTATTTGTATAAACTTATAAAAGTTGCATAAAAAATGAAAGGCAATAAAAGATGATAGATTATGAAACCAGAAACTAAATTGCAAGAATAAGAACAAAAACAAAAACTAAATAAATTCTTACTTTTAAATCTTATAGTTTTCCAATAAGTGTTCAACCCAATAGACTTAGTGATGAACTAATAGAAATTCATTCCTAGAAAGAAAATTTGGTGAGCAAAAATATAAAAGCGAAAAGAATCATCATCAAGTTAGAAAGAGAGCATACTTAAATAAAGACAAAATCATTTTAGGGGTTGGACCTTGAGATAAAATTTGGAAATGGTGCCATTGCTTCACATTTTTTTTTTTATCTTCAACCCATGCCAATGTGCTGGGTTTAGACATCAATTATTTGTTAAAAAAAACTAACATATAAAGTACAATGATATCATCCTACTAACAAATAAAATGACATCATTTGTTTATAAATATCTAACATTGCAAATTAAAAGGTGTTTATTTTAAATAGAAAACTGATGCCTTTTGTGGTATCAATTTTTTTAAAAGCTCCGATTAGAATCAAACCAATTAACACATAAGCAATAACTAATTGACACCTGTAGAGATTGATTACACAACAACTACAAAAATGAAATGGAAATTGACAACTATACAACTAATTATAACAACTTTTATACAAAGTTTCTAAACTCTCTTTACACATAAAAATATAATTTATAACAAGTTATCCACAGTTAAGCTAATTATCAGCAACTAATTTACAATAACTTAATTAATTACAACCACCAATTATATTCAAGAACACCCAAAATCATTCATTGCAGTTGAGTTCTAGTCAAGAGCAATTACTAATGAAAGAGCCAAAATAATTAATTTATTATTTGTAAGGAACAAAATCAATTAATACAAAATATTTATAAAGGGACAAAATTAATACAATTAAAATTAAAAAAGTTTCAACATAGAATTTTAATCTACATTATAATAATAAGATCATGCATGATATTATATGTAAAAAATTTTCAACCATACTCTTATTCTTACTAACCATTAATATCCTTCTATTCCTTTTTATTAATCTCTCATACTCCAAATTGACTCAAAACCTACGACTATGCACAAACTTCTACAATGGTAGTTCTTTTACATAAAATTTTAGAGAAATTAAAAAATTAAAAATTTATTAGTATTTGACTCAAATTTAAATAATTTTTAATTTAATTAATAATTTGTTAACTCAATGGTAGTAAGCTAAATTCGTAGGCATTCCAAGCCTAAAAGGTCATGAATTTAATTCTTGGAAGCCTTATTCTTGGAAAGGTTTGCCATTTATACTTCCTTTTTGAATTAAGGACTAGACTCATATATCAAAAGATGTGGGGATACCTAGGTGTAAATAAAAAAAATATTACTAATTTGTGATTATTCACTACTAGGGAATTACTTTTTCATGTTGGTTGTTTGACACATTTGACATCAATTATTGCCTAATGTACATAAAAGCATTATTATATATATGG
The DNA here is from genome assembly GCA_020226215.1 of Sindora glabra. Taxonomy (NCBI): domain Eukaryota; kingdom Viridiplantae; phylum Streptophyta; class Magnoliopsida; order Fabales; family Fabaceae; genus Sindora; species Sindora glabra. The sequence goes on along the minus strand of CM035228.1, from coordinate 34,025,703 downwards.
CATATTCCATGTCAATTTCTAAATGGATATAGAATATATATAACAATATTAGTTTTTTTACAAGAAAATCGACGTGTTTAATTGTCAAATTTTATTGGAACATTGACACAACTTGTCATTTTATAACCAATATTAAAAATGACAATAATTGACACGAAAAAAAGATGTTACAATGTTAATTTGCAAACCATTGTTGAAAATTAACTTTCTTTCATATCTTAAGTTTGATATAGTACATCAATTTGTATTAATTAATCGGTGTTATATAACAATATGAGATGACAATTTTTTAGAATAATTGACATAATCTATTGGTTTTTTTATTCATCTAATAGAATTTACCTAAACCCCACTACACTAAGAGCAATATTCAAGCCTAATTACAGAATCTAGCAACCATATTATTATATAAGTAGTATTATTACAAATAACAAAATAAAAGCCCTAACTCAATGTTTTTACAGTAAAGAATAATTTCCTAAATACAATAAACACTTAATGTTAATAATTTTATATATTTAATTAGGTATAAATAATTGAAAACATATATTATGTACACATTGCAAAAGCTAGAAATAATACCTCTAAATACTAAAGAATGAAGTTACATTAATAGGGTCATTCACAAAAATCTTTATGAAACTCACTGTGGCAAAAGAAAGGCATGAGCACCTCAGAATTGATGTTATATGTAGCACATTAATACTATATAATTTTTTTAAAGAGAAATTTATTTTCAAGCTTATGCTATTAAATTTTGGTGAGATTATATATTGTTTGTTGAGTCAAGGAGCATCATTGTCACAATTGGATACCAAGATAATTATGGTTACATATTAAAGTTACATCATATTAAAAATTTAAAATATATAAACAAGTATTAAAAACTAATAATTCAAAAATGCTATTTATGATACAAATAATATAAGTATGAGAAACATGAATCCAATTACCTTCATTCTTTCCTAATACATCTAGAAAGATTTTCAACCTATATCCCTTTGATATGATCATCTTATACATAGAACTCCTCCATATCACTTTTGTTGTCCACCAAAGGTATTCTTATAAAGAAAAGGGAAGTCTCTTTAATATCATCCTCTATGCCTTTTTCATCCCTATTAATAATAATCTATCTTTTCCTTGGTAAAGCTACTCACTAGTTTTGATCAAATAGGTTTATAACATAAAATAGTTATTTTATTTGGAATGCCATTATGAATCCTTTATATGACCCTCTTTATTAAGATCTATTAGTGTTAATCCTAACTTTTCAACCTAAATATTTTTGCTATTCCTAACCTATTTAACAAGCACCCTCAAAATAATGTAATCAATCTCTTAAATGTCTTTAATAACTTCATAATATAATATATTAACATAGATAGGATTCCTATCTTTAAAACTACTCATATGCATTGCTTAAGTCACCAAAGTAATCCTATTATTTTGCATAGTGCTCTTATCATCCTAATCCTTTGTATAGAAAGAATATCCATTGACATCATATCCACAATAAGAGATGACCTCCATATATAGCCTTTGTGCCACCATCTAATGGTTTCAGAAGTAACGTCTAATCATTATGTTATTTGAAAATGAACTCAACTTTGGAAACAATTGAGGAATGATTAATTGTACTCAAATTAGATCCATTGATCATTCCTTCTATAATTTTGTTCCTTTACAAAGGTCATATGCTCATTCATATAAGGAAAAATTTCATCACTATTATGTATAATGTAAAGGCAGCCTACATACATATTTCATAATTTATACTCACTATTTTAGGATTCAATGTGCCCTTACCCATAATTCTTCCTTTATGATAAGACTTTAAAAGTTTGATAACCTTCGTATTTGATAAGTAATGTTACAACCCAATTTTAAACTATCGTAACTAGTGTAAAGATATTAACTGAGTATCTTGACAAGCCTTTTTTTAAAATAACTATTCTATACAAGTCCTCTCTAAACTAACCATTTTATGAAATTAACTATTTTTTAAGATATACATGATCTATAGATATAAGATCCATTAATTTTTTTGTTATTTTCTTTGCAAATATTTTTCCAAAACTCTTTCTTCTTAGAAATAAAAGGAAATCAAATTAAAAAATTATTTTTTCACAATTGATGAAGTTCAATCCTTCAAATATATTTTCATAAAAATAACAACTAAAACTATCAAAGAACCTCATCATTAAATAATATGAATTAGAAATGTTATTAGAAGTGTTGAAAATATTATTTTCTTTTTGAAGGAAATTTTTGAAAATTTAATCTACAGTAATTTCTTTTGGAGTTAAAATCCACGTCAAATAAAAGAGGTTTTATTTTTTTTTATTTAGAAATAGTTAAACAATAATGAGTTTACAAAAATAGAAAATATTAATGTAGTGATTTTAGAAAAATATTTATTTATTGCAAAGTTATTACTTCTAGTAGATTTCTAATAGAAAATTAAAAAAAAAGCCATTTCAAAAAAATTCATTTATTAGAAGTACAAACTTGAATTAGATTCATAAAACTTGTTCTAAATAGTATTTTCTTGAAAATTTCTTAAAAAACCTAAAAGATACTTTATAAGAAAACTTTTTAAAAATATTTTTATTTTTGTCATTCAAGTCATGAAACTAATATAATAGAATAGGATTAGGTTTATAAAACTCCAAAAATTAAAAGATCCTACTCTGTTTAAAATACTTTTAAGATAACATCAAGTTTAGAAATAAATTCTTTTCCTTAGAAACAATTAGAAATGGTTTGGGTTTAAAAAAACATGAATGATACTTGGAAATATACTTTGGAAACATTTTCTTCATTTAGAAAAACATTTGGAGAAGATATATAGAAGATATATATTTACCTTTAATGTTGAGGAAAAAAAATTTCTTTTATTTCCTTCAAAATTACCATGAAATCCTTTGTTATTCTTTGTAACAACCTTTAAAGCATATATGAAGATAGGTAAATGAAATACATAGTAATGTAACACATATGCATCTTTTATACAAATAGAATATTAGGGTTTTACCATACCTTTTTATATATCAAAATAACAATGATAATGCTATAACAAGTCAATGCAATTAAATTCAATAACTACAAATTAGAAGGAAAGAAAGCAAATGACAATTAACAACCTAGCTATTCACTAATGTATCAAAAATAAAACTCACATCACTAAGGGGAATTTGTTAATCTGTACCATATATAGGCACACTCCACTAAATGTTTATAAGCTTAATAGGTGGCATCAAGTATAGTATCTCCAAAGATATATTCATAGGTAGAGTGAGTAATAAAATTACTTAGTAAGATAGCTATCACATAAATTTTCTAATTAATTTTTGTTAAAAAAATTAATCATACTTAAGATATATATTAAACACATTCTTACCAAAAATTCTTTTCACATTTATTTCAAATATCTTTGCACACTGCAGAATTAAGATCTTAAACATAATACACATTTAGCATATAAAAAAATTCATTATCAATACAATATCAAGCTAAGATAATAAATAATAATTATTTATGACTAACTTAATTAGCAAAGAAGCATAAAAGGTTTCACCTTATTATTTTAGTCAACCATAACCATACCTATTCTAACTTTATGCCTCCCTTATCTCACATCATTCTATTCGAAATACAAGGCATTAAGCAAGAACTCCATACTCTTCACAAAGGTCTCATGTCACATATCATGCAAAATTAAGGCATTCAAGTCTCAAAATCACACAAGCATAGCATAGAACACTCATCGGCTCATTGGGCACACACTAACCCATAAGGCACTTTCTAGCTCATATAGCACAAAATAAGGTGAGGTCAAAATGCCAATTGATACTAAAAACATCACATAATTATAATTTAGCAAAGTTTTTCTCAACTAACTCTTCACTCTTTAAATTACTATGATACAAGAAAAAATTTACAATACCTTGTTAATTCACAAATACCCACAATAAGCTTTCTTGCTTTCATTTACTAGATTACTATATTATAATTTCATGTAAGAGCTCATTATCATTTACATTTACCTTTGCATATAAAATCATTAGTGCATAAATGTATATATACACATTTCACAAATTAATTCACAATATAAGTTATGCATTAATATCAAGTTAAATTTACAATTTTGTCAAGAAAACTTGTGAAATACCTTACAACTTTTTACAATATTATCAAACAAATTCCATACTATTAATTTTATATACTTGCATGTTTACAAGCGAGATTATATGTCAAATAAAAAATACCACATAGTTTTTAGAAAATTGTAAAGCATACAAACTTAGATTCTTCCAAGTTCCACCATTTCCTAGTCTATGCATATTTAAGCCTATGTTTTATGTATCATTTTAACAAATCTAAGAACTATTTTTCCACATTAAAACCAAGCATTTATGCCCTGATACAATAGTAAGAGAGATTGCAAAAATTCCTTTATATATGCACCTTAAAATCTTAAACATTCAAACGTGCACCTTAATCGAGTTCAATGAAACATACTTCTATTAGAAAATTCATTTAAAATAGTAAACTTAATCAAAGAAATTAATGAAAATTTCTCTAAAAATATAGCCTATAAATTTCATTCTTGAACTTTTTCCTTACCCAAAACAAGTTATATAGGCTATCCTTACATCAAACTTTCAAAACAATTCAAAGGAAGCACAATTAAATTAAAATTTTAATTTTAAATATTAAAATTTAATGAAAATTTTCAGAAAAATTTTAAGTCAAAATATCATTTTTTTTAAACTATTTTTACACTTAAAACAAGTAACATAAACTATTCACAACTCAAACTATCAAAATAATATGAAAAAGAATAAATTTAGCTTAGAAATCTCATTTTAGACTTAAAATATCTAGAATTTTCAGGAAAATTCTAGAATTGTTTTTGAGTTCTAAAACATCATTTTCAACTCCTTTTCATATTGAAAATGAGTTACAAAAATTCCCTAAATAATTACTTGTCAAAACAATTTTATAGGAGTAAAAATAATATCATAAAATAGAATTTTTTTGCACTATTTCTCTAGTGTAAACCGTGATTTCCAACTTGATTTTAAGTGATTTTTTTCTTTAAAAACCTTAGTGTAAATATATAATAATGTCTCAAAAATAATTTAAAAACATAGTATAACAAGTTTTTGTAGGAAAAACATGATTTTTCCATATTAAATCACATAGAACTTGGAAGCTTCTCCTTATTTTTCCAAAGTGATTTTTGCTTAGAAATTTTGATATAACAATTGTATAATACTTATAATCGTTTATAAAATAATGTATATTTGGTTCTAGCATAAGAGTGAATAAACTTATTCTTCGTCTTTTCCAAAAAAATACATTAACTTCAGTTTGTTTTTCCTCTAAAAGAATTATTTCAAGCTTGTTATAAAAATAATTTTTTGAACTCAAACTATTTTAAGTAATATGTAAGAAAATAGTTCCATACCTCTTTCAAGATTATTTTTATGCAAAATCACCCTTTTTCAAAACACCTTTGTGCTTCAACTTTTATGATTCATTTAAATAGGGAGAAAGAAAATGAAGAAGAAAGAAATTTTTGAAATTTTCTTCCATTTTTTTTTAATGAAGAGAAAAAAGGGAGGAAAGAAATATTAAAGTTTAGATTTGTGATTATAATTTTCTAATTAATTTAAATTTTTTAAAAAATTTGTTTTCCATTTTCATCTTATTTCAAATTTGAAAATTTTCTCTTCCTTCTCTTCAATTTTCTTCCCATTCAAACACCTCCGTAGGTATAAGATGAACTAGATAACTTACCTTTCCCATGCTATATCTATTGCATATACCCTTATCTAATGTTGTTGAAAGACAAATGCTCTCTTATCCTTGTTGGATTGAGCATTCAAACACAAATGTAATTCTTATAAAGACATCTAATAAGCTCATTACTAATTTCATTCTCTTTGTCTACAATGAATCTAATAAACTTGTATTTCCTTTTAGTATATTTAGGGCTTATATAATGAGCATACATCTATCTATAATCTATGACTACTAATTTAAATAAAAAATACAATAAATATACAACAATATCCACACAACATATGAATAATGTTAAGGTTTTAATAAAGTTACTACACATATATTCACATTTATTCCACCTAAAACCCTAAAAAAGGAAATCTAATGCATAGAATCCAAACAAATATAGAGGTCAACAATCACAACAACAAAATGTTCTTCTATAGATTTAGAGAAAAAATAAGGTGTTCAAATGCACTTTAACATAAAGAAGAATACTTTAGTAAGCCGAAGGACAAATAAGAAGCTTAACATAAGCTTTGTTAAACTTTGGTACAAATATTTCTTTAAGGCATAATGAATCTTGTGAGGGAGATTGAAGATATTTACACTTAACACTTTGGCATCTAGTTAGAGATTACCATCTTTTTTAACTCTTACCCTTGTTTTCAAGAACTATTTGAAGAGAAGACTAATGTTATTTGATTTTCCACATAAATTATAGATTAAAATTAACTTATAATATCCAATGTGTTATGTTCAAAATCTTAACAGTCAAATATAACACATTAGTTACCTAACAATTATTGTTTTAATTACATTCAACATCAATTTTAAATAAAGAAACCAACACATTATATTAAAACAATTACAATTTCAACATCAATTTAATAGAAACAATTGATGTGGTTTAATTTTTCTTTTATTATAGAACAATCTATTTCTAAATATGAGAAATCTTGTTTAATGCATTGATTATTATAATAAGTAGATGTCATAACATAAAGAATGTCAATGGTAAGAAAAAAGGTTAACATGATTGCTTTTTTATTACAAAAACATTAAAATCATTAAAATTTTAAATAAATGATGATAAGTAGAAAAGAGTAATGTTTAAATGTTTTAAATAGATATAGAGTTAATTTTATCTTATTTTTTAAATAAAGTATAAGTTTTGTTCTTAATAGTGGAGAGTTATCGATATTTGAATACTGAACACAAATTTTAGAGAAAGTAAATTAAGAAATATATGAGAAAGAAGATAATAAATAATTATTAAAAATACAATTTTATTTATTTACATATACATTATTATATGATTACATCAATAAGCAAAATAAATAATTAACTTTTCATTACATATTTTATATGTCATTACACTATAAATGTTGACAAATACAATATTTTGCTCTCACTTCCAATTCTCCTCATTAGTTAAATTCCTGCATTTTTTATATTGATTGAGACTACTGTTAAGTTGGATGATATAGGTAACTCCTCACTTCAATCCTCAAAGAAAGAGTCAACGTCCATAGTACTAGTAAGTAGAAGAGAGCATAATTTTTCAATTTCTTTTCCCATTATAATAGTAATAAAAAATGAAGAATTAACTTGTATTTTTTGTGCTTATTACATTATGGAAGTTAACTTTCACTTTATGATTTGAGCCAAGTTATAGAGAAGGTCTGGACAATGTATTTGTCTCTATTACCAATTCGAAGGTATGGATCAAATACAAGGATAACTCCCTTCCATCTTAAAAAGTACATTTATAGATGTTTTGATTCATGTTAAAGACTTTCCCTCCTTTGATATCTCAAGTTTGTTAAGGTACTATTGTGGTTTCCACCTTAAGAAATCTAAGGTATTGGAAGAGATAAATCTTTCAACAAGATCCAAAGCATTTCTAAATATGTTTCTTGAGATGGAAGGAGAGGTATCTCTAAATTTGATCCAAACTTTAGAATTAGATAATTAAGAAAAAGCTATCACCAAAATTGTTTAAAATGAAAATTGCAAGTGAAATTTATAAGTAAATCTATATAACATTACACTTTAGTTATTAAATCATGATCAACATTTAAATGCTTAACAGGTTAAAGTGTGCTGCCTTAAATTCTATTAGACATTAGTTATTTGAACAATCAATATTGTAAGTGCTAACAATCTCCCATAACCTTGTAAATGCAATAATAAATTTTAAATGAGCTAACTGTTAGTATAACTTTGCATGTAATTTTTAACATAAATTGACATGATAATTCATTTAAGATTTCCAATAACATTATAAATACAAATAATAATTAATTATAAATAACTTTTAGATATTGGTTTATACATACAATCAATGTCTAAAATATAAATATTCTTTATAATTTCCAATAACATTATAAACACAAATAGTAATAAATTGTAGATAACCTTTAGACATTAGTTAGTATGTATAATCAATATTTAAAATAAAAAATATTTTTCCTAGTTTTCAATAACATTGTAAGTACAAAAATTAGTTGGCTATGATATACTTTTAGGGTTCAGTTTCTATATACAACTAATGTTTAATTTTCAGACATACTTCTCACATAATGCTAGGTATTTCTTTACATAACAAGTATTTAAATACTAATGTGATAAAGTAGAAATAAGTTTGTGTATGGTATCCATATCAAGTTTTATTAAATAATCAATATGGTTTTCTTATATACTTTGTTTCCCAAAATCTAGTACGTTATAGATACAATTTTACATAATGAAATCCTTAAAACTTTGGACAATTTTATACAATATATCATTATACATTAAATATCAAATATGACAATAAGAAAAAAAAATTAAACATATAAGCATATTCATAAATAAAAGTAAAGTTCAATTACAATAGATCATTATACAAAGAAAATTATAAATGAAAATACAATACATTTTTATAGCTATATATATTTTATAAAATAACCTACACAAAAACTATATCAAATTTTATGCTAAAAAATAAATCCTTGTTGTAAATTTTCATTTATTGAAGAAAGGTGATCTATTTTCCTTATGTTAAAATGTTCTTTAAGATTTTACAAAGGTTAATTACTCCTTACTCTAAAGTAAAAAGTGGAATATGAAGACAAATTTCATATATTTAGAAATTCTTTAAATTAGTGGAAGCATTCCGTCTAAGAACCTAATAACTCTTGCTATTTGAGAACAAGAGACATTAAAGTTCTGGATAGGATGCTTCCATAAAATTCAAAGTATTTTTAAAGAAAGAGTAACTTGTGCTCAAATTCAAACTAAATATAAAAAAGAGTACAAGTGAAATTTAAAGGAACTAAGGGTAACAATAGATGTTAGTTATTAATGAAAGACCGATATCCTATGTATCACATTTTTCAAAGTAAATGGCAACTATTGTATGTTTAGACATCAACGATGTCTAAACTAATGGGTAAAATAAAATGGATGTTAGATATAAATAATAACCATTATCTTAAATTTTCATGGAACTAACTCCTTATCTCTTATTAGATATTATTATTTTACAGCATTGATTTTTTATTTAAGTTGTTGATGTAATAAGTTGCACTTATTTAAAAAAAAATGCCACCACTCCATTATGTACATTGATTTTCATTTTGACCAACATAGATATGCTGATATGTATGGCAATTCTATAGTAGTGATTTCATATTTCAAATTATTCAAATTAAGATTGCTATCAATTTGAAGTTATTTAATATTTTGAATCATTCTCCTATTAAGATTAGGATATTTTTGTCTAGTTTTTTTAACATATATATATATATATATATATATATATATATATATATATATATATATATATATATATATATATATTATTGAAGTGACTAAGACCAAAGAGTTTGTACTTATAGCCTTATGGGGATTACTTGATATCTTATAATTAACTCTTACTCTTTTAGCAAATTTATTTGTATCAAGAGAAAAGAGTAGTATATACACATTTGTGAGAATATGTATTATTGGTTAGGGGAAGATTTGACGTATTTTAGGTGTATTTAAGGTGTAGATTTAAGAGTTAATATGCCATTTGTATTCTCTTTCTTGATTCATTTAGTGAATTTTGTTTCTCATCTTCACTCATAAATTAAGCTAAAAGCCAAATCCTGTTAAATATATATGTCTTAATTATTTTATGTTTATTTGATCATGAATTATAAAGCATGCTTTTGCATCATCATTCACCATTTAAAAATTTTCCTAATAAGTGGTGTCAAAGATTGCTTTTGCCAGGTTTAAATCTTATTCATTCAAATGGTCTTGGTTCTTTCTAATATTGCATACTTTTGATTAAAAAAGGTATGGCATATATTTTTGGTAAAGTTTATCAATCTCAAATTTTGTTTGAGCAATAACTTTATTTTATATTTCTAATGATTTCATCTAAAAGACCTTTTATGGATAAGATGAGTAAATGCTAGTGCTCCATTAGAGGTGGAGTTTTAAAGACACCTTTGTAGTCTTTGGAGAAGATGACTCAAGATTTAAACTGTGAAGATTTTTTATGATAGAATTTGTGTTAAAGTGGTAATTCTTAGTATTTAACTTAAATTTAAATAATTGTTAATTTGTTAATATTTTATGTTTTGAATTATTCTCTTATTTAAATTAGGAGTCATTTTTGTCTTGTCTTTTGACATAAAAATGCATATATTATCGAAAAGACCAATATGAAGAAGTTTGTATTTGTAGCCTTCATGATAGGTTATTTGAGATTATTTGTATTGAGATAAATAATATGTACACTATTGGTAAGAATATATGCCATGAGTTAGAGGAAGATTATGAAGTATTTTAAGTGTATATATGGTACGAATTTGAGAGTTTATATGCCATTTGCATTCTTTTTCTCGATTCATTTAGTGAATTATGTTCCTTATCTTCACCTGTGAGGTAAGCTAATAATTGAACTATATTAAATATTTGTATCTTCCTAATTTAATACTTCTTTAATCTTGAATTATGGAAATATGTTTTTGTATCATCATTCACGTTGGTGATCACCTTTAATGATTTTCTTAACAAAAATTTTGGAGGCAAATATAATTTAAATAAAATATTCTTTTTTAAAAGTTTTTCATATGATTATATATATTAGTACATGATTTTAAAAATTTTAAGTTGATAATCCTAATATCCTTTTCACTAAGGTTCTTATCCATGCATAAAGTCAGCTGGACTTAATAGTGATAACTGCTTTATAGCCATTCCAATAATGAAGTTAACTATGTATTTGGTTATTCACTAAGTAAACTCCTAATTGTACTATGAATCTTTCATCGTAATGCATAAAATGAATATATTTAGAGATACATAAAAGAATGATCACATATTAGTGGCTAATTATGACTATCCAACAGCTTATCCATCCTTCAAACACATTGATAAATAGTTGAATATAATATTCAAAACTAAGAGGAAAGTTTTATGTATGCTTTTATTATAATAAGTGTCTTTATTTTATGTCAAATGGATAGAAGAAAATTATTAACTTCTACAATTTTCAATGTCTTGAAAATTAAAAAATTAATTTTTAATGTACATGAACCTTATAAAATTGACAAATGAATAACAAAACTAACAATAATCTTCCATTACTAAGTATGATTAAGGACATTTGTTATAATTTAATCTCTCCCTAACTAGAGCAATTTATTCATTTTAAGCATCAATTTGGCATTAAATGAGTTTGACTAGTCAATATTATCATAGCATCCCACTAACACCAACTCACTTTTAAGATATGTGGGCGATCATAATATCATCACTTTTAAATCTTTTTTAGATAGATAGATTGTCTTCATTTCATAGTGATATGTAAGATTTTTTTCTATATTATTTTCTTCTATTTCATACATTTTAGTGTGTTATATATGCTTAATTTATAAAATTGACCTTCTTTTATAATTTGGGATTGATTTTACATTAAATTGAAATTATTTAGATAATACTAAATTTTTATACTATTTCAGGTTTTTAACTACAACTTGAGCTTTAGATATTGGATTGGGGTGATCCTTATATCATTAAGCTTAAAGGGCTTAAAGCCTAGTTTGGACTTTTGGAAGATCTTGTTTAGCTAAAAAGTTGAAACCTTGTTTTTATCCTAACTAAGTCATCTTTGGTTTTTGGGCTATATTTAAAGCTCCAGAGGTCCAATTAATGTGAAACTAGGGTTCAAAGCTTCTTAAGACATGACCCTACAACTTTTATGTTTATCATTTATTGAAACTATATAGTTTTAGTAATCTTATATTAAGTGGAAATTAGACCTATAAAATTTTATTACTATAAATTTTAGAGTTCATTACTTTGTAAAATAGGTTCTAAGCTTCCAAAAATTAGCAAGGCCCTATTTTTGTAACGTTAAGAGGTAGAGGAAGTGTAATAAGGTTTTAAAGGTTATCAAATCTGATGAGGCGGCAAAAGCACACATAACTCTAAATACTAAACATTTCAACAAAATAATTCTTCTCTTTCAAGCTTTTCATTGTTCAATCATGAACAGCTAAACTTCTAGTTTATCTAAAAATCGTAAGGCTTATCTTTATTAGATTATGAGATCCTAATGTGTAGTATTGACTTTTTCTAATTAATTTTTCTCTTTCCCTAATTCTTTGTATTGATTACTTTAAAATTGCATATGTTGAATGTTGATTTGGTATAATTAGTATTCAACTTAGTGATTTCTAATCTTTATCTATTTTTATGTTAAATTGTAGCTAGCTAATCATGATTTTACACATGGGATTAAGGTTTGATAGATTAAATTAGAGGTTTTTAATTTAATTTCTCAATTTAATTGAATTCTATTTTTAAATCAATTTCGATCTAACTTCTTTAAAAATTATAGTAGTTACTTAATTCAGCTAAACTAAATTAATCAAATTGTAAATGGTTATCTTGTATTTGGTTTTGTTTAATACATTTGTCTTAATTTCAAATCAAACAAATCCTAAATGTTGATTCTGCATTCATTTTACTTCTACATTTTGTTTAATTGTATGTGCATTCTATCTAATTTCCTATTTTACTTCTATTTGCATTCATTCTAATGTATAAAAAGTTTAAAAATTGTGTAATCATTGTTAACAAATTATTTGAAAAGGATATTCAATGGATCACTAAGTTACTACCTACTTTGTCACCCTATATTATATAATTTTTAGCAAATTAGTTGTAATTAATTTTGACGTGTTATGACACATGTATTCACATAGCTCATTTTTTATAAAGACAATAACCAATACAACTAACCATAATTAATAGAACCTATAGCAACATTCCATATAGAAAACCTAGGAGACATCCTTATTCAAAATGGGCTTAATGTCCTTTAAGGTCACAAAAAAATCACATTGTTAAGATTAGCCTTTCCTTACTAACAAATTAACACATTGATTAACTTTCTGAAGGATATGTCTAATGGATTTATGGGAAATTTCTCCAAAAGCATCATGCATTCCAATAATAGAGTTTAATAACAGATTCTCACTAGCATCCTTTTGAATCTTATTCATTATAGTTAAAGCATCCAACTTTATGTTCAAGTGACTAATATTAATATGAGTAACTAATCTTAGGCCTTCCATTAGCTTTCGCAATTCAGTCACCACCATAGTAATTCTTCCTAACCTTTTACAAAAATCTATAACCCATTAATCATTATTATCATAGATTAAACCTCTAGCACCAGCAAAACCCGAATTTCCTAAATTTCCTTTAGTTAAACCATTAGTATTCAAGGTAAACTAACCTCCATAGGAGCTATTCATTTAACAAGATTCATTTCCAACCTTTGGATAGGAGAGAACCTTATGGTTCAACAAATCCATAGTTTCAACAAGTATTTATATAATAACTCATGGAAGCAACAGTAAAAACCTAAATTTTTGCTGTCTTGGATTTCTGTAGATCCAAAGACAATATAGTGCAATGGAAAACACAATTGGCTAAGGAATACTAAATTCTAGGGATTTGGCTTAAGATTAGTAGTTAAATTTAAGCCATTCCTTCATATCACTAATATAAGAATACAAGAGATTAGAGGAGCCACACAATCCCTACCAAATTCTCTTGATTACACTACATTCTCTAAAAAAATGCTATTAAGTTTCTTCTTTAGTTTTAGGCTTACTTACTAGTTCGTCTTTATTTGAAACCTAAGATCTTACTTTCTTAATTACTTTTTTGAATGTTAATCTCAATTATAATCTATCTACCTTAATTATTTCATTTAGAACTTTCTTAAATTTTAACTTTTGGGCTTAATTACAATGTTACTCCTTTAAAAACAATGTTTAATTTTGATCTCTCTAACATATAAATTGAATCATGATCCATATTTGTAATTTTAGTCAAAATAAAAATTTTAATTAACATACAGAGTTTCAATAGTCAAACAACCAATCAAAGATGTTTTCCTTCCTTAAATGGACTACACGCTTTGCATATTTTTCAAATGTAACAAGGTGAATTTTAACAATATTCCTTTAAATCATTAGGTAGAGCTCTATAGAAATTTTTATGCTAATTATAATTTGTTTTGACTTAAAATTTTTTTGGAGTTGTCAATTTGAATATGATTTTATTCAATTTATACATTAAAAAAACTAAAATATATTTGAGTTAAAAGATTCAAATGTTGTCTATTTTATAATTTATATATTATAATAGAAGGAGCTTAAATTACCATCAATTGGTTAATTCAATAATAGCATGTTAAATCCTAAGGTCTACCAAACCTAATAAATAGTCTTGAGTTTGATTCTTCAAGGCACCTTTGTTAGAAGAAATTTTCCATTTATTGCTCTAGCCTTGAATAAGATTAGGCTCATACCTAATAGAAAGGAGTGGGGATACTTAGGTGTAAACAAGAAAGAAAAGGTGTAGGAATAATTTGAACTCAAGCTCATGCTTGAATAAATTAGATACTAAATTTTTTTGTTCTTATATTATTTATCCATATAAATTTTTTTGTAACCATCAAATCTATCAAAAATATATATGCAATAATTGTATAATACCAATAGTTACACTTAGACAAGAAGTAATATGAACTAGAAAAATAATTATTTTAATCAAAATACTATACTTTTTCATGTGATTTCAACAATTACTAATATAATTAATTTTTTTATATATTATATTATTTAAATGTAGCATAAAAATAAAATAATTTTTATTATTAGGCTCATTTAATTTGTGAGCAATTTAAATTGAATAATATAGAATTCAAACTCAATTCATATATTAATCAAACTCAATTCGTTTAGACTTTATTTATTTAAAGTCATGTTCAAATCAAACACTATTTCCCATAAATAGCTTAATTGGGTACCCCTAATTTCTACTAAATGCATCCGGTTTGCTTCTCTCAAATAATATGTGGGATATCTGAATGGGGAAAAAAAGGAATTTAAATCGGATCCTGCCTTTCCAAAATGTTATATATTAACATCAGCAAGCATTTTTCATGTTACTTTACCTAGGTGGCTTAAGTGGCTTAGAATTTCAGGGTCACTTGACTATCTCAAAAATTTTTATGGTGGGATTTCAAATACATTTCCAGATTAGTTTTGGGCTTAACTTCAAGTTTGACATGAAGATCTCCCGTGGTAACATTCATGGACCTTTTCCAAAACCGTAAGTGAAGAGGAAAATTGTATATTTTGACCCAAATTTTGTCTGGAACTTGAGCTTAAAAAAAAAAATTGTCTGGTCCATTATCACTTCGATTTCCAATTTTCCACCAAATGCATCCGGCTTTTTTCCCTCAAATAATATGTTTCCAGGTCCTTATCTTCCGTTTGTCCAACAACACAAATGGAATGCATTATCTTGAACTATTCAGTAATTTACTCTTTTGGAAGCGTCCCGGTCGTTGGTTTCAATTTCAAAACTTTTGAGAGTTGTAAATTTTTCCTTCTTTTTTTTCTTTTAGTAACAAAAATAACAAATCACAAATTTTAGATGTAAACTGGAAAAAGCCCAATGACAATATCAAATATTATTATACTATTAAGAACACTGATAAAAAGTTAAAAATTTAATGAGAATTAATTTGTTCAAGAGAATACCAAAGTCAATTGTTACTTTGCAAAAAATCAGTGCCTATCAATTTAAGTAACTAGAGGTATAAATTAAATTTGAAATCGATTAGTAAAAAATTCGATTTAAATTTGATTTCAAATGAGCCAAATTTGAATTAGTTATTATTCAACACAAATTGTTTGCAAGTTTATACTATCCTATTTATAAAATATATTTAAAATTTTTATATCATATTTAAATAATATAATATATCAATTTTATATTATTAAGGTATAAATAAATATAAATAATATATAATATATAATGAATGAAAAGTTAAGCTTGTTTTGTATGAACCCGTTTAGATTTTAAGCTCGTTTAAAGTTTGTTTATAGAAACTCCTCCTGATGCTATTGAAGGGTCTACTCAATTGAGCAGATCTTTTGAGTTTTATTTACAAGATTTCAATAGCATATTAATAATTTCAAAATATTATATATTTATATGTCATTTATTTTAAATAGTTTAGTATTATATTTTCATTTTTAATTTATTATTGTACAATCTAAAGTAAACTATCAAATTATTACTTGAAAAATTAGATAGATATTAAAATAATAATGAAAGATGTTTTAACATCCATTTAATATCAATTATAAAATTTTACATTAATTTAATATCACTGTTACTAAATCTTGCGTGGAAAGTTATTTTTACTTGAAATTCGGGTTTTGCTTCAGTTTAACATACTCATTATTTGCATATGCTAACTTTAGAGTTCATGAAAAATGTAAAAAATTGAAGATATATGATTTATAAATTTAGTCAAGGGAAGAATCGGAGGTTTTGAGATTTGAAATAAATTGTTATCCTTAATCCTTTCTAAGTAGCAATTTTATAACAGAATTTAACTTTTGCATCAACTAAAACACTTTAAACATAACCCATGTGCATAATTTTAATCAATGAAGTGACGGTAATACTTAATTGATGTGGAATTTATGAAATTAATATTAAAATATCTTTCAATATAGATTTGATGTTTCCTTAATATTCAGGTTTCAATATGGTAATTTCTCTAAAATATATTTTGTAGGGAATAAATTGTTAAATACTCATGAAAAAGTGAAAGAAAATATTATGGTTATATTTAGTACAACAAAATAAGTTATTTTATAATTTATTAACTTATTAAAAAGTAATATCTAAAAGTGTTTAGCACATTATCTTAATAGAAAAAAAAAAGCTTTGACTTAATACTATATTGTGGGTAGTTTATAATTGATGATTTATAACTTATCATTTTTTTCAAATTTAGCTTATTTTAATTAATTGATGACACATACCCTTGTAATTAATTAAAATTGAAGTAATTATAATCATATATAAAAAAGTATATAAATATGTATGTAATATAATAAAATATAATTAATTATATTTTATGTAATTATATTATTATTTTGAATAATAAATAAATAGTAAACATATAAATAAATATATAATATCATAAATATATTTAAATTTTGTGAAATTATATTTTTATTTAAATATATTTATTGTATCAATATAATTTATTCTCAAAATAAATATATATTAATTTACTTCATAAGTCTATTTATATTAATATATCTTTTTACGGCCTTATTTAACAATTAATTAATAACTATAGTGATTAGCTGATTTAATTAGTTATTAATTGATAATCAATTATATTAATTAATTTAATTAGCTAATTGTATTGACCATTTAAATAAAAATATTTAGTAGAATTAATCATTTATAATTACCTATTTGTATATAAAATAATAAATAAAGATATGAGTATATTTGATAAGTTATTTGAGTATTCTTTTATTTTAATATTTTAAATTCTATATATGATTTAGTAGATTAAATTTTTTTCTAAATGATATATTATTACAAATTATTATATAAATATTTTTTAAAATTAAATTAATATAATTTTTATAGTTATTAATTTTTTTAAAAAATAATAATTATAATTATTTAAATTTCATGTAAAAATAATATTATGATTTTTTATAAGAAAGATAAAGTTGAAATACAAAAATTAACTAGAGGTAATATGGTTATTTTGTGAAACAATTAGAGGTAATATGTTTATTTTATAACACAGCCATTTTAAAATGCTACCCCTCCCAACATTTTAAAATCAGCTAGTATTTTAAAACTAGCTTATTTAAAGACAATTAGTTAATTCAATTAATTGATTACTAAATATTAAAAATAATTTATTGAAATAAGTTAATCAGTTGATTTAGTCAAACCAATCAAAAGTTACTCAATAAGTCATTTGTCAAACACCTTCTATATCATTTTACACTTTCAATTTATTTTATAGATAATTTTGTCACATACTTTTAATGTAATTAACTACTTTATCAATTACTTATACTGAACATAGTTTATATCAAAAAGATTTTGAAGAAGTAAAAGAATAAAGAGGTAACTAATCTTTTGTTTGGATTTATGAAAAAAATGTGAAAAAAATAAAAATATTTTTTTTTAATATTTGGATGTTATCAGAAACTTGATATGGACAAAAGTTGAAAAAGTACTTTGAGAAATAATAAAATATTGTCCTACTAAATATGTACGGCAAAGGGAAAGAAAACTTGATAATTACCCTTTTATAGAACATATTAAATAATTTCTTGGCTTACAATTGGAGTAATTTTAGTATTTAATAAATTACTTCATTTATTATTTTGAAAATTTTAATTAAATCAAATAAAAATTAATATTTTTATCATTTTCTTTCAATATATTCTCTGTAAATCTAAACAAGTGAAATAATATTTTTATATATTTTATTTTCATTTTTATTTATTTTTCATACCTTTTCTCACTACATTTAATTATAAAATTAAAGATTTGAAGCACGTGATTATCAAAAGAGAGAACATTAAGTGTTTGAAAATTAAAAAAGTATGAAATAAAACGCAACTTGTGCGTTTTGAAACCAAGGAAGAAGAAAAGGCCATGAGGCCATTTGGAAAAAAGAAGGCCTATTTGCCTTCATTGCATATTGAACGATGGTTTTCTGAGTGGGAGAGCGTTCAAAACCCCAATCCCCATCCCCTACCCCTGCCATATCCCTTCACCCCTAATGCAATGGCCAAAAGAAAGAAGGGCGTTTTAGTGGCATTTTTTTTCTCTTTAGGAGCTGCTGAAATTCATTTTTCTGATTTTGGCAGGTTAGAGGTTGTTTTGGTTTTGCAGGCCATTTTTTGTTCTGCTGGCCTGTTTTTGTTTTGGTATTGCAGGATAGTGTTTTCGGCTAGCACTGTTTGTTAAACTTACAATTGTTGTGAAGTGAAGGTTCAAGAGGTTGTTTTTGCCTCTATTGTGGGAGGCTGGGAGCTGCCTCTGCTCAGTATTAGGTTTCTATCGATAAGATTTGTATCAATCTGATTTTTAAAGATTTCAATACAAGTAAAACTTTAATCTCTCTAATAAATATTAACCATTTAAGATAGGAATTAAAATTTGACTTGGGTTTAAATCTTTGAAAACTAAATTGATATAAATCTTACCTCATGAATGAAATTGATAAATACTTAATTCTTCTAGAACCAAAATAGGATTTTAGTCTTGTTAAATTATATAGAGTTTTTCAATAATATTTGGATGAATTCAATTTTGGAAAAATTTTGTTGTGCATAATTTTTTTTAGTAGTTGAAATAATAATTTATTTAATACATACATATAAAATATTGGATTCCAATGCTAAATATGATAAAGAGTAAAGCCTTATGATGCACAATATTAAATTAATAATTATAATTTAATTAATTTTAAAATAAGAATTGGTCCCATCTAAAATTGATTAAATTATAGTCATTGATTTTATAGTGTAAATTTATACGACCAAAAAAAAAAACAATACACCATAAAAACACCTTTTGATTATAAATTTAGAATTTTGTATGGTTGCAGTACCTGTTAAAGGAATAAAGCATTTATTTATAACGTGCATTTGAAGCATTACTGACTAAATTTGAGAGTTTTTTTTTTCTCCCTACTTGAAAAAAAAGAAAAGAACATCTAAATGATTGTAATTTTATAATCCACTTAAATATTTTTCCTTTTTGGCTTTTTTGTCACAGAGCAAATTTACAATCGAGAAGCAAATATGCATATAACTACCTATGACTCAACACTAAACCTGGAAAACTAGTAGTTGAATATGTTAAAGGGTAATTTTTTAATAAAAAAAGTCATAGATACCAAAAATTGAATTTAAAATTGAGTTATGAATTTTTTATATTTATTGTATTAAACTTTATAAATTTATTTCATTATTCTTTATTTAATAATAACCCTTGACTTATATTCAAAATTTAATTTCAAACTCTAATGCATATAACATTGACATTATTGTTGTTGAATAGTTACATTTTCTCACAGCCTTAGTACTTTTATTACAAGACTGTCAAATTCTTTTTAAATTTAAATAAAAGAAAATACTAAAATAAATAGGTAGTTTTACTCATAGCATATAAGGATCAAGACCAATAAAATTTTCACGTGTCCTACGATAATTAAAACATATGTTATTAAATCAAATTACGAGATTTTTTTCTTCTTCTTATCATGAGTTTAACTTTATCTTAATTTTAGGATATAAATGTTACGATCCTAACTTGATCATAATTGACATAAAATCCATTTCTAGTTTCCACCATCCTATTTCTAGTTATCTAACTTCATCCTAATTAACAATTATTATATATGTATAAGGAAATAGTACTTTAAAATGAAAACATTCATTAAAAATTATTGAAGTTTTTACAAAAAAAATGAGAAAGTTAGATATGCTTATTGTCCTCCTAAAATAAGAATAAGAAAGTTTAACTAAATCATGAGGAATCAATTCAAATATCTCTTCTACCCAAATTTATGACAAAATAAGGTTTAAAATATACTATGTACAAGAATATGTACTACTATATTACCATTAATGAGCTCCTATAAAATTTAGCTCTGAGGAGGTGGATATGAAAACTTGACTTGGGAATTTGTAAAGTAAATCATGAAAGAATGAGTTTGAGGCTCAATGAATGAATAATTTATAAAAACATCAATAATTCATAATAATTTAGCCATCATACTATCCTTATTTGATAATTCATATAAAATTTAAGCATATTAGTAACTAAGAGCTAATAACAATAAGATTAACACATAATATTTCATTTTCAATATATTATATAATAATACTCATAAATAACTACATTCAAGATCACACCTCACTTGGAATAATAAGTAAGTAATAGATAAAATATTTTCATCCACCTTTTATCTCCTAGGTTAACCTTATAGTTTTTACAAACTTTCCATCCTTGTCTCTCCAAGGTCTACCTTATATCTTTCATAAACATATCACTAAGAATTTTTCATCCAATATTCATAACATCATCCCTATACAGAATTTTTCATCCAATATTCACAACATTACTCCTATACATTTCTCATTTTCAATGCCGCTAGTGGCATCATTCATAATCCAATATAATCACTAGAGCTCAAGCTTCATTTAATGCAATCACAATTCAATTTTAATATATATCACAATATATGTTAGCACCATTATACCTCTTGTATGGCTACAAGTTTTCACACATATCATAGTAATCAATTCATAAAATATTTTTCAATATATTTCATTACATGATTAATGCAATAAGTTTGTTATAATACATTATATCATACAACATTTATTTTCTCATTTTGTGATTACCAAAGTCATGTATATATCTTAAAATTTTCATAAGCCATTCCATCTTTGATGCTTGAAGACTAAACATGTCATGTTAGATCATTTACAAATCATGAAAACATAAAACAAGTTGGGTATGATTTACTATATGATCACTATGGTTATGACCTTTGAATGATATTTTATGCATAACTCAAAAATTATGAATAAATTATTAATGAAACTTATTTTATATGAAAATAGACTCAATTAACTTTTTAAAAAGTGTTATGCCTTTTTTAAGATAGGCATAAAAAGTTTATTTTTTACCTCTATCCACTATTTTGATGATATATCAAATTATATATAAGATATTGATCTGAAACTAATTCCATTTGAAAATAAGTTTAATTACCTTTACAATAATGGTTAATTCATTTAAAATATGTGTAAGATGAAATAGATATGCCTTTTTAAAATTAACATAAAATTCTAAGATTAATGAATCAATTAATCAATTAATTCACCTATCTTGAATTTGCCTTTACACATAAATAATTATTTGCACACTCAATGTTAAAGCTATATTCACCTCTGGACCTTTAAAATCAATTGATTACTCGATTCACACATGAAAGTCATAATTTTTTACAGTAATTTCATTGTTTATTAGATCATAAATGCCCACTAAATGCATGTATTATATATCAAACCTTGATATAATCATTAATACATCTACTTAATATATTATGTCACCTCTCTCCATCATTATTACTTTTACCATATTAAAACAAACATAAATCAAGCAAAATTACAAAACAATCAATATTTAATCAATACTATCACATAGCTATAAAATCTATAAATTTAGTTAGATTATCTATCACTTTGTATGAAATAGGATGCTAAGAAGCTAGTTTGAAGATATTTCAATCCTAATCACATCAAAATTCATGAGTTCTAGAGTTAAGATTTAGAATATCTAACAAAACTAAATAAGTCTTAAATTTCTTCATCAACAAAGAGGAAATAAGAGGGATTCTTGATAAAAGTAATATTCTTATTTTAATTGAAAGAAAAAATTAAAAAAAATTAAGGCTTTCCTTACTTGATTGATAGAGTGATGGAGAGATTGTATAAGGTAAGAGTTGGGAGAAATAGAGAAATGGAGAGATTAGAGAGATTAGAGTTTAAGGGTTGATAAAAAGGAAAAATAATGCCTTAGGGGCATTTTTAAAAAATTGCTATTAAACATTTTTAATACTCATAAATTTATTTATACCAATACCAAATTCATATTCCTATATTTTAAATTTAATTTATTTTATTTTATTCTATATTTCACACATAATATTCCTAATTCAATCAAATTTACAATTACTTTAACTATTCTTTCTCACAAAAATAATTTTTAATTTATTAATAATTTAAAAGGGTGTAACAATAAAAGTAAGATGTTACTAGAGACATATAGTAACATAAGACCTAATAGTAGAAATAAAATTAGATGTTAACATGTCTCTCCTTTGAAAATGATTCTTACCAAGGATTTAAGCTGTGATTCATGACCATAATATTGCAATTGCATATTGTATCGTATCAACAATTTTTTACAATTTTGTTCTACAATGGCTGCATTTTTTCCATTTTTGTTGACACAATAAAACTACAATCATGACCTAAATCACATTTTAAATCCCTAATTCTTGTTATGATATTTATCTTTAATTATTATATGAATAATATTTTTGTGCATTAGTGTGTGCAAATAACAATCATAATCAAGACAAGAAAAATGATATTTATAAAATAATTTAATTAATATTGTACGTTTTAAAATATAAATAAAGATTGTAATCTAATTAAACATGTTTAATCAAGGCTCTCGATTGTATATTTGCTATTTTTGAGGGATATATTTATTACATTGACTTAGAATTTTTCAAAATAGGAAAAAGGAACTTTTTAAAAAAGGAAAAATATATATTGATTGATTTTGGTCATAGATCTCAATCTGAATGGAATCTATAATAGAAACTTATTTATTTTTTATTTGATTGCTTTCATATTTGCAAAAAAATTTAATTTATACCATACAATTAAAAATACATAGACATTAAAGTGTAATAAAACATGTCTAGTCCAAGCCGTAGATTGTATAATTGCTATTTTCTATAGACATATTTATTACATTAACTTAGAGTTTTTTAAACAAAGGGAAGAAAGTTTTTTGAAAAGAAAAAATTGCATATTAATGAATACTAATAATAAAATGATTGATTATGACTCTAAATTTCAATTTGAATGATATATACAATAAAAAAATGCATTTATTTTTTACTGGATAACTTTTAAGTGTTTAAAAATAGATATTGCATTGTGGTTGTTCAATTAGAGTTGATCAAGGTATTAATTTGTTGGTGGATTTGAACTTATGTTTAAACATATTGTGGGCATACTATTGGGGTTAAGGGAGTTCACCTAAGTTGTTTAGCTTCAAGAATGTGCTTCATCTTCTCCAATGCAAGCACGCTTCTTCTTCTAAATTTAAAATGGAATTTTGAGATTGTAGGTGTTGGAATTAGTTAGAGCTATACATGGAACAAGCAACCCATCAGGCCTAGAAAAATATAGGATTTGGACTCTTTTTTTGGAGCCCAATAAGCTAGCTGGGCTTTTTTTTTTAAATGGCTCAATTAATAATCAAGTTGAGCTTAGGTTGATATAAAAAGAAATGGGTTAGCCTAATTCGACTTGATTATATTAATTTATTTTTAATAATATAATTATATATTAGAAAAATAATTATATTTAATTATTTTTAATGTAAAAAAATTAATTTAATATGATTAAATATTTTATATATTTAAATATCATATTATCTTCTCAAATATACATTTTTTATTTTAAAATTTTAACCTAATAAACCCAGCTCAAAACTTATCTGGCCCAACCCATGTGCACCTCTAGAATTAGTTATTGTATTGAATGCTATGATAAATAAAATCAAGGTCAACCACAATGCTTTACAATAATTGTAACTCAACATGTCCCTTTCTTCAAGACTTTAGCAATATAAATAGAAAGTGATTCCCTAACTTGAAAGCTATATCTACTATAACTCATATTTGAGAAATATTCAAGAGATTTGAGGAATTACCTTATATTTTATGGTACTTATGATTGATAATTTTTTGGATGCTTTGATATTCCTTTATTTTGCTTACTAATTTTTATTAAATGTTATTTATGATATTTGTTATGGCATTACAATAGGCAAAGCAAAGTGATTTGGTTTATGTAAGCAATATCAAAGCATCGTCAATCTCCTCCAATTTGATGTTAAAGGTCAGGGTTTAGTAGTTGTGATTAGTGCCTAGCTATTATAAGCCTACTAGGAAAAAGTCAATTGAGAGTTTAATATAAAAACAATTCACTTTTTGCTTTTTGGATTTTGCTGCTTATTGAAAATGCTCCACTTTTTATGTCCATATAAAGCTTTTCATATCATGATTGCTTCCAATATCAAATTAGCAATCAGATTTGAAATTTTTTTATTCTTAAATTAATTATTTTTAATAGCTTGGTTTTTTAATTAAATGCTTTAAAAATGAAAGAAAAGAATGAAGAGATACTTTAATTGGTTAAATAAATTCTTTTATTTCATGTTATAGATGGTGAGCCTAAACAATTAAAAATAGTTTGCATTCTTCAAAAGATGGATTATTTATTGGATTAAATGTGTACAACAAAAAAGGATAATATTTAGTTTTTATAATCCTAGCATCTTTCACAATTCTAAGCATTAAACAAAAATTTTCTTAAAAATAATTCTTGGTTACACCATCATTTTTGTTTATTTGATGTGGTAAGTACAAAGTTATAAAATATTTGGAGGAAAATTAACCTCATTTTATCTTGATTATGAGTTAGCTTAACTAAATTCATGCTTATTTGCAGAAGCCATTAAAATTTTGTTTCTTTTAAATTTTCTACATAGTTACATTTAAGATAGAATATATTTTGTGTGACTTACAATCAATCTAATTTATTTTGAAAGTGTTGCATATAGGTTAAGCATATTAAGGAATAGTAGAGTTTAAAATTTTTTTCCTAAAGTTTATGCAGGAACACTATATTTGAGTAGAAGCATTGGAATTTAAATACAAAAGTTATTATTTTCAATTTATGTAGATAATATTTTTAGCTTGATGCATTTTTCTCCTTTATTGCAAAAGAAATCCTCAATTATTATTAAATCTTCATTATAGCTCCTAAATGTCAAAATTGTGTGAATCAAAGTTAATGAAGACATTATAACATAAATGAATTCATGCTCATTTAAGGAAGTTATCAAAAATTTATTTCTTTTAAAAAATTTTAAGCAATTGCATTTAGGATATAAGATGTTTTCTATGGCTTAAAACTAATCCAATTTATTTTGAAAATACTACTTAAAGGTAGCATATTAAAGGATAATAGAGTTTCTAAAGTTTTTTTTTTTTTGTAAAAGTTTATGGAGCAACCACTGCATTTCAATTAAAGCTTTGAAATTTAAATATAAAAAATATTGTTTTAAATTTATGTAGATCATGTTTCTAGCTTAATGCATTTTTTCTTCTACTGTAAAAGAAATCCTAAGTTATTATTAAATTACTACTACAAAATTGTAATTTTACGATAGTTAACAGACGTTAATCATAGAGAAAATTAATGTTTATATAAACACAGTGGCATTTTTGCCATTCTTACAATAAATAAGATGACAATTTTTACAATAACCAACATTTATAGTTATGTGTTGTCATTTTTAAAATTTGTAGGAAAATGTAAGATAATGATTAAATTAAACATTGACATGTTAAACGAATGCAAATAGAGGAACATAATTCATTGAGAAATTAAGACATTAGTTATTTATATAATTATCATCCAAAAGATATTTGAAAAGTTATTAAGAAATATATTTAACATTTATATATCAATTTTTTATAAATTGACATGCAAAGGTACTTAAAAGTCTTCTTAGATAATGTAATCATAATTTATTTAAAAATAGTGCATGTCTTAGATGTTGATATTGAGTTAATAACTAATATCTCTAATTTTTTCAATTATTTATATATTTCACATTGCTTTTCTATGAAAGCATATTAGTAATGCTTTAGCCTCCATTATCTAATATTAGGGTTTGTTTGAGGAAGAGAAAAGCAGGTCGCTTAACATTTACCAATACCTAATTTGAAGTAATATTGGATGATGATTATGAGAATTGACATTGAATTTGGCAATGAAATTAGAAAACTAAAGTATTTTTTTTATATAATATTATTGTAAATTTGTAATTGTACATGTAATAATACATTGAATGAATAAAATTACAGAATAAATTTTTTTATATTGATACCCTTTTTCTCATATTTTTGTATATTTAGATTCAATGTATTGATATTTGTATCCTTGTGAGAAAAATATATAGAAAAAACATATAACTTATCGTGAATTGCTAATGTTTAAGAAAATTATGAATATATTTCTTTATTAATTTGAAAACTAATCTTTTTCTTCAAACTTAGAAAAATTAATGTCTTAGAACATTGTAAACATCTTATCTTGTTTATACAAATTACCAACTTTTTCATACCTAATCCATATCTTGAGCAATTTGTAAAATAGTTTCTATAATTTTTAAAATTCAATGTTGTATATAAATCATGAAAATCTAGTATAAAATTACATTAGTTGTTTGAAAATAACTGGCACATAAAAACAAGATAACAATTTCTATATTACAACTAATATGATTTTTTTTGTTAGAATGACTTCACTTAATATAGACAATGGTTATTGTGATAAAATCAATATCTAATGATCATCCTGATTTAACATGAATCTATTTCCACATTGTCTATTATTATAAATTGATGAAAAAAATAATAAAAAAATACAAAAGCACTTATGAGAGTGTGAAATATAAGATTATTTCACTTTAGTGCTACTTGCAAACTCAAGATTTCTCTAATGTGAGGCTCTGTCTTATAAATTCTAACAAAATCATAAAGCATAAGTTAATCTTTTACTATTATGTGCAAACAAGGTACATCCACTATTTATTCTTAAGTATTTATTCTTTGTTTGTCTTGATATTTTGATGCAAATGTGTAGGTTTGCTTTTTTTGAATCTATCTTAATATATTTAACCAAAGATGTCATGCGTTAAAGTTATGATGCCTCACTAAAATATTTTTAATTCTTTGTTAATTCATTAACATGCTTCATAATCTTAAGGATGAAACATATTACATACAAAATATTTACTATATAAGTGTATGAAAATGTTTTGGCTTTGAGTATGTACAACTATGAAAATGTTCTTTTATGGATAATTTATGTTACCTTATATAAATGTATGAATGTCTATATATTATAGGTTTTATTTGAGAATATGTATAAATTCATGTGGTATAAGATTTGGTTAATGTTCTTATATGTATGGTTCTCACTAAATTAACTAGTTATGGATCAAAGATGGATGGGTGTTAATTAGCATAGCTTTAAATATGAAAATGAGGTTGATGAATCCATTAACTTTGCCATTATTTATGAAAAGAATGAATTTAATAATGACTTCATATTTTATCATTACCTTAAATATTGTAATATGAAGAGGGCAATGGTTGTACATGTACAGGATCATTTATTTCAATTTGATATTAACAACAAGTATATGTGATGGGCATGGCATAATAAAAGTAAATTGTATAGCACATCTATCATTCATAAAGATGATGGTTTTAATAATCACTTAGATTATATAATGTATGATATTGAAGCTAATTTTATTAAGTGATTGCAAGTCTTTGATATTTTATTAAGTAATGCAAAAAAGCCATTATATCTGAGTTGCATTAAATATATATATATATATATATATATATATATATATATATATATATATATATATGTTAAAATTGTTCAACTTGAGAAATGGAAATAAGTGAAGTGACAAAAGTTTCACAAAATTACTAAAATTGTTGAAGGATATGCTTCTTGAAGGCAATATACTACTAATTTATGCTTATGAGGGAAAAAAAGTAATATGCTTGATGAGTATAGAGTGTCGGAAGATATATGCTTGTCTTAATGACTACATATTGTACCCAAAAGAGTATAAAAGATTGGTTAAGTGTTCAAAATACAAGGCAACCTATTACAAATTGAAGAAAAAAAAATATGATGGTAACATCAAGGAAGGTGTTCCTATAAAGGTATTGTAATATCTTCTCATAATGCTAAGTTTTAAACATATGTTTGCTAATGTAGAAGATGCCTTTATTTGTTATAAAATTTATATGATAAATTTGAGATGGTGTATTGTAATTAAAATAAAATATATATTGCTTTCTATCTAATATATGGTTTGTATATATATTATAAAGTTATAGTATTGTATTTTTAGGAGTTCTAAATGTATTTTAGTTAGAAATAGTGCACTAAAAAGTATTATGAGACACTATATAAAATGAAAAATGTGTAAAGAAATAATTTTCTAATCGAGAGGGGGAAATGTAATACAACATGGGTTGTGTGAATCATTTAAGTGGTATATCAAATATTTCATATCAGTTAACACTATAATCTAATACTAAATTTTAATTTTTAATGATAGTTATGTAGATAAAACTAACATCATTAAATATAATTAATTATTAAGTGATGTGACCTACAAGAAATGAAAATGGATTATTTGTTAAGGAATCAACATAATTTTTTTACGACAATTTTATAATATATGTTATAAAATACTTATGTTACACCCTTAGTATTTTAAAATTCTATTATAATTACTTTATTATGTTAATATGAGAATTTAATGGTAAATTAGGAAAGTTATAGATAGATTTAGGATAGTAATTAAATTGAGAAAAAAATAAGGTTTTATGTAAAAAATAGATAAAATATAATTATTATAAAGTCTAATGTAGTTAAAATTGAAAAAGGGAGTGTGGAAGAAGTTTGGGATCATATTTTTCATTTTTGCCCTTGTTAACCCTAATAAATTACTAAAATACCCCTAAAACCCCTTTAAACACCAAATTCCTCTTTTTATCTTCCTATTTTTGCTTCCTACCGACTTTCTTCTCTTCTTCAAACCTCTTATCCTTAAAATTTGCTAATCTAAAAGCAATTGCTAAGAATAGCTAGGGAATTCATCATTTTCATCTTCATTTGCGGTAAAATTATTTAGAAACCTATATTTTTGTAAGTGATTTGAATAATTTTCCTTTTTAGAAAATTTAGGAATTTTTACCCTTGATGATTAATGATGATAAGATAGGACATTTTTCAAGCTATTTTCATCTCCTTCACATTCTCACAAGGATTAGGTAAGTAAATAACTTACTTAAAAATCTATAACTGATTACTAGTTGATATATTGTTAGGTTTTTAGTAAGTTTTGAGCTTATGATGATATTAGCTTTGAAATAGAGTTTGTTTAGGAAATCGATTAAGTTTGTTAAGTTAGATATTGAAAACATAAATGGTTTACTTTTGTCAAAGTGTTATATCAAAGTTTTATAAAGATTTCTGTTGGAGATGCTAGAAATTTTGATGCATTTTTGGAAACTTTTAAGTGATATTTGATTATGGCATTTGAATATCACCTTAGAAAACATAAAGAGCTGGGACATACTTGAATATCATAATCTACTATTTGTTAGTGTGCGTGTCTTAGGAGTCAATCATAAGATGATTGTAATAATGTACAATGTATTATATTTTATTTTAGATAATGCAATTATTATATTTTATTTTATTTTTATATATTTTATAACTTAATATAATAACTATTCCTGGAATAATTTTACTATTCCTAAAATGTTCCTAATTAAGTGCTATTGTGAAAAGGATATCAATTGTATATCGAAACTAGTATGTATCATGATTGATGTTAATATATGGACATATTGTTAGTGAATAGATATACTAGACTAACCAGCTATGCTATATGGTTTTGTTGTATGCCATTACCTATTTTCATATGACCATATTGCACACAGTACTTTGAACTAAAGTTATTACAATTCCCTACATAAGGAGTTACATACTTTGATGTCATTCTATATCACTTTAACCGGATGACATGTAGGATGTTAATTAGGTATGTCATAAATTATGCAGAGGGATGTGAGTGATGTAGATGAAATTTTATTCCTCTTACATAGAAAGAGTGATATCTTTGGGCTCGTTAATCGAGTGATACTAAGAAATGCATGATCATTTTTAAATGGATTAATATATGATATTAATTATTTATTTAAGTTAGTCTACTCGATATTAAGAAATGTGAATTAAACATTAATGAGGATGACATACTTCATACCTTTAGTTTGATTTGGATATTGTTATAAAAGGGACTGTATTGTAAAGTATTATTCACATATTAGGTGGATGTCGAATCATAAATATTTTTACTACTTAGGTAGCAATGATGTATTGCTAAGTACCACTCATTATTTATGATCCACTGATAAATCATTACTAATATAATAAGAACCTACAGGGTCATGCAAAAGAATTAAAAATAAAATAGTAGTTAATTAGGATTTAATTGGACTAAAATCCTACTAATTATGCCTATTATTTTATGTATATATATTATCAATGTAATAATATATATTATTCATGTAATATATAGTATATTATGTGATATAATTTGATATTAAAGTAATATCAGATAATTAGGTCATTTGATATTAAATAATTATATTATGATATAATATTATTTTATTATCTAATAATATTAGATAATTATATTATAAGATAATATTGCTATCTAATAATATTTAGTTATTAATATTAATATTAATATAATATTAGATAACTATTGGCTAAGGTCTATTTCTCCTCGCTCTCATCATGATGGGGGATAAAGTATTAGTGATTGAGTGGAATTAAAATTGAAGGTAGTTTCCTAGTAGGACTAAGAAAGTGGTGTGCTTTAGTTCTATAAAAAGGAATGAAGGTGTCACTTTGTTGTATGAATAAAATTACCACCAGAAATTACACTAAACCTTAAAACCACACTAAACCTTAGTCTTTTACGAGAGAGATGATTCCTAGCAGTTTCATGGAGGTTAAGAAGTCATCATTTACTCTAGATGGACATTGTAGAGGCACCATCACTTGATTGTACTTATGATTTAGATTTGCATTTCAAGAAGTAACCTTTGGTATTGATTTATATCCCTATGCATTGATTTTAAGAAGGTTTCACATGACATACAATTTTGAAAATCTATTTTTTATTGTGCTATATGATACATGTGAAATCCAACACTATCAAATATCCATTAGTGTCAGCCTACCTGTATTCAAATACCATATTTAAATATCAAAGCACTTGAAACACTCGAGTTCCTGATATTTGACTATGGGATTTGAATATGAGCTCAATTTTAGAGAATCCTATATTTGAATTTCATATTTAATTATCTAGGTTTTGAGTTCAATTATGGACATTTATATTCTATTTATATGTGATGTTATGTATAGACAAGAATGTTAAGTCTATACATAATGGTTACATGACTACATATTAATTGATATATAATATTATATAATATAGGATTCTTGAGATGGAAAAATTAGATAATTCTATAATTGAAAGAGATATGAAACATTAATTGAATAAGAAAAGGAAGGGTAATACAAACAAGGTATGACATTAATATTTTGGATCTTGGAACCATTTAGTGGTGAAGGGTAAGGGAGACTTTGGAGAAAAAGGGTTGAAATTGGTGGTAGGGGACAAAGGTGAACCAGAAGGCATAAGGAAGGACATTTGATTATATTCCTATTTATTTATTAATTCATTTACTTTCTTATTTGTTACTTATCCCTATTCCTTTAAGTTGTTAATGGTCTTAGGATAAATGACTAAATTAGTATAGTTAAATGTGAACTTTTATAGATGTTAATTTCTATTATTTAAATAGGTTATTTGCATACTAGAACATTTGTTTCCCTAATTTTAATTTAAACTAATTTATAAGTGAACCAGTGGAAGCTCCCCAACCACCATATCCTACTCCACAGTAGTAAGATCTTTGATATATAGTCTATAGCAACTAGAAGGGTTAGAACAAGTATAGTTAGGAAGGGTAATTTGTATATTATTTTAAACTTAACTTGTTAAACAAGGTTATTTATATATATTTTGATAATGTGAATGAATAAGTAGTTTTACAAAAGTGGTTAAACTTGAATTAAAATATTAATAATAAATGTCTTATGATATCATATTAGGTTTAAATATTTTGTGGTGACCAATTAATGAGATCCATGCCAGTTATGGCTAGGAAGGTCATGTCAATTTATTATGACGCTTGATAAAATGATGATTCAAAAATTAACACCTAATCCTCTAAATAGTCGATATAAATCTATGATTCTATAGTAGTGAATTAATGTTAAAATTGTGTGAATCATAGTGGATGAAGCTTTGAAATGCCAAATTAGATGAAGCCATTTTCTTAGGAGAAATTTAGAAAGTAACTTGCTACTTTGATATGAGTATCATGATTCTTTTGGAAATTTGTTAGACTATTCTTTTTTACATATAAGCAAGCAAACTTAATTGAAAAATGGTGTAATGGAATTGCGAAATTTATTATAATGGTTGATAAGTGATGACATAGTAGATCTCTTTTCCTAACATGAAAGCTAAAATACATTATACCTGTCATTGTTTACTTTTTTAATTACATTGTGTATATAAAACTCTTAGGTGATTTCAATACCCTTTAATTTGATCATGATTTTCTCTTCTTTGCCATTAATTCATGTTTCAAGTACATGAAAAGAAATGAATATTAGTTTATTTTGAAAGTTTTTCTTTATTTTGTGTTGTTAATTTACTTTGATACATATATCATCTTTAGATTTTTATACTAGAACTTATAGTTTTGAAGATTTATTTTTTAAAAAATTGAATGAGTTTTTTTAACCCCCATAAGATCCTCTTGTTTTGTTATAACTACTCTATTAGCAACAAGCACTAAAAGACTTGCAAAACTAATGTAGTTTAACAAGTAATAATTTAAAGCTTGAACATCATTTATATTTATATTTTTGTGGCAAATATCCTATTGTGAATGCATTTTGAGCAACATATATTTCAAGATCAAATTATCAAAAAAATTATTATCTTTGGTCCAAAAAAGAGAGAGTAGGGCAATCAGCATTAAGCCATTAACTTTCCTCCTTATATATTACCATAGAAGTATTCCCTTCTCATAAAATATTCGACTTGAGTCATAATTATTGGTCATGAAGTGAGTCCATCACCACAATTCCTCCAAAATACTAACAATTCCAAGAGTTCTTTACCATTTTATTGGTCATAATTAGCATCTTCATACATCAAATTCATACCTACAAATGACTCGGTATTACTAGATTAACCATCTTAATGGTAACCAAAAAAATTATTAAAATTAATCATGGAGTCAAATGAGATGAATTAATAATTTAATTTAATATCCATTAATTTATTTATGACTAATCAATTTTATTCATTCGACTTTAATGTGTATGTAGGTATTTTTGTCAATTTGAAAAATATTTGCCCCTAAATTATATTATTTATAAATTTGTGATACATTAAGTGGATATAAAGAGACAATAGAATAATGCTTTTGTTTCATAATACTTGATTTTTCATTTATACTATTAATATTAATTAAAAAAATTCTACTTATTTTTTGCATTTTAGCCTATCCGTGCTTGACACAGGACAAAAACTAGTTAGAAATTCATATTAAATAAAATTCATGAAACGTGGAGGTCGCTCTTGCGTATACGTCTTTAGACTTGTAACTAAAATTTGCCCCGCAAAGCAATAATTCATGTCAATATCCCCAGTCCTCACGTTACCAAGTCTTTGTTCAACATCAACAAATTGCGTCGGATTGTCTGACTTCCCTCTTTATTATTTTCTTGCCGTATTGCCCAGAGAGATAGGTGTAAATCTTTTTTAAGCTCCATTGCACGTTGGAATAATTGTGGGTTCTACGGCACATAAAAATTTTACAAAGAAATTTTCAATTTGATAGAAATATAACGATTGAGAAAAGAAGGAAAACCAAATCTTTGATAATTTTTTTTTCTCCTAAGGATCCTCTTTATAACTTTACATATATTTAATCCATATAGTACTCAATTTACGAAGCCTTCAAAAGAGACTAGGCCAAAAATTGGGAATGACAATAAAGTGAAGTAGAGGGAGATGTGTCTCAAGTTATTTCATCCTGCGCTATCTTTTCTTTTGCTCCGAATTTGTCCTCCCTTATAGAATAGGGCAAGCTGAGGTACTATTCGTGCGATTTGCGGGACTCTAATGTCTTAGAGGTAAATCATATTAAAAACTATAATTATTTGTGCTATAATTTTTTTATTAAAAATTGTAAAATTTTATAACATAAAAAATTTGTAAAATATTATTAAAAATTTATAAAATTTTATGAAAAATTATAATTTCACATCTTGAACAATTGTAATTTTTTATAAAAAAATTGCAAAATTTTGTATAATAACCTACAAGCTTTATAAAAATAATAATAATAATGACCTTCTCATAAAATCACGTTTCATTATCTAAAAAATATATGGAAGTAAAAACCACGTAACGAATATCTTGGCCAAGGACTGGAGTATGATATCGTATCGCATGACATGGTTGACGATGATTCATTTTGGCCCCTTGTCTATAGCACGCTGTTTAGGCCAATTGAAACTTTTACATGCATACTTTATATTTCTTTAAATAATTTAAATTTTAAATAAATAAAAAATAACGATTTACTGTTACATTGTGTCATAAAGCTTTAGGGTAACACGTGATGTGTGCTCTAATCTTCAGATTGTATGCATATTATGAGATTATGAAATTTGTATTTTAATAATCATTAAAGATGAGATTATTTGAATTTTCTTCTTGAATTGCCTCTGAGGTTGGTTGACTGGAACCACGTTTCATTGAGCCTTCTTCTTCCCATTTTGATGATAAGGATAACGATGATCACGAGCCGTCATGATGACGACAATGTTGACAATAAGACGAATCTATTCAACTAAATAATTGTTTAAAGCTAGCTTGTTGTTGAGGATTATATCATGATTAGTGGTTAACACATTTCAACTGAAAATGAAAAGAAAAAGTTTAAGATCATTGATGGCACGTTGCTTTCAATAATGGAGAGCATATTTTTACTTTTCTTTTTTATCATGAGAACAAAAATAATACAACGAATCATTTAATTTACATAAGAAATAAATTTTTACAAAAATTGGAAC
Organism: Sindora glabra; assembly: GCA_020226215.1. Classification (NCBI taxonomy): domain Eukaryota; kingdom Viridiplantae; phylum Streptophyta; class Magnoliopsida; order Fabales; family Fabaceae; genus Sindora; species Sindora glabra. The sequence continues at coordinate 33,989,767 of CM035228.1, read as the reverse complement.
TTTATATAAAATTTTCTTATGAATTTCTTTGAAAATGTCTAAATTTGTTTGGTTATATAGTAATTGATATTTTATAGGAATTAATTTTACATATATTTTATTTAATTTAATTTTGAATTTTTTTAAAAGTATTATAAAATAATTATTACTTCCTTTAAAATTATAATTCAAAAATTTTTAAATATCAATGAATTTCAATTAAGGTGACTATTTTTAAATTTGTAATTTTTTTACTTTTTAATTTATTATTAAAAAAATAAAATTTAAACTATAATACAAAAAATTAAATATATATATATATATCAGTTCTCTTTCTTTGAGATCATGTTCTCTACTGTCTCTTTCTATCATGATTTTTTTTAAACTTGTAATTTGATATTTCTTTAATTTATTATAAAAATTAAAATTGACTTGTATAAAAAGTTAAAAGAGAGAGGAGGGATCCATTGAGATTAGTGAAAATGTAAATGACTCATATTAAATCTTAGCATTAATCATAATAAAATTCTAAGGTTGAAATGAGATTCATTTTAGATAATTTTTACACTATATATAATTTGCTCTCCAACTTAATTAATGCATTAAATAAAAACATGATATCATTATTTTACTTAAAGTTTATGTTAGAAAATGATTAAATTAAAAGTAGATTTTTTTATCATTTCATATGTCATATTTTAATACAATTTAATAAATATATTTCTAAATTTTTCTTTCATTTCATGACTATCTCATATTCTAAATTAAAAGAAATAGTCACATTCTTGTATCATAAATATAAAATTTCCTAAAAGAAAATACTAATAAAGTTAATAGTCTCTTGATATACCATTTTTCAAAATAAAAAAGATGGCTAGAAAATAAATATTGATGATTAAAATTGGTTATCTTAACTTGTAATTATATAAAAAATAGAAAAGGAAGAAAAAATGTAACCAAGACAAAAAGGGAATAGCACATAGAATTAGAATTTTAATTTTAATGACTATTGGCAATTACTAGCAACTCACACTATTAATTTTGAGAAGATGTTGATTTTAATAATTATTGATAATTAGATCTCTTTACTAAATGTCTCACAAAAATTGTTGTGCTTAATAAAAAATTATTTATTTCTAATTTAATCATTTTTAACTAAAATATATTTTAAATATATTAATGACAGGATTATATATTATTTTCAATTATTAATGATATTATTCTCTCTCTCTCTCTCTCTCTCTTTGTAAAAATACATTTTTGATCAATCAAATAATTTATATATTTCATGCTTTTTTTAAAAAAAATTACACTTTCCTTACTTTTGACCAAGCAAATCATCTAGAGTAATAACATTCTATATATGGTTACTAAAGAGTACTAGATTTGATGAAAATTTTGCAACTACTTATTGGGATTTAAATCGCCTAAATACTAATACTTTGTGCATTTTTTTAATTAAAAATTATGGAAATGATAAGTTCTCCAATTTTACCGAGGCCTACTAAAAAATTATTGTTAAGCCTAATTAGGGTAAAAGATAATGATTCAACTAGCCTATAATGGGCCAAAACTCATAGGCTAACCCATTAGCCACCAAGATTTGAAGGATTAGGGCCTCCATTTTGGAGACTCCAGAAGTCATAAGCTACAATCGACCCAGCTCACAAAACCATGCAATCTGTGTAGGCTTGACTATTGACAGGCCAAATAGCTAGTGAATTTTTTTTAAATATATTTCTAAGTTTTATATAGGCTAATATTTTTAATCCATACAAAATTATACTTTTATTTTTTTATTTTTAATTATATAAGGTTATGTTATGTATAATTTGTAGATTTTTTTTATTTTATAAGTATTCTGTGACTTATATTCTATATATATAATATTTTTTAAGATTATATGTAAATTTAAAATGTATAATGACTAATTTATGAATGAATAAGTGAAAATTTTAAATAATTTTAATTTTTATTATATAAAGTTGACATTTTTAAAAAATTAAAAAAAGGCCTACGGACTAGTTCAAGTCTAGAAGGATTAGACTAGGGCCTCCATATTAGAGGACTGTGAAAAAGACAAATGGGTTTAGCCTGGCTAGTTTAACAGCTATCCTGTTTGTTCTATAGTATTGCCCTTAAGCATCAAAGGATCTCTTTAAAGAGTATTGTCCACCAAGTAGAATGACTAGTATCAAGGGAGATTCAAACCTATAATTAAGGAGAGTTATAATCATTTTTTTTGTAAAGAGATTTTAAAATACTATATTGGTTAGGTACACTTGCATTAAGAATGCATAGTTAATGTTACATAATAGAAAAAACTTATCAAGCATACTTTGATACATAATATCTTAAGAAAGTAGTGTAATGATATAAAAGTGCAAATGAACCATAGAAAAGTATTGTTAAAGGGTACATAAGAAAATGAGATATGATAGAGTGAAAAAATAAAATAAAATATCCCAAGTTAGGAATGTCTAATAAGTTTGTAACCATTATGTTTTGAGTGAGGTAGGAACTTATATTGAATTTTTTTTATTGTGATGGAAGAAATTTATCAATGCTTTAATTTCCAAATTAGTTATCCATCTTATTTGGTAATTCAAAAGAATTATATAGGATTATGCTAATATTAAGAATGGATTCATAAGTAGGCATTGTTAGAAAAAAAATTAGAAGATATACATTAGGATCTTTAATATGTCATAATTCACAAATATAATTAAATAATTATGCTTATTATGCTAAAGCAAAATAAGCAATTATTTCAATATCTTTTCATCTTCAAACCATATGTTGAACCATAGGGATTGAAACTTTGCATTAATTTACAAATAACATAAAGGAAAATAGAGGTTAACATAAGATTAATGTATTGATTTTCCCTTTCTTTATTGTCTTTTTTCTTTAATACTAGTACTAAGTGATGGAAACATCTCTTATTTGGTTTATGTCTAACTTGTGGTGAAGGTGGTGGTTCAAGTGAAGAGAGATACTAAAAGCCTTTTATATAGAGTTTCAGATGACTCAACCCATCAAAAAGTCATAACTCTTCAACTTCCTTTATTAAATTAAGAAAACTCATTCTATTATTTTAAGAGACCCTTTATATATTAGAATTACTCATTCAATATACTTAATAAATAGTGATCAATAGGACTTAATTGCATATTTAATCAAATTTAATCCCATATTTGATAGGATTTAATTATATAATTAATAAAATTTAACCCTATAATAACATTTTTTATATGGTCATGAAGACTACTAATTTTAATATTCTCCTATTTGGCCAAATAGTCATATAAATACTTTTATGGATTTTAAAATGATGGTTGTAATATTAACTTTAATGATCAACTATACTTTTTTAAATTTGTTACCAACATGGATCATGGTGGTTTTATTCTTATTAAAGATAGAATTCCTTCTATACATCACAATATAGTCTTTCATTTAAAAAAGTCATAATGAAGAAAGATATGAACCTATCTATATATTATGTTCAAGCGAACCATTTTTTTAATGTTCAATGAACCTTTCTATAATGTTCATATCATAGTCCAACTTTAATATCAAAATACAAAGCATCAACTTTTATTACATATAATGTGCATTTAAATATAATGGAATAAAACTAAACTAAAATCTTTATAAAATTATACATTATTGGTCAATCTCATAGATGATACATGATCAATATAAACCTAAAGTGCAAATGCTATAGTCATGAGATTTGCTAACATTAATTTTATACTATTATGGCCAATAGACACTTTCTTCTCTCTATCCTTTAATGAACAACAAGATATTTTAACTATATGTGCTTTGATTTACTTAAGCACTTATTGTTCTTAGAGAAGAAAACAAAAATAAAATTGTCATAAAACACTAATGAATTACTTCTCTCTAAATAAATCTTTTACCAATAAGTTTAGTAATATATTGATTAATATTTCCTTTGGAATTTCTTTTCATTTTAAATATCTATCTACATTGAATTTAGATGATTCCATTAGGTAATATGACTAATCCTAAAATTTATTACTATTTATAGAAGTCATTTTATCTTTTATAACTTTATCTATTTAATAGACTCTTTACCTTTTATGACTTATACTACTACAAAATTATAATTAAATGTCAACCACAAGATAAAATGATATGTATGTGTGTGTGTGTATGTGTGTAATGGCACTTTTGAAATAATAGATGATGGTTTAAAATATATAGACATTTATAGTAAATTAATGGTATTTTTTTTAAATTTAAATCAAAACTTAAGATAAGGGTTAAATTAGAAAACCATCATCCAAAAGGCACTTACACTACTACAAAATAATTTATTAATGTTGGATGTTTAGATGATTAGACATCGATCATATCAAGTGTTGTAGTAAATAATTTTATGACATCAGTTATACAAATCAATATGAAAAAAATGTTATTTCGTTATTTTTTTAAAAAAATAGATGTCATTTCTTTCAAAAATAATTTATTTTTTAATATTTCACATTAATTTTTCATAAAAAGTTAATGTGGAATGTATGTATTTTTTTAACATTGATTTTTAGCTTCTCCATTAAAATATTTAAAATAAAAATTGAATAAATTAAACATATCACCTTTGAAAAGGTTAAAACTTTGTGCTTAGTTATTTGTTTGGGGTAAACATTATGTTAATTTCATATAACTTTTTGAGATATATCCTTTTATAAAATGCTAAAAGCTTCTTTGCATTCTTGGAATCATAAAAGAGGATTATTTTTATGAATTTTTTTTACTTTTTCTCCATCTTTTGTCATTATTTGATCGGTTCAATTTTTATTGCAATATTTATTAAACACATAATAAGTGTCTAAAATTCAAAATAACCATAAGAATTACACAAAGGATATACAAATAAAAATTTCTTAAAAAACTTATGCAATGAGCATTTATTGTCATAATTCAGTTGCTTCAATTTTTGCTATAATATTTCATTAAACATATAATAAGTATCTAAAACTTAGAAATAGCCACAAAAGTTATGTAAAGAAAATTTAAAAAAAAACTCTTAAAAAACTTACGTAAAAAAATGATAAAAATGGAAGAGATATAAATTTGAGAAATAGAGGTAAGAAAACTCTAATGTTTTAATCTAGTGTCTTGGAATAAGGCATTTGCTTCATACTCAATATTAATTAAAGGAGTATTGATAACTTACTAATATAAAGTGAATGATGAAATGAGATTTAAGCTTTTGCAAAAAAAGTTAGACATATATGAAGATTGAGTCCCTAAACAAATAAAATAGAGTATATGAGAGTGATAATGAGGAAAAAAAAAAAGAGATGCGCTTTATTTATAGCTAAAAATGCCATCACCTCCATGACTTTATAAAGACAATGTGTAAAATCTCATAGGAGGAAAAGATAATAGTTCTTTATAAAGAATTAATGTCCACAATTTCCTCATATTTTTAAAAAAGTATTGCTATCATGATTTTAAACATTGATTATCTCCTAGGAAGAAAAGATGATGGTTATTTATAAAAAATAGATATCAAAATATTGCCATGATTTTAGACATCGGTTATTTGAGGAATAAATGTTTAAAATTTCATAGAAAGAAGAGGTAATAATTATTTATAAAGAATTGACATCTAAAGTTTTTTTATATTTAAAAAAAGAACTTATTGCAAGAAGAATATATGCTTAATTATTTACTATTAATAAACATTTATATGCTTTGTTACTAAAAGGACAACCAAGATAACAACTTTGTAATATAAACAACCAACAAGAAAAAAAAATGCATATTCAACTAAATAACTTTGTAATTCAATTAGAGTTTAGTCTATTTTTACTTGGAAGACATCATTTCTTTCTTCCTACTTTACTTTTGGAAGCATGATTTCTAGAACCCTATTTTTTATTTTAACCCTAATGGAGTCCTAACTTGTATAAATTTGATGGAATAGCAAGTTTGCAAGAAAACCTTCTAGCATTATCATCCTTATCACCCAATTTCTTCTTTTCTTCCTTTTTCACTATCAAAGTATTCTGCTTCACCAAAACTATGACATCGCCTTTACCTAATCCAGGCATATCCATCTATAAAAATAAAGTATTGTCATCTCCTTTTGTATCTTATCATTTCCTTGAGATCCTATAAGATGTTGCAATAATAGGGTAATCCATGAATTAGTCCATAAGGTTTAACACCCGAGTGTAGCTCCTTGGTGGTTAAATGCATCTGTTTATTAAAAAAAACCTATAATTTAAGTTCATACCTTTGTTCATAAATAAAGCTAAATCCTTGTTCATTTGAGAAGTTAAGAACTAACATCTAAGAATGTATTGCTCTCATGCTTTTATATGATGGTTATTTATAGAACCAACATCTTAATATCATTTCTATTTTCAAACATGTTAACTTTGATGAAAAGTCATTAGTTTTTAAGTTAACTATTGTCTAAAGTTTTGATGTGGATTTTAAAAATATTATCATATAACTATAGATGTTAATTTTTTTAAAATCATCATTTTATTTGTCTTAATAATTTTAAAAATATCACCCTATCTATATAGATATTGGTTTATCTTATGATCTATATTTATTGATTGTTATAGAATTACAATTCTATAATAGTGTTAAAAAGCCACAAAAGAAGAAGAAAATATTCCATATCAGTTAGGTTTTGTTATTAATTTACATGTAAAGGTATTTAAAAAGTTTGCTTGGGCAATGAACTGACTCTTAATTATAATAGAGCAAAACTAAGATGTTGATTTTGATTTAATAGCCAACATTTATAATTTAGTTTGTAGACTATATATTTTATGTTCACTCTCCATTTAGAAACATCTTGGTAATCACATAGCCTCCATTATCTACCTTTAGCTTATGTTTGATTGGAGGAACACAATTCCCCCCATTTCATTTAACATTTTCAAAGACATTATAGAATCTAAACAAAATCATCTAAATGTGTCAAAGGAGATGGCAAAGGAACAATGTTCCTTCTCCTTAAACATAGACTGACATTGGTAATGGAGGTAAATGCATTAACTAGATTCATGGTTTACTAATATCAAATTTTGATAAATGACTATGAAAATCTGTACTAAGTTTGGTAATGACAGTGGAAGATCGAAGTTTTCCTTTTTTTCTGTAATATTATTGTAAATTTGTATTTGTTGATATAATGATATACAATGAATAAAATTGTGCAATAAATTTTCTTGTATCGATGTCTTCTTTTTTATATTTTTATATATTCTAGTTTAATCTGGTGATGTTTGTATTATTGTGAGAAAAATATATAAAAAAGAACATATAACTTATCCCAAATTTATGATATTTAATAAAATTAATTAAATATTCTTTGTTAATTTTGAAACTAGCCTTCTTTTTTATTTAAACTTGGAAAATTAATGTCTTTTTAAAAATAAAGTAAACCTTTCATCTTATTAATGTAACCTTTAAGCTTTCTTATGCTTGATCCACCACTTTGGTAGTTTGTAAAATGGTCACTTTATTTTCCAATGGTCAAGGTAATTTTCTAAAAACTGATATGATATATAAGTTCATTAAAAATATATTAGAAGTGAAATTGTTTATAAAAATTACATTCTTATACCATAATAATTTTTTTATCACAATTGACGTCTAAATCTTCATATTAGTTACCTAACATTTAATAAATATTTACTAACCTATAATAAATATATACCAATATAATAAATAGTGTTTAAAATTCTTTACTTAAATGATACCATTTATTTAAAATATAATTTTTTATTTAAAAATAAACATAAAATGTCTGTACTACCTATAAATTACATCCAGGTATTGTTTTCTTCTTCACTTTTTTTTCATTTAAGGTTTCACTTTGTAGTTTCCCTTTTACTCCACTTTATTTATTTGGCATAAGAGGACAATACAAGATCAATGTTTCTTGATTATTAATTACTAAGATGCAAGTTACTGCTTCTGGACAAAATTATTTCTAAGTCTTTCATTATTCATGTGAATGTACTGGTACTAAGAAAGTAGGTATATGAGTGTTTGTTAATAAGAAAATTTTATTTACAAGTTTGTGTCATTCATATAAGGGCATAGTTTGTTAAATTTTGCCATAGACATAAAAGAAAAGGGAAAAAATTACTTCATGGATACCATGTAGATATTCGCCATTATTTTTTCTTAAACTCATCAAATTAAATGATTAATTATAATGTTACCATATGAAGTTTACTAGTAAATATTGGTAATATTGCTAGAAAATATTAATAATATTGTTAAAACAATGATTTTTTTTATATCTATTTCTTTAAAAAATTATAAAAAATAAAAAAGCCATGTCATTTATTTACTATAAAATTAACGTGGTTGTAATTAGATGATAAAACATCATTTATTTGACTAAACTAACATATAAAAGTATAACATCTACCACCTAACTCTAATAAATGATAGTAATAAGTATTTATGAGGGGTCACCTAACTTTAATAAATGATAGTAATAAGCATTTACCAAAGTTAGCATCTTACAATGGATTGATATATGACATAGTTTCTTCTTTTAACAATTGAATTTTTATTAAAAATGGACATTAAAGTTTAAAAATCCATTTCAATTATCATGATGATTTATTTGTATATCATGATAGCTTGTTAACAATTTACACATCCTAATAATTCATCACCAAATTGCTCTTAGCCTACAAATATGGCTCCCTTTGCCTATAAAAAATAATTATCAAGATAACTCTCCTTGTAATGTTTGATGGCTTCACTTGCTATGAGCATTTAAGTGTTCCTGCATTTTAGTGCAAGAATTGATATGTTAATTGCTCTATATATTGTGTTCAACTTCGATACACATAGAACAAGTAGCACCATTCTTGTGCCAAAATATAGTAATACTTAAATGCTCAAAGCAAATAATTAGTCAAGACTTAAGGTTAATAGATACAAAATTATAATATCAAACTTTGATAGGTAGCAAAGCGATTATAAATTATTATAAGAAGAAGGAGCATCTCTAATCTTACATTGTTAGGCTTAAGTACAATACAAGATTATTGACGTTATTTTTTTTTACTATAATTTATCATGTATGTAACCATTTACATCATTCAACTTAGAAGCCTTCAGCTAATATTCCACTTTGAGAAAACACAAAGATGATAAATCTGATAAGAAATATAGTAAGAAAAAGTAACATATCTATTCTTGTGTTAAAAGACTTAAGTTCATTACAAAAATGAATATTTTGCTTCTTCTAATTATAATTTATCATTAATTTGCTACCCAAAATATAGCTTAAAAGCCTTCAAGCAATATAAAGGAATTACAAGAAAAGGTATCCCACTTTCTATTTTTATTTAAATTTTATTGTTCATTATAAATTATATTATCTTATAATTTCTTAAATTGTTCAATTTTTCTATTTGTATCAATATAATTGCATAAATAAAAAGTTTTCATTAATGAAGTTTTTTGAATTGTTGTTATTGTATCTATTATTATTTGTTAGATTATTCATTTAAAGTTTTTTTGATTCTTTATATCTTTATAATTGTATAAGAAAAATATGATTATTCAATGCAAAAAAAAATTAATACTAGCAACTAGTAACATTATGAAGTCTTTTTACTTGAAACATATTTTTAAATAAAATATTTTAGTTTAAAGATGTTGATTATTATTAAAAACTAATGTTTAAATATTTATAGTTGAATGACGTCATTTTACTTTATATGTTGATTTTTTTCTTAGGAACTAATGTTTAATATTAAATTAGTTCAAACCACAAGGCATAAGATGAAAATAAAAAAGGTGAAGCCATGATGCTATTTATAGATTTCATCAGAAAGTTCTTCTAACCCTAAAATGATTATCTCTTTGCCAAGGTATGCTTACATTCCAAACTTAAGATGAATCTTTTTAATTTTTTTTCCAGTTTGTACTCATTAATTATTTTATATTATAGAAGATCTATTAATCCAATTGTAAATCTGTGGGGTTGTGTATTCACTAAAAAAGTATAAAATATAAATATAAGAATTTTTTCGTCTTTTGTGTTTTATTTTTACAACTTAGTCTCTTTTTTTTAAAGTTATGCTTATATACACAATTACCTGAACCTAAGTTTATATAATATGTTAAAATATTTGGATAATTCATGTTTCATTTTGAGAGATGTGCATGAATAATAAATTAAACATACTTAAATAGAATGATATTTATGACAAATTAGAAGGAAATTTTACCTTATCCATGATAATTTTTTTTTATAATTATTACAATACTTAAATTTTTATTTACTTTGTTCTTTTGCAATTTAAAAATGCTTTAAACATTTTCCATTTAGCAATACAAATTATTAGATATTTTTTGATTTCATATCCAAATTGTATAGAATTAATGTATAAAGGAAATAAGGCTATTTGTATGTTATGAATTGCATATATCAAATTTCGAATTGTATACTATAATTAAGATAAAATGTACATTACTTTCTATTTGATATGGGATTTGTATGCATTATAAAGTTGTAATACTATAATTTTGGAGTTTCTAGATGTATTTCAAGTTAGATGTAATATAGTAGAAAATGTTATAAAACATTTTACATAATGAAAAGAATGTAAGGAATGCTTTTTTTAAGAGAATGTAATGTAATGTTAGTTATGTGAATTAATAAAATGGTAAATTAAACATTCTACATTAGTTAATAACATAACCCAATGTTGTTAACCGTGACTAGTTTATTGAGTGGTGTAACCTATAGGAAACAACGACGGTTTATTTATTAGAAAACCAATGTAATATTTTTCTATGATGGCTTTTAAATGATGTTATAAAATATTTATTACAATGATCAATAAAATAATGGTTTAAAATCAACATCTAATCCTCTAAATAGCTAACATAAATCTACAATTATATAGTAGTGTTATGACAACATCATTGGATAATTTTCATTTTTGTATTCCTTTTAGTATTCAATGTAATCATTTGAAATTATTGATCTTTTAGATTACCTTAATGATTACATGTTATCCATATTTTTATGATCACATGAACTTTCTTTTATAGAAAGCATAGTAGTGTTAATGTTTTCCTTAAGGTATGATATCCTTATATCTTTATGCTAACATGACTTTCCATAATGTTATTCTAATCAATACTAGTCAATTCCTAATTTGGGAATAGCATAATATCTACAATTTGATATGAAATTATTTTAATAGTCATAACCTTAATTATTTGTATAATCAAGAAGCTCTATAATGTCATACAATTTGATCCACTTTAAGCATGAAATTATTTTAATAGTCATAACTTTTATTATTTGTATAATCAAATAACTCTATAATGCAATACAATTTGATCTTAAGCATATGGCATACATACGTACACACACACACACACACACACACACACACATATAATACAAGCAATAAGCAATAAATTTAATCAAAAAGTGATAAATTTGTTCATTTTTAACACTACCTATAATGTTTTATACCATTGGATATAAAATAATTCAGGTTTCTATAGCATAACTATAAAAACTATTATACCTTTGAATATGAAATTATTTTAATAGTCATAGTCTTTATTATTTGTATAATTAAACAATTCCATGATATCATATGATTTGATCCACTTTAGTGAATATCAAACTGATCTATAAAATTTAAAATGTTCCATAAATCCAAAAGTCATTTTTCTTTAATTTGTTTGCAAAACCACAAGATGTTAAACATCTTTGGGCATATAACAACTTAAATATATATGACCATAAAAATAAAAGCACTTTTGGGTAAACTTATTTCTACAATCACAATCCTTATAATTTATGTAAAAAAAATTATAATATTGTATAATATGGATCACTTTAGTGAAAGCCAAATCAACTAACAATATATTACCATCATGTTACATAAATAAGATTTTATGCAACATGTAAAATTATTTTTATAATTTATGCAAAACAAATATTTATATTATCATGATTGGATCACTTTGGTGAAACTAAATCTACTCATAGTGTATTTCCATCATATTACGCAAACAAGATATTATACAAGGTGTAAAATTACTTCTATAATTTGTGCAAAAATAAATTTTTATATTATCATATGATTTGATTACTTTGGTGAAATTAAATCAACCAACAATATATTTCCATCATGTTACACAAATAAAATTTTATGCAAAGAATTACCATGACTTTATTTTATGTAATAAATAAGCTAATTTATAATTTATTAATTTGATTAATAAGTTATAACATAATCTCTAAAGGTGTTTCGCATTGTAACTGATTGAAAATAAATAAGTTCTAATTTAATAAGTTAATTTGAGTAACTTATAGCTTATAAGTTACTATCTCCTCAATTTTTTTAAAATCCATTTTTAATTTTGTATTAATTTATAACTCATGCTCTTCATAGCATAAATCCAAATATGTATTTTTTTAATTTTAATTTTAATTTTATATCCTAATTCTAAACTATAAATATATAAAAAATATGTATGTAAATAAATATACAATTTCATGAAATATAATTAGTTATATTTTAAGTAATTAAAATTTTTTTATAAATAATAAAATTAAAATTATATAAGTAAATAAATATATGAGTTTATAAAATATAATTAATTAAATATTAGATATTATATTTTTATTTTGAACATTTTAATTATATTAATATAATATAATATTTAGATCAATATGAATTATTTTAATTTATATATCAATTTCTATTAGTATATTTTTTTATGTTATTTTATAATTTTAGCTAATTTAATAATTAATTTTATAAAATACCTATTATATAATTAACTAATTTATCAGTTATTAGCTATGAGTTATAAATTATTAGCTATTAGATGACTTATTAGTTATTAACTTATTAATTATTAATGATAAGTTATTAACTATTAGTTAACTTATTATTTATTAACTAATTTATTAATTATCAACTAGTTTATCGATTATGTCAAACTGAGCATATAATTTGTGTAAAAATAAACTTTTATATTGTCTCATGATTTGATTCATTTTGGTAAAATCAAATCAACTAATAATAATCATAATAGTGCATAAATAAAATTAACTTATATAAAAATAAACTTTCATATTGTCATATGATTTCAATCACTTTAGTGAAACCAAATCGACCAATAGTAATCATAACAGTGCACAAATAAAATTAGCTTGTACAAAAATAAACTTTCATATTATCATATGATTTGAATTATTTTGGTGAAATCAAATTAACTAATAGTAACCATAATATTGCACAAATAAATTTTAGTAGAATTATAAATATAAGTCAAAACTTATTTTGATACCAAATATTAGAATTTTTTTTTGAAAATATATGCCTATATCTTTGGCATATTATAAATTACAAATATAATTAAATAATTATAAATATTATACAGAAGTAGTGTAAGCAACTACCTCAATATGTTTTCATCTTTAGACTATATGTTAAAAAGATATACCTTGCACAATTTACAGATAGTATAGAAAAGAATAAAGGTTAGCACAAGATTAGTACCTTGGTCTGCTTTTTCTTTTTTACTCTAATACTAGTATTAGGTGACATTCAAAATTTTTTTCCATTGTCATTAAAGTGAATTTTCTCATTGTTTCTAGAAAATTAAAAAGGAAAATTTGATTTAAATAAAATTCAGGAGACAAAACTGAATATATGAGTCGATTTCTTTTTTGCTTCTTTCTTCTTTTTCTCTACCAATTAATGCCCTAAAAATAGATGAAAAGAATTTCCTAAAAAATTTTTTTTTGAACTAAACTCAAGATACTTACTAATCATTATCTTTCATAATTTTGAGTAATACATTATAAAAAATAGTAAATGTTATTGATAACTATTTTTTAACCTCTTTATTTAGCTTATGTCTAATTTGTGGTGAAGGTAGTGGTTTGAGTGGAGAGAAGGGCTAAGAGCCCTTTATGTAAAGTTTTAAATGACTTAATCCATTAAAGAGTCATGACTCTTTAACTTTCTTAATTAAATTAAGAAATTTCATTTTATTATTCCAAATGACTCTTCAAGTATTAGAATTACTCATTTTTCTCATAAGGGAAATATGAACAATACCCACTAACCTTAGTTAATGAGTATCAATCCACCTTATTATGGAAGTTATATAATTATAATCATGATTATTTAATAAATAAATGAGTAATTCAATATACATAATAGATGGTGTTTAATAGGATTTAATCACATACTTAATAAAATTTAATCTTATACTTAATAATCACATATTTAATAAGATAAAATTATATAGAAAGATAAAATTATCTATATGGATAATTATTTAGAGATGAAATTATAACTTTATATAATTTAGAGAAAAATCATTAGCGCTTCATAATTTTAGAGATGAAATTATATATTTTCTGGGCATCAGATTGAGAAGTTATTGCATTTTTAAATATTAAAACTTGTATTTATACTCAATAGATAATGATAAATTATTAATTTTTTGTATTTTTTATGTCTTAAAATTTTAAAATTTAAAATTTTCGTGTAAAACTGATAAATAGTAGAAAATAAGATTAACAATTAATTGTATTTACTAAATAAATAAGAAAAATAAAAATTTAAAATTAACATATTATCAATATAAAATTTCTTGCAATTAATAATATAATGACAAATTATTAAAAATTTATAATAATTAAAAAATGTTTGAACAATGAGAAAATTTTAAGAATAAACATAATATTTAGTTCCTTATTTATAAAGGTGAAAAATAATTATTAAGACACAATTAAAACACAATTTTATGAGTAAACACAATTATTATAACACAATATTTAGTCTCTTATTGATAAAGGTGATAATTATTACATTACTCACATTTATAATTAACATTATTAGTCTCTTATTTTTAAATTTATTATAATTATTGATTGTTCTTTTCATTTATAATGTCAAAATAAATGAAAATATTAAAATGAATTGATAAATTTTACTTAAACAATATCAATTTCTTTTTATTATTTATTTTAATGTTATTAGTGAATAGAGAGATGAATAATTATAATAAATTTAAAAATAAGAGATAATAGTATTATTTATGAAGTTTGAGGATGTAATAATAATTATAATTATTTTTATAAATGAGTGACTAAATATTATATTTATTCAAATTTTAATCACTTTTAATAAAAATATAACAATATATGAATAAATAGGTGCAAAACTGATTTATAGTTACCGTACATCAAATTTTAAATTCAAATGGTAATCACATTGTATTCATTAATAAGCTCGTTTTAAAATTTGGGGAATACCGCTTTAGTATTAAAATAGATTTCAGATTTAATATATTTTCGGTGTAAAATATTATTCATTATTAATAAATAAGAAGAAAATATATTATTTAAAAAAATAATTATTATGAAATTCTAACAATACTAAAAGAAGAATTTTAATAATTTTTTATTTAAATAATAATATATGAATGAGTGGTAGTATAAAATAAATTTAATCAAATTAAAATCTATTAAAATAAATATTGAACATAATCAAGCGTTATTTTGTATAAAAAAAAATACGACTAGTCAATCAAATTAGAGTTGACTTGGGCTTAACGGCGAAATGTCACAAGCGACTTGCCTAAAAAAGAATCATCACAATTTACCCAAAAAAAAAAAAGCGAGTCATTACAGAACTTAAATTTGATTTGTTTTCGAGGTAGGGCATTTTATAAAAGTGAGATGATGATATTTTATTAAAATAATAATAATTAATATTTTTAACAATAAAAGAATTTTTAATTTTTATAAAAAAATGTTATATATTTCAAAATTGAAGTGTGAATTTGAACTTAACAGAATAAAAATAAATTGTGCCCCTTTAAATGATACATGTGCTTCCCAATTAAAATTTGATCTGAGATTGTTTCGAACTACGTCTTCAGGTCTTTGTTTTGAAACATATAGCACCATTAAATTTTGATTGATGTGACAATATTCGAATAAGTACTAGTATAAAATTAGTTTATAACACG
Source organism: Sindora glabra (assembly GCA_020226215.1). Taxonomy (NCBI): domain Eukaryota; kingdom Viridiplantae; phylum Streptophyta; class Magnoliopsida; order Fabales; family Fabaceae; genus Sindora; species Sindora glabra. Next base: position 33,973,726 of record CM035228.1, on the reverse strand, counting down.
ATGACATTGATATTAATCCAACATTATATTAAATACTGGAGAATAAATAAGTGATAATATTTAAATTTAATATGGTAGGTAAACACTTACCCAAAACAATCATTTCAACCAATAATATCAAATGCAAAAATACTAAACCTCAATACCAATAATAAGTACTAAAATTGAATATGAATCTTTTATATTTATAAAATTAAATTTTATATATTTATCTCAATATTTTATATTCAATTTAATTTATATTTAAAATTTAAATTCAAATTTTACTTTTAATGCATATGAATCGGAACAAATAAGATCAATGGCGACACTGACGTGTTCTTCACATTCTGAAGACAATTTATTTTATTTTATTTTTGGTTGAATACTCTGAATACACTTTAGTCTTCTTGCCCTGTTGACCGGTTCACTGTACACAATGTATCCGTATGGGCTTCCAAACTTGCAAGTTGCGAATTCCAGTCAATTTCGCAATCCTTGAAAATGGAATTCTCTTTTTTTATTAATTATAAATAGCAGAGGCACTGAGACAGAGAGCCCATTCCCCGTTGAGCCCCTTCTCTCCTTCCTCTTGCCAACACAGTATGTTCCCATTACACATATTCTTCCATTTTTTATCATTTGCATGTTCTACATTTTCAATGCTCTGCTTCTCAACTGGGTTATATTGAATTTTCTATATGATATTCTGTTGTAGATTTTGTTTTATCTTTTTCCCTGAAAATTTTCTGAAGGATTTATTGTAGATTGTTGGGTTTGATTCTGTTGTTGCCATTTTTTTTCTCTCTCTCTTATCTACCTGCTGTTAGTTTGGCTGGAGGGAGTCCCCATAGCTTGATAGCCGGGATGATGATATATCCAATTTCAGTTTAGTTCGAAATTCAAATTATTCATGAGCTGTTTGATGAATGTATATATAGTCAGTTCTCCTTCCGCATTGAGGGTTGTTCAGTAGTTCCCACTCTTTCGGTTGTTAACTTTTCTCTGTTTTTCAATCCTCAAATAAATACAATTTCCTTTCTGGGTTTTCATAGCCTGCATGCAATAATTGATGGTGTGCAAGATCGGAATTTAAATGCATATAAACATTGGGTGTTAAATATAGAAAAGTGACTCTTTCCATTATATTGATGAATAATTTGACTTCCTATTTCTATCATGCTTTCTTTTTTCAGGTGTTGTCCTATACTTCTGATATTTCTTCTGTTCTTCTTTGTCAGACTGAATTACCCTATGTAGTTGAATGTATCACAATTAGCTGTATACTGCAAAATATGAACAAGAGCGGTATCTGCCATACTAACATAGTTTTGTTTCATTTGTGAAAAGAAATGGCGAAAATTCCTTTCTTTCTGGTGGGGCTTCTGCTCATACACAGTTGGACAGCTTTGTCAGAGGCACAATACGTGAAATATAAAGATCCTAAGCAGCCATTAAATGCCAGAATCAATGATCTTATGAGCAAAATGACTCTGGAAGAAAAGATTGGTCAAATGGTGCAGATTGACCGTAGTGTTGCCTCTCCTGAAGTGATGAAGAATTACTTCATTGGTATTATCTTATATTTGGTTCTTTCTTATCTGGTAATGTTTGTGATGTTTGAAGACATGCGACATAAGAAGAAACAAAATCTTTAGATGGAATCAGAAAAGTAGTGGTTACTAAATTAAGCGAAAATGAATTGTCTGTTTTTCAGGAAGTGTGCTAAGTGGGGGTGGCAGTGTTCCAAAGATAGAAGCTTCCGCAGAGGATTGGATTAATATGGTGAATGAATTTCAAAAGGGTGCTTTATCCACCAGGCTTGGAATTCCAATGATTTATGGCATTGATGCTGTTCATGGCCATAACAATGTTTACAAGGCTACAATTTTTCCTCACAATATTGGGCTGGGAGCTACCAGGTGCTTTGTTTGTCTGCCTTGCCATTTTAATGTTTGTTCAGCAATTTAAGTTTCAATTCCAGTAAATAGAAGAATATAAAATTCATTAAAAAATATTGCATATTTGACTCTATCAATAGACACCAACAAGGTGCTAGTTATATTTTATAAGTCAAGAATATGAATAATTGTACAAGTAGCTTTTATGTGCTGGCGTTGATATCCAAACAAAATATTGGGAATTAAATTAAATTATAAAATGATATGGCCTTCCACGCGTATGTGTGCAACGGTCTCCAAGTCTTGACAAATGCATGATGGCCTGGTCAAGTTATTAATTATATCTTGATTTATGGAATCATTTCATGGCTTGTTTTCTGCTGCCTGCACATGTCAGAGGGTCAAGATAAAATTAATTTATAACCTGCCTTTAATTAAAATTGATTGCTGTCTTGCTGTCTCTAAAATTTGTTATTTCTTCCTTTTGTATATTTTTTTCCAGAAATTCCATAATAATTGAACATTGCTATACTTATTCTATGATCAATTCATTCCCAAATTCCAATAAAGTAAAAGCATGCTTTTGCATTTGTATTAGAATATGAAGTTCAGAAGATCTATTCTCTATATTTGTAATTTTTAAATTGAGAATTCAGGCTTGTTTCATAAATAAGACATAAGAGTTCTGACATACTAATAACTAAAGATACTAGTTTTTGACTTCAGTCTATCCTGAGATTGTGGAATTCTTCTGCAAGTTCGTGACTGACTTTGTTACCACCAAGCAGGGATCCTGAACTTGTTAAGAAGATTGGAGCAGCGACTGCCCTGGAAGTGAGGGCAACTGGGATTCAATATGCCTTTGCGCCTTGTATTGCAGTAAGTGAGAGGCATTTTTTATTATTATTATGATGGCATTTTTTTTTAATATGTTGCTGCCTTGAATATAGAGCAATTTTCACAAACTGTATCATAGAATATCTGTTTATATAGGTTTGTAGAGATCCAAGGTGGGGTCGATGTTATGAAAGTTACAGTGAAGATCCTAAAGTAGTTCAATCTATGACTGAGATCATATGTGGACTACAGGGTGAAATCCCTGCAAATTTGCGCAAGGGAGTTCCATATGTTGCTGGAAAGTGAGAATCCCTTTTGAGGCTTTTGTTACATTGCTGAAAATAGTTTGAATTTGAATACTTAACTTTATTTCTTATTCCCTATCTTCTTACTTGGCCTTGGCATTTTAACTACTGTGTTGTTCCTTTCAGAGATAAGATTGCAGCTTGTGCTAAGCACTATGTGGGTGATGGGGGGACAACGGAAGGAATTGATGAAAACAACACTGTAATCAACAGACATGGATTGCTTAGCATCCACATGCCAGGCTATTACAACTCAATCATTCAAGGTGTGTCTACCATCATGGTGTCTTACTCAAGCTGGAATGGAGTAAAGATGCATGCAAACCGTGATATGGTCACCGGCTTTCTCAAGAATAGACTCCGTTTTAGGGTAATTTAATTTTACTTCATTTGTAGCTTTAAAGTCCAGCAATATTTACATGTACTGAGGTTTCAAATCAATATTCTACCAGGGTTTTGTAATATCAGACTGGCAAGGGATCGATAGGATCACCTCCCCCCCTCATGCTAATTACACATATTCCATTGAAGCTGGAGTGAGTGCTGGGATTGATATGGTTAGTTATGTCTTATTATAAGCCTATTCGTTGCTTGATTTAAGTTTCTAAATTTCCATGCCATGACATCTGTTGCCTTCTAATATTTGTTCTGATAACGATGCAGGTTATGGTTCCATATAACTACACTGAATTCATAGATGGTCTTACCTTACTGGTGAAAAATAAAGTCATACCTATGAGCCGAATTGATGATGCAGTGAGGAGAATTTTGCGGGTCAAGTTTGCGATGGGTCTTTTTGAAAACCCAATGGCTGATAAAAGCTTTGTTAATCAGCTTGGTAGTCAGGTAACTTAAATAATATATTACTTTGGTTCTTGAGTTACTTTGGCTCTTAATTCAATGACATATTGACAGCCTTGACTTATTTAGCACTATAAATTTACAGGAACACAGAGAGCTGGCCAGAGAAGCTGTAAGAAAATCACTAGTCCTTTTAAAGAATGGGAAAAATGCAAATCAGCCAGTTCTTCCACTTCCAAAAAAGGTTCCAAAAATTCTTGTTGCTGGAACCCATGCGGATAATCTTGGTTATCAGTGTGGTGGCTGGACCATTGAATGGCAAGGACTTAGTGGCAACAATCTCACTAGCGGTAAAAATTGGTTTTCAAATCTGTTTCATCTCTGTTTTATAACAATAACCGTTGTCTTGTACTGAAAAGCAGCCTTATTACTTGCAGGAACCACAATTCTCAAAGCCATAAAGAACACTGTTGATAAAGATACGCAAGTAGTCTACAAGGACAACCCGGATTCTAATTTTTTGAAGTCTGAAAACTACTCTTATGCCGTTGTGGTGGTTGGAGAACATCCATATGCAGAAACTAATGGTGACAGCTTGAATCTGACAATCCCAGAGCCTGGTCCAAGCATCATAACTAACGTCTGTGGAGCTGTTAAATGTGTTGTGGTAGTTATCTCTGGCCGGCCTGTCGTCATAGAACCATATGTTTCTTCAATGGATGCCCTTGTTGCTGCTTGGCTTCCTGGCAGTGAGGGACAAGGTGTGGCAGATGTTTTGTTTGGTGACTATGGATTCACAGGCAAGCTTTCAAGGACATGGTTCAGGACTGTTGATCAATTACCAATGAATGTTGGAGATGCTCACTATGATCCTCTTTTCCCTTTTGGATTTGGCCTTACAACCCAACCTAGCCACTAGACCATTTAAGAATTCATTGATCATTTCCGTTCTCTGGTTTTGCCATTTTTTTTTTTAAAAAAAAAAGGAGAAGAAAAGTTAATGATTTTTTTAGTTTACAAATTGTTGATGAATGTTGAGACTTTGTTGATTTTATTACCACATCCATATATATTTTAAATTGTTGATTCTCAAATAACTTGTTATATCAGATAGTAAATCTATAGGCCAAAATTAAGTTACTTGTTTTATTAGTTTACTACCTTTAGAACCCCATTTTTTTCGTACAACTAAGAAATTAGCACCAGGAGATTGGGAAGAACATCAAATTGAAAAATGTTTTATCCTCAATTTAGTATCAATTTTGAGAAGTTTATATCAATTTAGTATTACTATCACTAAATTTTGCGTGAAGAACTATTTTCGCTTGGAATTTGGGTTTTGTTCCATCCTAATGTGATCATTATTTGAAATGACAATATAAACTAACTTGAGAGTTGATAGAAAGTGTAAAGAATTGAGGATTTACGGTTTATGAATATCGGTCCTGTTTGGATTAAGAGCTTTTATTATAAAAGCATTTTATATAAGCTCTATTACTATAAGTATTGTCTACAAAAAAGTTTATAAAATAAATTAATTTGCATCTTCAATAAGCATTTCCAATTTATTTTTATTGTTTAAATCTACAACCACTAGAACACTTATCATTATTAAAATTAATAAAAAAGAACAATGACAAGTACTCATTATTACATAATTTTAAATAAATAAAAAATGCATATTATTATATTTTATAATATCATAATAGAATTTTATGATGAATGATGGTTAATGATAGGGGATGGAAGTGGGCGGTAGTCAATCATAATTGGTGATGATAGATAATAGTTAACAATGATAGATAATAATAATTGATTATCAATAGCAATAAAATAGTTGTGGATAATGATCAACCATTATTGGTGATAGTAAATGGTGATTAATTATGGTAGGTAATGATAGATAGTAATCAATAATAGTAAACAATCAATAATAGGCTAATGATCAATGATGGATAATAATAAGTGATAATTAATAATAATAAATAGTGGTGGTGAGTGATCATTAATAATGGAAGATAATAGGTGGTGGTCAACAACTGTAGGTAGTAATAGGGGGTGATCAATAATAGTAAGTAATAGTAGTGAGTGGATAGTGATAAGTAATAGTCAACAATTATGGATAATGATAAGTAATGATTAATGATAATGGATAAGGGTGGTAGGTAATGGTTGATGAAAGTTAGTAATAATAGGTTAAGGCAGATAATGATAGTAAGACTTTAATGGAAGAGTAGATAAAATGATATTTTTATATTATTAAAATATTCTTGTATCATAGGAATGTAGAATATTTATCTCCCTTGTTAGAATATTCTAAAAATTTTGTATTTTACTAAGGACATTTATATTTAAGATTATTATAAAAATATTTTTTATTAAGCCTTTTTGGCTTTTATAATGGCTTTCTATTGTAAGCTACATGAGAAAGCTTGCAAAAATAAGTTCTAATTAGTTTATATAGAAGTTGTAAATTAATTTAATAAATTCATTAAAAGATTGGCTAATATTTATTTAAGTATTTATTTCGGTAGATAACGTTAAATAAGTTGTAAATAAAGTTAGTCATATGGAGCCTTAGTCAAGAAAAGAATTGGGGTTTTTGACGTTTCAAGTAAATTGCTATTCCTAACTCTTTTTAAAATACAATGGAATTTAACTTCTATGTCAAGAAAAACCTTTGGCTCATATATGCTTTACCCTTATCATGCGCATGAGGCGTAATGTTTAGAAAGGTGAATCAAACGTTTAAATTATACATATTATATAGAAAATTTCTTTTGCTATCTTTCCTTTCAAACCCTAAAGAGTAGAGGGGCATTTTGCTGATATTTTTTTCAGTATGTTTAGTAGCATTAAAACAAACTCTTCAAAATTAATTTTATGTCCACAGTGGAATTTAAGTTAAAGATTGGAAATAATAGTTTTTACATTTGAAGTTAATATTTTAATATTATTAATATAAAATATTATTTTTTTATCATCATTTCATATTAATTATTCATAATAAATTATATCCTTTACTTTGCGTAAATAGCTAATAGATGATAAACAAGTTGATTATATAAAAAATATTTTGTAAAATTAGTAATTAAATTAGTTGAAAATGTAAAATAATATAAAAAGATAAGTTAAAATAAATATATATATAAATTAAATTAAATTATATTTATCTAAAAATTAAATTATATTAACATAATTAAGATATTAAAAATGAAAATATAATTATTTAGAATTTAATTAATTTTATTTTATGACCTTATATATTTACTTACTTACATAGTTTTTATTTAATTATCATTTATAATAGAAATATAGTTATCCAAAATATAATTAATTATATTTCAATACATTACATAATTATTTATATATATATTTATATATATTTATAATTTAAAAATGAGGATATAAGTAATTAAAATTGAATTAGTTATAATTTATGATATTATATATTTATTTATTTTTATCTTGGGTTGAAAATATTTTGGTGTATTATGGTGCCAATTGAAAATTCGGAGTACGACGAAAAAAGTTAGAAAAAAGTATGTGTACTTATATTAGATAAATTTTTATTTAAAATACTCTTTAGTAGGTTGAGTGTTAATAGGTTTGGTAAAATATTTTAACACCAAATTTAGGACTTGAGTGTATTAATTTGTAATTATCTTCTGTATACTTAAAATTATAATATATATATCAAGTAAATAAAGTGCTCATTTTCCTATTTAAATTTATCTTTTTCAGTCTATTTTATCCCAAAGTTCTTTGTGTAAGAAAACCTTAGAATTTAACATGTATAGATGTTTTAACGATGTTTGATTGTAATTTACAAATTTATGAATTTTGTTATCTATTTTAATAATATTGAGAATTTAATAAAAAATTGACAAATTTATAAGAAAATGACAAATATGCACCGTACCACTTTTACTAAATAATTACCGACATATGACATCACGTAAGCCATCAACCCAAGGATATAGCCACTATTTTGATGAGAAGAAAATAGGGTAGAAAGGGGATTTTTTTTAAATTTAAATCAAAAAAATTTCAAAATTTAAATTATTAAAAAAATTTAATCATAAATGTAATATCTAATATTTCTTTCTTTCCCCCTTTTTTCATCCAAATATAAAAGAAAGATAATTTAAATTTTTTTCTTCCTCAATTTCTTTACTTCCAAGTTTCAACCAAACAAAGCATTAAATCAAAATGAAGGCCAAAAGTTGTGTGAGTTCTTGTTAGATTTGCTAAAATAGGCTAACTTAATCTTATCGGATTAACCTAACGGATAAAAATTAGATGTTGAATTAACCTTAGGCCGGATTACTTTTTTATTAGATTGAGTCCAAATTGAGTTATTATAATACCAATCTTATTTTCAGTTCCAATTCTAATCCTAATTGCATGTTGACATTTATTAGACAGGTTTAGATGAATTTTTATAACCGTTATATTTTATTATTATTATTATCACATTAGTTATTTATTATTAATTTTATATCATTAATTAATTAAAATATATTATTATTTATTAAATATAATTATATATTATTATGACTTAAAATTTTATTATATATATTAATGAATCATATATATTATATATGAAAATAAATATATATTATTAAAATCTAGTAAATGCATGAATTTATATTTAATAATATATATATTTAGTAAAACAATTTGAATTTTATATTGAACAAGAATTTTATATTATATATTTATATATTTATTTCATATATTTATTTTATTTAATAAAATAAAAAATATTATTAAATATATATTGATTAAGTCTAAAGTATTATATATAAAAATGAATATATTAATTTATATACAATAATAAAAAATAAATAATATTGTATTATATTATATATGTATATAATATATTTAAAACTAATATCAAAATTATTTATTTAAAATTTTTAAATAATTCAAAATTTTAATATTATATATATTAAAATATAATTTTAATATATAAAAATTATTATTTTAATATCTATATAAAAATTAATTAAATAATAAATTAATTATTTATTATTTATTATTATTATCAGACTAATGGATTAACCTAATAATTTAATGGAATAACACTTATCAATTTTAATATTTTATCAAATTAGATTAATCAATTCTTACCCCTTATTAAATTAAATTATTATTATTATTTTTTATATTAATTTCAGATCAAATAAAATTATATTAATTTTAAGTCAATATTTTGGACATTGCTAATCCAAGCGTCTGTTGCGAGTACAAGATCATCTTTGATTTGACATCAATATTTTAGATTTGATTTGGATGATTCCCATTTGTTTTTTTTAATCAGGCACAAGTAATAAAATCACCTAGCATGTTGACTTGCGGAATGCCTATTTATAAACACACACGCACACGCCACCAAGGATGATTCCCATTTCCAACAAGCATGGTTTTCTGCATGATGCGGAAATCTGTCTACGACACATGGTATAATTGTGTTCTCTGATAGTGCAGTAGAGGTAATTTATACTTTATAGTGGACGCCCACTGCCAAACGTGATCATTGATCAGGTAACAGGATAAACATGGAGAGCGGCTTGGAAAATTCTAAATTAAAAATTTATGGTATAATTTTTATAAAATTAAATTTTTATTAATTTTATATTTAATTAAATATTTATATTAATTTAATCTATGCAAAATTAAAAAATTTTAAAATTTCATTTTTTACATAAAATAAAATATTAAATTATTATATAAAATGATTAAAATTTAAAAATTTTCTAAATTTAATAATAATTAAATATAAATTTCCAATCAAGAACAAAAATTGATAAGAGCAAAAAAACAGTTTTTTTGTCGAATTACTAATGGGTGCCTTGCTAAAAGTACAATTCCTAGTTGATCCCTTCCATTGGGCTATGAATTTTATCAGCCCGTATTATTCATGGCTGGACAGGTTTGCCTAATTTAGATAGCCCATTATACCAGCAAAAGCAAGACGAATTTCATAACACTTTAAAATTTGCTCCACAAATTGTCAAGAAAATAAATAAACAAAAAATCGGTATTTATTTTATAAATTCAAAAGGAAAAAATAAAAATTTAGTTGTAAAAAATGAATTTAAATATGGGATAATTTAAAAATTTTAAAAACACAGTATTGTTTGTTGTTTTGAACATATTTTATTTATAAAATGCACTCATAAATATGAATAAAAATGAGCGTATATCAAATAATATTTGAAAAAACAAAATAGACTATTTTTTTTTTATTTCAGGAAGTCTTTCAAGTATTTATGAAAAATAATTTTGTCAATCTTAGATTGATTTAATGTTGTAGTAAAAAAAAATAAGAAAATAATTTCTTTGGTTTGAACTCAATTCCATAAGAGTGAAAATGATGTTATAATTCAATTTGAAGATAGTGCTGTCATTCGAAAATTTTAAATTTAATTGTTCATTAATCGTTTAAATATTTAATCAAATATAATATTTATGATGAAAACTTTATCAAACACTAAATTTAGTACTTAAATTCCAGTGTTAAAATCTTCATTTCTTTCATTTTAATGTCTACAGCTACAATAATACCAAATAGAACTATTCGAATTTGTACCAATATTGTCCAAACTCATGAAAGATTTCATGAGAAGTGTGTCACACTCTTCCACTTATATAAATTGTGGATGAGATTTTACTTTCCTCATGTTTTATAAATAATCAAACACCAACGTTAGGGCGAACCACATGAATTCTCACGATACTGTCTCATTATAAGGCAAAAGATCAACTATAGATATAGTATATAACATGCTTCTTCCTCTGGGCACCCTAGATGAAAGTTATGGCTGATTACTAGCAATAAAAGTGCTTACTGGAAGTACTTAATAGAAAAAGAAGTGGTTCGCAGATAATAAGTGTGAAAAATGGGTGAATTTTATGATGTGGTTTGGGTTTCAAAATTTGAGTCAATCTAATAGTTTTTGAAATTATTATATTGAGATTATTTAATTATATTTGTTAAAAAAAATAATTGTGATTGAATAACTTCAATTAATTATTGTTAAACTTATATGTCACATTAAATTTTAAAACTTTTCGGGGTACTCCTTAAATATTAAAAAATAATAAAAATTATGAATTATAAATTGTAATGGATAATAATTTATAATAGAAACGAATTATAAATGGAAAGGATTAAAAATAATAAACTATAAAATGAATTATAAATTATAAATTATAATAAATTAGGAATTTAAAAATTTAAATTATAAGAATGAATCTCTATCATGAAAAATTTTAGGATTTTAATAATGTACCATAGCAAGCACCGTGAAAAATGTTACACAAAATAGATTATAAATTGAAAAATTGCTTGACATGACTTCATGAAGATGCTCCTTGTTACAGTCCCGTACAAGTTATCGCCAAGTTATTGTTTGGGAAGACGACAACAGTTGAGTGGTTGAAGACTCTTTTCCAATCATTTTAGGGTGATTCAAAATTTCTATATAATTACTAATAAATAAAAATTCAAAATTTATTTTATTTATAATTAAAAATTTCTATATAATTAAAAATTTATTTTGATCTTTGTAAAATTAAATTTTTATCAATTTTGTTTGTAATTAAAAGTTTATATCAATTTAATTTTTATGTAATTAATAATCCTCAATTTTTTTATATGAGATGAAATATTGAATTATTATATGAAATAATTAGAATTCAAGAATTTTTAATTTTACAATTATTAAATTAATTTAAACTTTTAGTGACCATTTTCACGATTGATCCATATGAGGTACGGACTTGAAGATTTCCTGCGTAGAACTGTAATAATATCATTCTTGAATAAGGATATTCACAGCAAAAACCCTACGCACTAAAACAATTATTACTAATTACTAATAATGGATGATTTTTGCAACACAGAGAAGCACAGAAGAGTAACAAGAGATTAGGTTTACCAAGATGGAAACCCTGGCTTCAAGAGAATTCACAATTACGCCATCGTAGCTGCAAAAAGAATACATCCTCACCACATAAAATCAAGATTTGCCGAGTCAAACAAATATAAATTCCATTTTCTCTTTAGGTATACTAAGAAACAAGCTAAAGTGACTCACGCAAGATTGCATCTACCGAAGCAAATAAAATATCACATACACATTACTTAATATTTAAAAGGGCATCCGTATAACATTAAAAGATTAAAAAGTTAAGTATCTCCTAACGAATTAAAACTTCCCACTTTTGAAAGAGATTAAATGTGTTATTTGTCACAACACAAACAGAGATAAGAGAACAAAAAGAATTATGAAATGACTTTTAAATGGATAAACATACAAGGGGGTCTTTCTGAGATCTGTAAAACTTTAAGACCTTACCTGGAACTTTTGCAACTGAACTTAATGGATTCTGATCTTTCAAGGGGTCAATCTTTAAGTTTATTCAAAGGTTTAGGGGTTAGGATTCAAAATAAGAATCATACTTCAGTTAGTCCAGTCAATGTTCCCTGGCTTGTCATAGGTTTGAATAACTGTGATGAGAACTCCTAACTTTGCCCAAAGGAATTATGCGTTGGACCATCTCCAGGAGAAATGACCTATAAAATATAGTAAACACATATAGAAATGACTTGCGAAATACAATAAACACTTGACTCCAAAATAAAAACGTTACAAAATAAAAAATACGCTAATTTATAATTCTACTTTCAGAGAATAATTATGGTTAATCAACAACTTGAGAAGAAGAGTGTTGACAATGTTCCTCGAGTGAACATTACACAACATAAATTAATGGTTTTGCAACTTGATGTATATGATCACATGTCCATTCATCAAGAAGGATCAAATATTGACGTTGTACATGTATGTTTAAAATACCCGAATCTCCTTTCTTATGTTCCATATTGTTTCTTCCAGGACGAAAGTAAAAGACATGTTATAATGGATGGGATTTTCTAGCAAGGAACAACTTAAATTACAAGTTCTCAAAATAAGTTCCTATAACCCCTTTTTAGGACCATATCTTGACAATTAATTACTGTTTAGGATCATGTCAATACTACTATCTCTTCATAAGTTTCACTTTCTTCAAATTATAATCTCAGCTTCTAGAGTTAAGAATACAAACCATAACTATTTCATTACACACTATGATCACATGCTACTTATACTATCCACCATGTTTCATACACATATCTCAAGCATAGATAAGAGATAAGCTAGTAGCCACCACCCTTCGCTGCCGATTTCAAATCATATAAGGAACAAGTTGTAAGCGCTAGCTGGATATGGTAGCAATCTCCTGCAAAATAGCAACAATTGTTACCATTAGCAATTGTCATATATCAACTAACAGTTTTTCAAATACCTTGAAAAAGAAAATTAAGATATACTAGATGTCAGATACTGCAAAACTAAAATGTAAAAAATTTTAATTATACGTTAAAACTTCCATATTATTGCAGAATTCAATATGTTCTAGAGGTTACTGAAATAACGAACTATATTTTCACTTAAAAATTTTCAATCTCTATGGAAACATGTCCCATTTCATCATAAAAAGGTCATGCTTCATGTTTAATTTCCTCACATTGAAAAGGAACTCATATAGCTTAATCAATCCCAGAAAACGAGAAAGACTCGTGAATATTTCTCTCACCAACTAGATATAAAAAATGCTTTGCATGAACCGTCCTTGTTTGCAAAATTCCAAATATAGTTTCAAACGCTTGAGAAATGTTTACTCCATGATCTGTTAACTTCTCTATTCTTTTATGCAAGAAGATAGACCATCACACAGAAATACAACTCCAAGCAAACCATTTTTTCAACATATCTCTTATTCAGAAAAAAAAAAAAAAAGAGAAAAGAATGAATAGTAACCAATACATTTGCAGCGATGTGTTCGAAGAGAGGAAAAATTACATGTCACTGAGAGGGCCAGTCTATTATGCCCTTAAGAAAATTGGGGTAAATCTGTCTAGAACACGTGGCAGGAGTGAATTTGGACCAGCAAAAGGGAAAGCCGTTTGGAATGGCAAAAAACCGAAAGTCTAACGGTTAGGATTAGTGTTAAGAATTGGAAGGTTTAGTAGTTAGAGTATGCTGGTTAGTGACTAAAAAATTTTTTATTTTTATCTTGAAAAATATGAATGGACAATTCTAATATTAAAATAATAAAATAACAAAAAATACTAAGTTGCGAATGAATTTAATGACAAAAAATATGAATTTGAAAGTTCACATATTTCAACCTTGCAAATTAAATCTTCTTAATTAAAAAGGATACTGTTCAATAAAATTATATATTATATATATTATATCATATATAAGTTGGATTTAAATGTATTTTTGGTCTTTAATTGGCAAATCAATTGCTTTTGGTCATATCAATTCGATACGCAAACACGGTTGGTATAAAAATGAAAGAAAAATAATTAACCAAGAGGAATAGAAATAAAAGAATTGTATACAGCTAACTACCCGTTTTTTTGTCTGTTTGCTGGATCCATGAATATAAAGGGAACGGAAGAGAGACATGATCCAAAGAATTTATACCATATTTTCTTTTTTACTTATTTTTTTGTTGTCTCAGAAAAATGATAAACATAAAATTTTAATGTGCTATGAAATCAGAATTTTCTATTACATAATATTTATAATAAATTTTATTTATATTTATTTTTCTTCAGCATAATAGGGGGAAAAATGAAGAGAATCGAACGTTTCCAAAGAATTAAAAGGAAAACAAGAGATATCTCCTCTTTATTTCTCACCAAAAGTTACAAACTAATAATAGAGATATAATTAATTAAAACTAATTAATGAATTTCTAAATTGAAATTGAAAATTTATATAGGAGAATGGATAAAGGATTAGATTTTAATGCCACGTGTGCAAACTCAATGTAAAATTTAAAGTAAAATTTAGAATGTATTGAAAATTATACAATTGACGCTGATTACACGTGTTATAATTGGGACAAACAATTACTTCTTTATAAACAAGAGCTGTAGGGAGCCTCTGGACATTGAGATGTCCCGGAGTCTTTCCTAACAGAGTACGTTCACTGCAACCATATTGCTTCTCTCTGTGATTTATAAGTCACATATTTTGCATGCTTGGCTTCTCAACCCCATTTTAGGAAAGATTTCTATGGTCACTGTTTGGTTACTTCTTCAAGATTATACGGTAATGCGGATTTTAATATAAATTTTTTGAAGAGTCTAGATGATTTATGATTAAAAAATTATTATTTTTATAAAATCACAAAATATTAATATAAATTTTAAAAAATTCGATGAATGAAGAAAATCTCTTTTATTCATAGAGCTCTACCAGTCACACGCACAGTTTAATCTTAGCGATCTTACGTTGAAAAAGATTGTGCAACCTTTTTTTAACGGGCGGGAAGGCGTGAGCCTATCCGTTTCCTTTAGAAACTCTCAATTTTCGTCTTTGTCCCAAGTTTATTCAGTTTTCAATTTCGGTCATTTTACTGGATTTTCAATTTTTTGTTCGAATTCTAAGTTGACGTTTATCACCACCGCTGAGATCAAACATTTATTTTAATTGTTTATGTTTATTAATTAAATTTTTATAAATTTAACCCTTCAAATAATTTTAGTATCAACTCAATCGTGTTATTGCTGGTCAATAATTTTAATTGTTTATGTTTAGTTTTGCTTTAAAGTTGTCAAATTATTTAGTACGATGAAGCTTCCTTGGCATCAATACAAACCCAGATCTTATTATTTCATTGCGAGGCTATGCAGAAGGAAACAATGGGGAAAATCTCACTGTTTCTAGTTGGGCTTTTGCTCATACAAAGCTTCATAGCAATGGCTGGGGCAGAGTACACGAAGTACAAAGATCCAAAGCAGCCATTGAATGCCAGAATTAAATATCTCATGAAGAGAATGACTTTGGAGGAAAAAATCGGGCAAATGGTGCAAATTGATCGCAACGCTTCTTCAACCGAAGTGATGAAGAAATACTTCATTGGTAATATCTCCTTTTTTTTTTTCCCCGGTTATTTGGACAGAGGTTGAACCATTTAAAAACCCATGATTGTAATTTTCCTTTTCAACGCTGTGGGTATCAAAGGCGAAATTAGAGAGAAAATGTTAGAGAAATTAAAATACAATTTCCTAAGAATTTTTATAATAATATCTAAATTTATTGATGGTTAAACATGAATTTTCTTTAAAGAAAAATAAAATGCATAGGAAATGTATTGCAGTTTTTTGAACTGAGGTAATTTAGCCACCCTAACCTAAAGGAAAGCCTCGCCCGCTCGGGAGTATTATAATTTTGAAAAAGATATAAATAATTATTTAATTAATTGGTTTATTACTTTTTGAAATTTTAAGATTCTTATGTGAAGTTTGTGGAGGATTTGTACCTATTTAAGTTGCAAATTTGGATAAACTTAGTGCGTAGCAAGTGAACAAAGTTCAGAATCTTCTTTATTGTTTGCCTTTTTAGCTTTGACAAAACCAGCAAATGCATCACTCATTGAATGATGAATCTGGATGGCTTTCCTCTCTTTTCGGTTAATTTTCTTCAATTTAAGATAGATAGAGATACAATTTGTTATTCTGGAAGTTATAATTTTTTTTTATTGATACTCATTATTTTTCTATTTATTTATCCTCTACATTTATGCCATCAATTTTTTTTCCAAAAAATGGAAAATCCAAATGCCCGATTGATAACTTAGATGTGAATCTTAAATTTACATCAATTAGGCACAAATATTAGCAATTTCTTTTGTTATCTTATTGACAAGCTATTTTGACAAATAAAGATAAAGGCAAACCTTATGAAACGCTGGGTTTAGTCCGTCCGGACAGTGCATTAACGGGCTGGACCCATTAGGTACACATTTAGATGGATTATAATTTTTTGGATTTTAATCTGTATTTTTTTATAAATCATAATTTTATGAATTTTATTCTGCATTCTTTTAGTCACATGACTAAAATTCAAGTCCATTTACACTTTCGACTAGTGGTCGACGTAAACATTTTAGATCAAATAATTGCAACAAAAGCACAGTTTGTGATTGATGCTGTCACAACAGCAAGGTGCTATGGTTGTAATAGTCTAAAAGACCCAAACCGGTCATTAATATGATAAGATGAGTAGATCAAAATGGGACCAATTCAATCAATCAAATTAAATAATTAAACCGGTTTATATATATTTTATTTATATAAATTATAATATTATATTTATACATAAAAAATAAATTAATTTAAGTAGTATAAGTATATTTATAAAATATAAAATAATAAATATTAATCCTACTCTAATTATAAATATTTATTACAAATTTAATATCATTTTATAATATTAAAATTATATTTTATTTCAATATAATGAAAATTTTAAATTAGGCATTAGCTAAATAGTTAAATAAAAATAATTTAATTATATCTAACATAAATATAAATATATAATATAAATTATTTACAAAAATTTGGGTTAGGTAAAATATGGAAAATAAAAAATTATGTATATTATATAAAATGTTTGACGTTATAGCAGCAATGGTACTGCTAATCCAAGTTGTAAGACAGCATGGATAAAGGGTGGAGGTCCTGTGTTCAAATCCCTTGTCTGACATCTTCTCCATCTTTCTTTTGAAGTTGCTGCTTGATTGGCTCGAACTGGGTGACACCAGTTTGCCCGATTTTTTGGGACAATGGCGGGGACTGGTTTACAATGGTTTGACCACTTAGGCGGGTTTGTGACAAAGTCCAAACTAGACTTGAGTTTGGTTTTCGATTAGATTTTGAAGTTGCTGCTTGATTGGCTCGAACTGGGTGACACCACATCTTCTTCATCTTTCTTTTGAAGTTGCTGCTTGATTGGCTCGAACTGGATGACACCGGTTTGCCCCATTTTTTGGGACAATGGCAGGGACTGGTTTACAATGGTTTGACCACTTAGGCGGGTTTGTGACAAAATCCAAACTAGACTTGAGTTTGGTTTTCGATTAGATTTTGAAGTTGCTACTTGATTGGCTCGAACTGGGTGACACCAATTTGCCCAGTTTTTTGGGCTAATGGCAGGTTAGACTGGTTTAAAATCGTTTGACCACTTAGGCGGGTTTGTGACAAAATTCAAATTAGACTTGGGTTTGGTTTTGGTTGAATTAGTTGAATCGACCGATCTGATTCGAATTTTAAAACCTAGTTTAAAATGTAGGTGAATTAATTCAAATCATAATGATAATTTGTTGTGATCAAGAATTTAAGTTGGAGTTCATAACTATAACATAATGGCGTGATCTATATAATATTTGTAATTTTTTTACAATTTTATACTATAATAATTGTGTTTTTTTTGCATTTTTTTACAATTTTATTAATTATAATAAAATTACAATCCCAACTATAACCGTAATTTATAACCTGGATTTTGATTGTAGTTTTTTTCGAAAGCACGGTATAGCATTGGAATATGTGCAATGGCACACAAATTAAAACCTTCCATAAGACAATATGGAAACGACCAAACAAATTAATATATTACTGTAGGTGGCAATCAGTGGTAGGTTTTATCTTAAAGGAAAGTGAATTGTTTGATCGCAGGAAGTGTGTTAAGTGGGGAAGGAAGCGTTCCAAAGAAAGGGGCTTCAGCAGAGGATTGGATTAATATGGTGAATGAATTCCAAAAGGGTGCTTTGTCCAGCAGGCTTGGCATCCCAATGATCTATGGCATTGATTCTGTTCATGGCCATAATAATGTCCACATTTCAACAATATTTCCTCACAATGTTGGCCTAGGAGCTACCAGGTACCATGATTCATGAAAGCAAGTTTGATCTGTTGGCTTTATTTATGGTTGATGCTAGTGCACATTAGTCAATAGCCGCATATTATAATCAGAATATCATAATATTTTATTTACAGTAGAGTTGTTCAAGGGGTTTTTTCGGTTTGTTAGCTGATCAAACTTGTGCAGATTTGTTAGAAATGAACTATACTAAACCGGTACGTAAAGATTATGAATTGCCTAAATAGGAATTCGAGTCTTAAAACTTACAATTTAGGCGGAGCCAACAGATTGGTTTGGAGACTTTTCCTTTTTAAAATAATTTAAGCAAAAACTAAGTATGAATTGTAAATTCTAAAGTTCAATTATTTATAACATTCTCAATGGCAACTAACAACTCAATGCTAAATAAACTACAATAAACAATTAGCTAACTTTGAAATAATTAATTTAGGAACATTATTTGCTTAAAAATAATTTATTTACAACAAGTTGCGTTAAAAGCTAAATAATTGAATTTAAAAGTAGTGAATTAGTTGAATTTGAAGGTAACAAAATTAATGTTAACAAAAAAAGATCTATCTACTAAGTGCTGCGCCCAGTCAAAGTAGATTGCGGACTCGACAAATTGAACTGGCTCATCTTCCCATTTAATTAAAGGAATGTTAATTTTGTGAGTCGTGATCTATATTTTTTTCCAGACTTTGTGAGCTATATGGGCATTAACCAGAATCCATTGTAACAGTTCTAATTTATACCATTTTTTATTTGCATATTTAAAATAAAAAAATATAATAATTTTACTATATTTTGATACCATAACATACTCGTTGTTAACATGTTATAATGGTTAGTTTGGAACTTATGCACACGGTACATCTCAAAAGTTTTAACTCTTAATTGAAGATTTATGAATAATTTTTGTCATATTTCTAACATTGCAACCAGAATGTTAGAACCAGAATCCATTGTAATATCTCTAATTTATAGCATTTTTTAGTTGCATATTTAAAATAAAAAAATATAATAATTTTACTCTAGTTTGATACCATAACATACTCGTTGTTAACGACATGTTATAATGGTTGGTTTATCTCAAAAGTTTTAACTCTTAATAGAAGATTTATGAATATTTTTTTTTCATATTTCTAACAAGTCTCTTTAATTATACAAAATTCCTTTAAACTTGTATGGATATATACAGTATTAATTATTCATTTTTAGGTCTTTAACTTAGCCTGAAATTTAACTTGAATTGTGAGAATGAGGGCAAGAGAAAGATTTGAACCTCGAACATTTCCAATATGATGGAATTGTATTATATCAACAGGGACCCTGAGCTTGTGAAGAAGATTGGATTTACTGCCCTTGAAGTTAGGGCTACTGGAATTAAATATAGCTTTTCACCTTGCATTGCAGTAAGTGAGAAAGCTATAATTTGGCTATTAAGTGGCCCTAAAAAAATGATATTTTTAGTTGAGATTTCACATATAATTTATGTATTGAACAGGTCTGCAGAGATCCAAGGTGGGGTCGATGTTATAAAAGTTTCCGTCAAGATCTAAGATAGTTGAAGCCATGACTGAGCTCATACCTGGACTCCAGGGTGATAAACCTGCAAACAGGCCCAAGGGAGTTCCCTATGTCGGTGGAAGGTGACAACTCTACAACTCTAAGTAAATATAATATTTAATTCATCATTTATAAAAATGATATATAATTATTATATTCTTTAAATTTCATAATCATTATTATTAATTAGTTTCTTTTTTTTACTTTTATTATAATTGTAATATAATAATAATATAAAGGATGAAAATAAAGAATTTAGCAAAAAAAGTAACCATCCATTTGATATTGTAAGGTAAGATTTAAAAATTAATTTCAATGTTTCTCTTTTATTTTAATGCTGCATTGAATGGGGAATAAATAATTATAATAAAATAACAATAACAAAGTTTTATCTCATCAAGTGAGGTCGGTTACATAAATTGTATAATGTTATTGGGTTCTATCAGAAACTAAATTTTTAGTAATATTATTCATTAAGAGATCCCTTTTTATAATTTTCCCAAATGCCCTTTTTGGCCTCCCTCTACACTTTTCACAGGGCTAAAGATCATGCGATCAACTTTTCTCACTAGTACTTCCAATGACCTTCTTTGCACATAACCAAACTACTTTAACTAATTTTTTTCTCATTTTCTCCTTAATAGATGCCATGCCAATATACTCTCATATGCATTCATTTCATATTTTATCCTTTCTTGTATGACCACACATCGATCTTAACATTCTCATTTTTGTTATCCTTATTTTTTGTTCTTGTTGTCCTTTCAGAGCCCAACATTCACTACTATAAAGCATAATTGATTGTATAATGGTCCAATAAAATTTTCCTTTAAGCTTAGTAAGTGCTTTGCAGTTGCAAATAACTCATAATGTCTTTTTCCATTTTAACTATCCAACTTGTATCTTGTGTGTGACATCTCTATTAATTTTCTTAGTGTTTTGTAATATAAATTTCAGATACTTAAATTTAGATACTTACAGTATGACATGCTCTCCAACTTTTACCTCCAAATCATTTTTATCTAATTTCTTGTCAAATTTGCAATGCATATACTTTGTTTTACTCCTACACAAGTAAAAGCCCTTTGATTCTAATACATGTCTCCAAAGCTCCAATTTATAGTTAACCTCTTCCTGTGATTTTTCAATTAGAACTATATCATCCACAAATAGCATATATTTAGGGATAGTCTCTTGTATATCCCTAGTAAGAACATCCAAAACTAGATTAAACAAGTAAAGACTCAAGGTTGAACTTTGATGTAGATCTATCTTTATAGTAAAATCTTTTGTCTCTCCACCGGGAGTTCTTATACTTGCAGTTACTTTATCATACATATCTTGTATAACCCAAATATATGCAACATGAACTTTCCTAAAGCCTTCCACAATACTTTTCTTGGTACTCAATCATAGGGCTTTTCTATGTCAATAAAAATCATATGTAAGTCTTTTTCTTTACTCCAATACCTTTCCATCAACCCCCGTAAAAGGTAAATAGTCTCTGTCGTAAACCTCTTGGTATAAATCCAAATTAGTTTTCTATAATCCTAGCCTCATCTATTAATTTATGGCTAATCATTTTTTCCTATAGTTTCATAGTATAGCTCATAAGTTTTATCCTTTAATAGTTTGCAAAGTTCTAGATATCACCTTTATTCTTATATATAGGCACCAAAATGCTCTTCCTCTACTCATTTGACATTTTCTTAGATCTCAAAATCTCATTAAATAACTTAGTGAGTTAAAAAATACCCTACTCTCCTAAATATTTTTAAACTTCAATAGGAATACCATCATGACCAATGGCTTCACCAATATCCATCCTTTTAAGAGCTTTTTTTACCTCTCAAACTCAAATCCTACAATAATAAGCCAAATTTTATTTGTCCTCTTAAGTTTCTAGTCCTTTTGTATCCCTAGTCAATCCTTGTTCATTATTGAAAAGCTTTTAAATAATAATTATAATAAAAATTAATGTTGTTAGTTATAAAATTTTAGACTTATAATAATTACTATTAAATGATTAGTTGTATTCATTAGAAGAATTCCTTATGTTTGTCATTTGCTCACTTCAATTCGAATTCCCTTCTCTTTTCTGGCAATTAAAAATGTTTGACCTTGTCTTTAACAAAAGGATTTCAGTTTGTAGCGCCTATTGTATTCTTTTGCTCTTTTTGAATAGTTTAGTCCTCATCTTATCATTTTAAATTCTAATCACAATTATAATTGCATTGTTTATGCAGAACATTTAATAGATTAGAAAGTATGAATACTTTAAAACGACAAATGTATCTATATGGGATATATATATATATATATATATATATATATATATATATATATATATATATATATATATATCGAACATACCTAC
Source organism: Sindora glabra (assembly GCA_020226215.1). Lineage (NCBI taxonomy): Eukaryota > Viridiplantae > Streptophyta > Magnoliopsida > Fabales > Fabaceae > Sindora > Sindora glabra. Next base: position 33,951,177 of record CM035228.1, on the reverse strand, counting down.
AAAGTATTCTTATTTATTTGAGAAATAGCTATCTTTTAATTTATATGCTTATATTTTTGTTATATCACAATATATATATATATTTCAATGTTCTAAATTCTAGTCCACAACCTCGATATTATATATAATATTATTATTAAGGATCACATGTATTCATAATTTTACACTACAATAGTCACATTTTTCCTATTTATCTACAATTTTAACAAGGACAATAAAAGCATAATAATGATTGTAATTGCAACTTAAAATCATATTATATATAAACACACACGTATACATGTGCGAGGGGGTGGGAATTCATAAAGTATCACTATGTATCATGTGTTTGTGATTTATGGTGGAGGTGTGTTCCTTAAAACTCAATTTATAGAATGTAATAACTCACATTAAATTTTATAATTTTTTAATGTAAAAAATACTCAATTTAATGATTCATAATTCACTAACAAAATTAATTTATACATACATTAAATTTTACTCAATTCATAATAGAATTGGGCAATTATAACACTACAGTAAAAAGGACTTTTAGTAGCGACATTTGTCGTTATTGAAGAGCATGCAGTCATCGTTAAAAGAAAAAGTCGTCACTGAAGATGTTGTCGGTATAGCTTTATGCTTGAAATGATCATTAGCGATAACATTTTATCATCGCTAAAAGTACGACCTTTTACGACGACAATGTCATCATAGAAAAAAATTTCAAAATTTAAAAAATTTTGAAATTTAATTTTTAGCGGTGACATTGTCGTCACTATAGGACAGAAAAGTCATCGTTGAACATCGACTTTCAGCAATGATAGCTGTTGTCGTTGAAAGTCCGATGTTTAGCGACGACAACTGTTGCCACTAACAGCTGAACTTTCAGTGACGACTTATGTCATCGCTGAAAGCGGAATTTTTAGCGATAACTTTTCTGCCTTATAGCGACAACAATGTTAACGCTAAATATTTTTTTAAAAAAAAATTAAATTCAAATTGTCATTATGGTATATTTTAAATAATATATTATATTTAACAATTATTATCTAAAATATTATTTATTTTAATTAATTTGAATTACTTAATAAATTTTTTAAATTTAATTTAATGTAAATTATACAACTATAATACATCAGTAGTATTAATAATAATATCTAACAATTTGATCTAACATAAAAAAATTAATACTCATAAAAAATTGTAAAATTAGTATTTACATGAATAAATTATATATACACCATCTATGTAAATGTGTACACATAAAAAATATAAAGATACATATACAGAATATACTATAGGGAATATGGTGTAAATATGTCGATGCAACATCATCATCATCATCATCATCGTCATCCTAGCAACGAGGACAATAAAATGATGATGGTGGCTGAGATGGACCAGGTGGCTAAGTGGAAGGTGCAGACGCAAATCTACCCGGTCCAGACGGTGTAACAGTAGCAAATAGAAGCAGCGGTAGGACGATACCCTGTTGTTTAAGGATTGAGGTCATCTCAGTAAGGTAAGTCCTAAGCTGCTGCTGCATCTGCTGCTGCTGTGTAATCTACCGTTACTGCTGTGTAATCTACTGCTACTGCTAATCAAGCTGCTGCTGCTACTCTTGAATCGACCGCTGGCTCTGCTAGAACTACTCCCGACTCTGCTGTGACTGCTCTTGCAACTCACCGACTTGAGACACGATCTGTGAGCTCATCCTCATGTTAGAAGTCCCCACCGAATGATAAGACTGACCAGCAAGTACACACCCAATAGCCCTCCTGTACCCTCGACGAGTGCCAAGCACCTCATCGACGATAGCAGCCTCATCTATCTGTACAGGAGTCGCAGGCAAGCTAGTGGATGATACACTAGATTGTACATGCTGAGTCATGAGCTCAGTCATCCTCGCCTTAAATTATTAAAACAAAATTAAATGATAAATTTATCTTACAAGATATATTCGTAAAATTCCATTTAAAATATAAAATTCAAGTAGCTTACATATTGCCCCTGAGGGATTGGATGCACCTACTCTCCCGACCTATATGTGTGTCGATCTCTGAAATTCTCGAGAACTGACTGTAGCTCACCAGTATCTCTGTTTCTTTGTTCAATTTTTGTAAGAGAAAAAAAAGATGAAATAAATATAGTTATCTAACAAGTGGATGCATTTAAAAAAGAAACAAAAAAGTTAAATTACCTTATCAAAGCGATGTGCAATAATAGACTTTAACCCATGCGGTCATTCACGAACTTCTGTGCTCTAATATTTGCATTCCTCCTAGACAACTCCTATAAATTAAGAAAAAAAGTATTAAATTTTTATGTTTACAATTTGAATATGTGCAATAATGACATAATACCATAAAATGTCATACTTACCTTATACTCGTCACTGTCAAAAAAGTCCACTACACCTCTGTCATGTCTGCGATGAGACAGATTGGGGCACACAACATCGAGCTCGATCCAAGTCATACTCCTGGTATCGATCGCCTCCATACTCTAAGAAATACCTATTCATCCTGTACTTCCAATCTTTGTACAAATCTGCAGCAGTCCGCATCAAACCAGAGATCGCTCTATCCCGATCACCCTCAGAGATGCCCTGGAGCTTGAAGTGGGACTGCATTAGAAGACATTTAACAAACTTGTGAGTAATATATTTAGAAATTTCAATCTCAAAGGGATTAATAAGGCAGCATGTGGGCGCCAATCATGCTGCCAATATCATGAGGGAGATGGCTGGCATTCTCACCAATCGCATGCCATGTACCAGTCGTATCAAACTGTACAGGCACCGGTCTGCCCCCACCCCTGCCTGTCTTCTTATACAGCCTTAGGGATCTATTCGGACCCTTCTTTCTCGCAGCTGCCACTTCAATAAATAAAAAAATATCAATACAATAAACATGATATTTAATTAATCCCAGGTATGCACAGTTAATAACAAATACCTGATGCCTCGCACTGTGATGGAATATGGGTGGGTCGCTATGATGGGTCGCCTCCAGCATCACCTTTGTGGTATAATGCCTCGACATCTGCCATAACTAAAATAATACATATTATACAAGTAATTAAAAAAAAATCTAATGTCAAATTGAACAATCAATTAGTTTAACTTTTTACAATCATATTGATTTTTTAAATAATCATACTTACACAATTACGAGTTGTAGTTCGAATATTTTATTTTATCCCTAATTTGAATTAATGTCGATGAACCTAACAGACTCATGATCATCAATTTCTCCTTCATTATCAGATTGTATAGGCCCCTCATCCATATAATCATCAATTATTTCGTCTCATTGCCTAGATCTACTAGATCGAAATCTCTAAGATCAACTGTGAGGTTAAAGTTGGATGAGTTGCTATCCTGTAGAAATAACAGGTCTTATGCATTATCTCCATCACTGGGTAGATCCTATATGTCATAATGCACCAAATTATGGACGACCCTCCAATTTGGTCCATTAAGGAGATCCTCAGTGTAAAACATTTGTTTTGCTTGAGTAGCAAGTATATAAAGATCATCCTTGTACCATTGTCCATTGATGGAGATGCTTGTGATATTCTTGTTAATATAAAGTTTCTTCTTTGTAGGATCAGTGTCATACCACTTGCACTTAAATAAAATTAGACTGTACTTATTTAAATAAGTTAACTCAATGATTTCTTCTAGTACACCATAGAATATGTTACCATCAATCCCCGGAATAGAAATGCCACTATTTTGCATTTTATGCTTTGCATCCTGAGATTCAACTACAAACCGCACTCCATTCACAATACACGCAGAGTATATTATGGAAGTAAAACTAGGATCGGAGGCTAATGATAGTAGCTTTTTTGTGGCCTCCGGGGAGCCGTTCCTATGTAAATGGTACATCTAAAAAAGTAGCAATTATTCCAAGAATTAAATTGAAAGATCAGTAAGAAAGATGAACTATATTTGGGATATTGATTTAATGAATTTGGGAAGAAAAAATCCCTTACCTTCAAGTAAAACCACGAGGAGAATTTGGTTTTCTGTAATATGTCAATATTTTTAGCACCATTTCGTTCAAGTTTCAATCGATGCTCACTATAGAATATAACAGTCTTAGTCTATTATAATCACATAAAGGAGAAAAACACAAATGACATTTAAGTTACTTACTGGAGATACTTTCCAATCTCAGTACAATTATTCAAGATGTACCATACTGCAACATCTCGATCCTTCCTATCAAAGTGAGAAATAATATTCTTCCCCATCAGTTGACACTGGGATCGGAACACCAACAATGCCCTTTTTGTTTAACTAGGTGTTACATCTTGATTTCTATCAGGTCGATTCAATCTAGTTTCCATTCCTTCCAAGTACATAGAGAAAAACGTTAATGTCTTATCAACAATATACCCTTCTACAATTGAACCTTCCAGTCAATCACGATTTTCGACATAATCCTTCAACTTTTGTATATATCTCTCATATGGGTACATCCACTGAAAATGAACGGGTCCTCCTTCCAATGCTTCGTTTAGCAAATGCATCACCAAGTGAACCATTATGTCAAAAAATGTTAGGGGTATATCCTCTCAAGCTTGCATAAAATAATGATAATGTCTTGTTTGGCTTGTAGAAGATCCTTCCTATTGAGAGTTCTAGCACATATTTGACTGAAGAAGTTGTATAACTCAATAAGTGGATATGATAATTCCTTTGGCAAGAAAGCCCGAATTCTTGTTCCTAACAGTCTTTGCATAATAACATGACAATCATGTGATTTCAACCCCTTCAACTTTAGGTCACAATCTGTGATATTCTTACAAAGACTCCCAACAAACCCATCTGAAAATTTCACATTCTTTATATATTAGCAAAATTATTTTCGCTCTTCTTGGTTAAGCGTATATGCAGCATGCGGCTTGACCCTTCTGCTCATATAAATGTAAGTTAGGCCTTATCTTCATGTCTGCCAGATCTCGCCTTGCATTATCCATATCTTTTGTTTTGTGCTCAATGTCCAATAATGTACCCAGGATGTTATCACATACATTTTTCTCAACATGCATCACATTAATGTTATGTCTTAAGTTCATTGTCGACCAATACGGGAGATAAAAAAATATACTTCTCTTGCTCCTATTAAGTTCGTCAGCACCCCTTTTTTGCTTTAAACCACCAAATTAAGTATGTTTTCCAGGAAATATCTATGCCACCTTTCCCAACTATTCCATGATAACGTTACAAGTAAGAGGCCGAGGAGGGACTCTCCTCTCCGACCTCCCATTGAATTCTTTCCTATTTCTCCATGTGTGACTTCTTGGAAGCCAACAACGATGACCAACATAAGCTATTTTTCCTCCAACTCGAATTGACGAAGTATCCAAATTACATGTAGGATAGGCTTTGTATCCTTGCTCACTCCATCTGGATAGACTACTTCAAGCAGGAAAATCATTTATAGTCCATAGCAATGCTACCTGCATGGTGAACATCGTATTTGTGTTTGCATCTCGAGTTTCAACTCCTCTCTCCTAAAGATGCCTCAACTCTTCTACGATTGGTTGTAAGAAGACATCGATATCCTTACCTGACAACTTCAGCCCTGGGATTAATAGGGTCAATATGAAAAAAGATTGGTTCATGCATACCCATGGTGGCAAGTTATAAGTAGTCATAACCACTGGCCACATGTTATAGGACAGGTTCTTATCACCAAAAGGATTAAATCCGTCTGCACTTAAACCCAACCTAACGTTTCGTGGGTCAGCGAAGAAATTAGGATACCTCTTATCAAACTCATACTAGGCTTTTCCATTAACGGGATGCCGCATTACTCCCTCCTCTTTTGATTTTTCAGTGTGATGCCATATCATATTCTTTGTAGTATGTCTCGACCCATACAAACACTTTAATCGAGGAGCTAACGAAAAATATCAAACTACTTTTTAAGGCACCTTCTTTCCTTTTGTATTTTTATCTGCCCATTAACTCTCCCGACAAATTAGACAATTATCCTTAGAAGCATATTCTTTCCAGAAAAGTGCGCAGTCATGTTTGCATACATGGATTGATTCATACCCTAATCCTAACTTGTTGAGCTATTTCCTTGCACCATAGTACGACTCAGGTAATTTATTATTATTTGGAAGTGCCTCTTTTAACAACCACAGAAGAGCATCAAATGACTTATTTGTCCACTTATGCAAAACCTTTAACTGCATGAATTTCACCAAGAAGTTCAAAGCTAAAAATGCTGTGCATCCTAGATACAATTCTGTTTCTACTTGCTTGAACAAGTTATCATAATTACTATAATTTACACCACTATCTCCGTCAGCCGCATTCTCACTCCTGTACTTGTCATTGCAAAAATCGACTTCAGGTACCTCAGGGCGAATGAAATCGTATATAATATCCGCTAGCTCATCTTTATTGTTAGGAGATACCCCTCGAGTTCTTCTAGAAGTCGAAACACCCGCTTCACCATGGTGTACCTAATTTATCTATAATGGATGAAATCCATTATCTATAATATGTGCCTCCAACGTTGGTAATGTCTGGAATATTAAATTCACACAATTTTTGTATGGGCATTTTACCAAACCCCTTTCATCGACAAAATTTTTGGCTCTTTGAACAAATGTCACTGCACCATTCCAATACTCATCTAACAAGCAATTTGGTAGATGTATTCAACTTTTATCGACAGACATTATATTACTGAACAGGAAGAAAATTGCTTTTGGTGAAATAAAGTGTGGTGATTAATATTTGACGGTCACCCTAAATACACTATATCACTCTAACTTTGAAGGGTAGTGTCTTATCCCATTTGAGATATTTCTATAGTTATTATTTTCTCTAATTTATCCACGCTCATCGTTTGGTCCGTGCAGAAATTTCGGCAGCATCTCCCTATGGTTCTCCAAGTGTCTAAACTATACACCTGTATAGTTTATACCCGGAGAACAGTTAGGATGCTAAGATATTCCCACAATATCAAACAAGAGCTAGATAAATTGCTAATAACAATTACAAGATAATATCCCAAACTGTCCAACTTTTCAGGATAATTCAAGGGTTAGTTGATGTTTAGAGAATAACGAACCCTTAAACGGGTCTAAGCTTATAATTTAAATACAAATACAGTTCTATTTAAAATTATTGTAAAAATATAATTACAATAATTTTAAATACAGTTACAATAATTTATAAGTATCGTTATTTAAGTGTCAGTATTATTATTTAAGTAACTTATTATGTGAATTATTAATTTTTTTAAATATCCATAACAACTGTTATGTTTCACAATAAGCTTGTGGGAATTCAAATGTGTAACCTACTTTACTATATTTATAAGATACACAATTTAGCTTCTTTATAGAGAGGTGTATTTTATGAATACTTATAAATTATTGGGCATATGAACTTTTCAAATTGTATTATGGTATGGTCGTTTTGATTATTTTATCAGGAAGTCTTTTCATAAGAATTATTATATATATTTTTATACAACTCCAATATGTCACATGTCACTATAACTAAATAATAATATTTATCATTATAACATTGAAAGAAAGTAAGAGGATGCTATCACAAAATAGGGAACCATTATTTGTCAATATTTTTTTTAATCTAATTCTAAATAAATTAAATAATTTTCATCATTTATATAATTTCTAAATTATATTGTAACTTTAGCTATTAGAATTATGTAGATTGGGCCTAAAAAATATTTCATCGTACATTTTTTTTAATTTCATAAGTTATTCATTAATGTAATGTCATTGTAACTTTAGCTATTAGAATTATATACATAACATTTATTTTCTATACAAATTAAGAAATGTTTCATAATTTACAAAAATTTACATTTTCTTATTTTGAAAATTAATTTTTAATCCAATTAAAAATTCAAGATACATAACAGTTGAAATTGTAAATAAAAAAATAATCAATTCATGAAAAAATTGACATTGAAAGTAATAAAATATAATTCAAAAATTATATAAACTATATTTATTTTGGTTGTGTTTAGGGTTTAGCTTTAAAAAATAATTTTAACAAATAAATTTTGAAAATCAATCAATTAGTAATTTTATAATTTTAAAAGAAAATAGTAAATTTAGTTTTATTCGAGGAGGGGTGATTTTCATGCAGTCTTCTTGATTTTTTGAGTTTTTTGTTTTTTATGTAATGTGGATAGTATAATTTGGATTGTTAGGGTTTGATTTTCATGTGGTCTCGAGTTTAATTGATTTTTTCTTATTATATGGTGTAAATAGTATAATTTGAATTGTTAAGTTTCAAAATCAATTAAAAAAATTATATTATTATAATCTCTTATTTTCTAAGCTATATTTACATACTTATTCTAGTTTTCTATCTTACATTATTTCAACAAATCTAGTCATTTTAAAGTTTCCTAAATTGCATCATAAATTTTAAATTTTGTGGATAAAATATCATAACTACTTTATCTTACATTACTCTAATTGAATAATCTACACATATATTATATACTACAAAGTTATAAATTAAGGGATACATAATAATAACAAAATTTATATTTACAAATTTTATGCTAAGTTAAATTTAGATAAATAAATTTAAAATTTATGACACGCAAAACTAAATAATACGGAGTTTCATATTAAATTAAACATACTATCAACTCTATTAATTCATTACAAATTATTTTAGTAAATTAAATATAACATTTTATAATTAAAATATTATAAATTTTAGTTTACGTACCTCAATGGTAAATATCTACTGATCAATTCTGAATACTCTCCATGAACAAAAATAAGTGCTAATAATAACCAACAAATTAAAATATGTAATATACAAAATTAATACACATCAACATATATAAAAAATAAATATACTAAAATAAAAAAATTATAAGAGAAAGAGAAAGTTGGAAAACTTACCTCAGATCCACATTCCCCAAGCACGCAAATGAGGAGGGGAGGAGGCGTTGAGGAATTTATAGGTGAACCCTTCACCGATGACAAAAAAATTTCGGTCATCAGTAAAGGGTCATCGCTAAAAATTCAACCTTCAGCACGATTTTGTCGTCGTTGAAGATTTTTTTTTTTAGCAAACAACCCTTCAGTGATGACAAATATCGTCGTTAAAAGGCTGACCTTTCAGCGACATTTGTTATCGCTAAAGCCCTGTCTCAAAAATTGCAAAGCCTTCAGTAATAACAAATGTCATCGCTATAGGTTAACCTCGGAACTTGAGGCAAACCTTCAGCGACGACATTTGTCGTCGTTGAAGGCTGGAGGCTGGCACTTTTAGTGACGACTGTGTTATCACTAAAGGCCTAGTCAAACATCAACTCTGACTCTTCAGTGACGACAAGATGTCGTCATTAAAGGCTCTTCTTTTAGCAACGACTATCCTGGCCAAATTCCGAGGCTGGCTCTTCAGCGACGACAAATGTCGTCGTTAAAAGTGGAACCTTCATTGACGACAATTGTCATCACTGAAGGCCAAATTTTGCTGCCAAAATTTTTTTAGGCTTTTAGCGACAACATTTATCATCCTAAAGCCTAATTCTTCCCACCTTAGTTTTCTGATTCCCTCTAAAAATTCATTTCATTTTTACTGATGACAATGTCGTCAGAAATACCTTTAGCAACAACCAAATTTTTGTCGTCGCTAAAAATATCATCGTTGTTGCATCTTATTCTTGTAGTGTAAATTACATATATAGAAGGACTAATTGGGATTTGTTGTATATGTGACTAACACTGTAGTGGTTGGCATATCAAAAGACATACAAGCAAGGGAGTAATATATTAGGCCAATTTTATCATATATTGAGTAAAAGTCAATGTATGAATTGATTTTATTGGTAATTTTTGAGCCATCAAATTGAATTTTTTTTATAAAAGAATATAAAACTTATGTTTTAACTATACTTTATCACATAAACTTATTGGGATGTGTTTAATTAATTGGAGAATTAGATTTATACTAAATATATTTATTTAAAGGATTTTAATTAATACAAAACAAATTTAAAATTTTGAAATGCATTTTCATACAATCCCGAAACATAAAGGGCTTTGATTGCGCTCACTGTTTGAAGCAAAGTTGTCTTGTTTGCGCAGAGAGAAGGTGGCAGCATGTGCAAAGCACTTTGTGGGTGATGGAGGGGCAACAAAAGGAATCAATGAGAACAACACTGTTGCAAATTGGCATCAGTTGCTTTCAATCCATATGCCTGCCTACTATGATTCTATCATTAAAGGTGTGGGCCGTGTGGCTACTGTCATGGTTTCTTACTCAAGCTGGAATGGTGTCAAGATGCATGCAAATCCCCATTTGATCGCTGGCTTTCTCAAGAACACACTCTGTTTTAGGGTAAATGTCCTCTAGAATTAGTATTATTTTGATAAATGAAGGAGTAATTAATCACTAGTCATATATATAAAGGCTAGGGATCGAATCTTAATGGAAGATACAAAGTATTTAAAAGACATTAAGTGTTACTCAAGTTAAAGGCTTATGACAGTATATTCTACATTTTGAAATATAACTTGAAGAAGTTGTGGAGAAGGACGGACAGAAACCTGACCTGCTTAAGGATTTTGATATCTTCATATTTATATATGATAATTTTAGATTGATTCTTTAAAAAAATTAAAAATTATATATATTTTTTCATAAATTTTGCATATTAGATCTGTGAATTAAAAAATTCTGGATCTGCCACTGATTTGAGTGTCGAACTTTACTGCATTGCCTGATATAAGATTTTCTATTTTCAATTTCAGGGTTTTGTTATATCAGACGGGCAAGGGATTGACAGGATTACCTCCCCAAGTCGTGCTAACTACACATATTCCATTGAAGCATCGATCAAAGCTGGAATCGATATGGTTAGTTAAGGCTTCTAACTATATTGATTATAAGTATATGCTGTCGTTGTAATAAAAAATTATGATTCATATTAGTTTAAGATGCTTCGCACAATTTTTTCATATTGCACGAAATATTGCAATTTCCATAACGGTGATTGTAATTTCTCTGCTAATAATATATCATTCTCTAATATTTGTTTTAATAATGATGCAGGTAATGGTTCCCTTGAACTACACCGAATTCATAGATGGGCTGACCTTGTGAAGAATAAAATCATACCCATGAGTCGAATCGACGAGTTGTGAAGAGATTTTTGCGGGTCAAATTTGTGATGGGTCTTTTTGAAAACCCATTGGCTGATAGCAGCCTTGCTCACCATCTTGGAAGTCCGGTAAGTTATTCTTCATGATTTTATTTCAACTTTAATCTCATTAAATTGTGTTAAGTATGCATTGATTTGAAACTTATGATATTTAGTAGCATAATATATAATGGAGGGAAAGAATTACTCTTTAAAATAGTGGACATTATTTTCCACTACACTCTTCACAAATAGAAATTTTTTTATCATCGTGGTATTTTATAATAATATTCTTACAATATTATTTTTCATCAAAACAAATTGAAACTAATTATCATTTTAGATTCTTTTGCATAGTTATCAGAAACTGCTTTGATTAGCACACCACGTATTGGGCAACTGTTATCGTACTCACAACATTATAAAAGGTTAATTTCTGAGAAAACTGAGTAAAAAAAGTAGCATATCCCATGTTCCATTTCTATACTTTTATCACGATTTTATAAGTATCATATTTTGGCTAATTACATTCGTAGTTGTCTCTTTTGATCCACTTCACAGGAACATGGAAAATTGGCGAGAGAAGCTGTAAGGAAATCACTAGTGCTTTTAAAAAATGGGGAGAATGCCGATGAAGCAGTTCCACTTCCTAAGAAGGCTTCAAAGATCGTTGTTTCCGGAACCCATGCAAATAATCATGGTTTCCAGTGTGGTGGCTGGACCATTGAATGGCAAGGGCTCAGTGGCAATAACCTTACTAGTGGTAAAAATATTTGGCTTTATCTCCTTGTTTTTACGCTTATTAACACATCACCTACTGTAGTTATTGAGGGCGCATAACGCGCAATGACAATGATACGACCAAAGCCCTTGATGTTATGACCCATTGCATATAGTGTAGTGCATGAAATTTTCATTTATTGCATAAATTCCGTTATAGTATTTTATATACCTCAAATAGAACAATAAATTAACAATATATCAATGAAATATTCAATTGAAACATAAAACAAAATATAACATTGGAAGGAGCAAACACAGTATAACATCTATCATATATTCCATTTGTCAAAATCCATCACATAAACTCAACATTAAACTCACCTTTAGGACATACAATATGAGATTAGCAAAACAAAAAATAAGATGATAAAATAGAAGGAAAAAAAGAGAGAGGCAATGAGGCATTAGAAAACAAAATATGCGAAGAAGAAGAGCAATAAAGAAGATAGGCAAAAACAAGAAGTTGAACAAAGAGAAAATAAAAAGCAGATGCAGAAAGCTGAGAGGAAAAAAAAAATACTATCGCGTAATATACAAGAAACAGGGAAAGGAGGAAAAAAAATAGGAGGTAACCACATGAAGAAGCTGCCCGGTCGTCGAAGAAATTGAATTAGTATATTGTATTTTAATATTGTTGTCTATTGCATTTTAATAAATTAGATATTTTGATATCATAATTGAATTAGTATTAAAATTGAGAAATCGACTTATTCGGTTGTTAAAATATGACATGCAATGGTGCTAAAATTTATAATGAATATTACAATAGAAACTTGAAATTGAGTTTGCTTAGTTTAGCATATTATTTTTGTTCTACAGTTAAAATACATTTTACATATATGAATATATGTGATTGTATATAACTTCTTTTAATACAATTACATTTTTAAATTTCGAAATCTACTCATTTGTTTTTTCTATTGTTAATACTTGCCCATGTCCATTTATTTCATTGATTGACAAGTCATGCACAATATATGGACATGATCCTTCTTCTTTTGTTTATTAACAGAATTTACTACGACGTTAGACGGCATTTGACCATATAAAACGGAAGAGATTACTATTTATTAATGGAAATTTATTAAAATGGAATAAAGTGCGGAACTTTTCCAAATTTAGCAGGGCTCTATGTAAATTTCAAAATTACAAGGAAGACATACAGAATTTTGAAATTTTCAAGAAAGATTAATGTATTTTTCTCTTACATTCATGGTATTATAAATTATTTAATGATAATTACGATTTGCTATTAAAAATAAAACATTAATTATTTTAAAATATTAACAATATAAAATCGTAGATTTAGTTTTGATTATTTTTTCACATCAAATAAATTTATATACATATAAATTATCATTAGTAATAATTCAATTGTCATCCAATCAAAATTCATGTACCTACGTCAGTATCTATTTTCAAGAGTTTTGCTTACTTTTCGAAGAATAGAGGTTTCAACCCTCGTAATTTTACTAAATTTGTGATTTTATCTTTATAATTTTAATTTGTGTTAATAAGTCCTCAAATTTCAAATAATTTGTAATTAACTTCTCTTTCTTAACTGATACTAATTCTAATTAATGAAATCTTGCATGTCATTATATGTATCAATTAAATTTTATATGTTAATATTTTATTTTTTATTATTAAAATTTATTTTTTACCACAAAAATCACCCCCATTAATTTAAAATACTTTTATTCTCAGTTCATTGATTCCATGGTTTTCTAAGCTCCCATTCTACACGATCAATGATACTAGTTTGTCAGATTTTAACTTCTAACTGTTTCATTTTAATTTTTATTGCATGATTTTAGATGGAAATTAAATATGTTTTAATTTTGATGGGGTATGATTTTGGGGGGAATAGATAAATTTTGATGACTAAGTAAAGATAAAATATATACTGACATGTGAAATTTAATTCATACATAGGATGACATGTAGGATATTGTTAATTAAATTTAATACTAGTTAAGATGGAGAAGTTAATTGCAAATTACTTTAAAATTTAGGACATAGTTACGCAAATTTAAAACTATAAGCATGAAATTATAAATTTAGTGAAGTTATAAGAACAAAAACGTTTATTCTTTTCATACTTTTTATAGAAAATTACATGAATTTATATTAAATTTATAATTTTTTTTTAAATTTGTACTTTTATAAAACTAACAACTTTATAAGAAGATGTAAGTTTTCAGAACATTGAATATAGATATATAATTGTCTCATAAAATTTTATAACTTCTCATAAAAATTATCACAAACAATCATGTTTACAATGCTAATTCAACTTTTTCTTAAGAGATTACTAGCAGAGCTCTTGACTTTTATGATAAGCAAAAGTAAAAAGCAATGCGAGTAAATAAAGATGAGCAAAGACATAAAATGCTTGAATAAAATAAAGCAACTAAATGTAATTGTTATTATAATTTGTAGAGATCATGCTCATGAGTACATCAATGGGAGTAAATTGGCATAGCTTGGAAACTTGGAGCTCTCACTCACACACAAAAAAAAAAAAAAAAGCTTAAATTACAAGAAATTGTGAATAGAAATGTAGTAAAAGACAGCTGAGTGCTAAGGATGCAAATTGCGTATAATGTGCTTGAGTAACAAATGTGGTGAAAAGAGCTTCCTGCTTTTTGCGCTAATGGTATTTATACTATAAGGCTTATGGGGTTGTTTATCACATATGTTGGGGTGCAATTACTTTCCCAATAGTTACCTTACATATTTTCCATGTTCCTACTATGCGGGGAGTTGTGCATTTTTTAGGAACACATGTTGGTAACCATCTCAACAGCCATGATCATAACTTCTACAAGAAAAATTCTTAACAACCACCATGATGCCAAGTGGAGACATTCTGGAAGTGCCCTTTAAAAGTTGACGATATGTCGGATAACTTTCAAATTCTCTTCATGCGTGAAAATCTTGCGTTAGAGGAACTCAACTGATTTACCGTCGAAAACGTCATGAGCCGAAATTGGGCAATTGGTTAACAAAAATATGTTGCATACTTTTTCAAAATAAATTCATAAAATTTTAGAAATAAACATAACAAAACTTCATAAAAGACCGATAAGAAGGCCGAGCAATAATATTGACAGGAATTATCTGTTTTAACAACACCCAGTCGCACTTAGTGTTATTAATCATGAACTCATTAACCTTAGCTTCCATCCGATCTTCATCTATGTGGACTAAAGATTTCTAATGTAATAGAGAGCCAAATTCTAGCTAATCATCACTCTAGAACAACACAATCTGCCTATCTCGGACTCTTCACTTCATATACTTTAAAGTGCAGTCTCGATGCTTTGTAATATCCTTGCAAAACATAGACTCATTTCTCTTATTACTAACTCGTCTTAGCCAGCTACCTCTATACTGCAGATTTTATAATACACCTTTGTTAAGCAAGTAGAGTTCATTTGCTCCATTTTTATGATACTTAATCCTTCCAAGCTCTTAGTTTGACAAATTGTTTCCATACTCATAGTATGCACTTTTATAACCTAATCATCATGCCCCCAAATAAAATTTCTCAATAATTTTTCAATTGTCTGATAGATCTTATGATACGCATGAATCCACACTTACTTCAAGGCCCAAACGCATATGCAATGCACCTGCTTGGACCAAAGATTACATAACCTGAACTTGAGGAGATAGTTGTGATTGACTTGGTCAAAGCCCACTAGTATTATGGACGAGTGAAGTGAATTAGTGGACAGTTTTCTTTTCCTTAAATTTAGCAAAACCACTTCTAGTTATCAAGATTCCACTTTGTATTTATGCAAAACCATTGTAAACGGAAGAGATAAAAACTTTCAATTGCTTTTATTTGTTACTTTTCGCATTCTTCCTCTAAGTTCTGCTGGAGTGAATATCCCCACTCGAAAGGGATATCTGTAACCTATCAATTGGTGCTTTCATCCCCAAACAATGCCTCCTAAACCAACCCAAACTCCTAACCCACCACTAGAAGACCTCTTTCAACACCTCGCCGAAAAATTCGAAGCCCTTGAATTGCGAATTGATGAAAAATTCCTCCATAATCAGGTACAAATGGAATGAAACCTGGATCAAAAACTTTCTGCTGCTATTTCGGATTTGAAAACTCCACTTGGTGAGATTCCACAACCACAGCCATTACCCCAATTCCGCCCTTCTTCTTCTTCAAATGCTTCTACCCCACCGACCTTTAATACACACCACACCAATCCCCTTTACCCACCCAATATAAAACCCCCCAAAAATGCAATTACAGTCCTTTGACGGGACAAATCCCTTAGATTGGTTATTTCAGGCCGAACAATATTTCCATTATTACCACATCCCTACAGATCAACAGTTAAGCATCATCTCATTTTATATGCAAGGTGATGCCCTAAGCTGGTTTAAATGGATGCACCACAACCTCCAACTCACCACGTGGGATGCCTTTACACGATCCCTAGAACTCCGCTTTGGACCCTCGACCTATGAAAACCATCAAGCTTCTCTTTTCAAACTCCGTCAACAGGGCACCGTTTCTGACTATCAAGGTGCTTTTGAAAAAATTTCCAACAGAGTAATTGGCCTGTCCCCAACTTCAATTTTGAATTGCTTCATATCCGGTCTCTGCCATGACATACAACAGGAATTGGCTATCCTACGGCTGCAAACTGTCTCTGAAGCCATTGGATTAGCTAAACTTGTTGAATCAAAACTCAAAGACAACCGTCCTAAAACCCCTCTTTTTCAACGCAATTTGCTCGGTATCTTTCAATCATCCGCAGATAGCACCAAGCCTACCAACCCCTTTCTACCCCACCTCCCAAACCACCATTTCCATACCCTATCAAACGCATTTCCCAAGAGGAAATGCAACAACGTTGTGCTAAAGGCCTTTATTTTAATTGCGATGAGAAATTCCATCCTGGCCATAAATGTCACCCACCTCAATTTCTTCTTCTCATGGACGATAATAACCAAGATCAAATGACAATGCTCTTAGACTCCATGAACAACCTCCATATCTCCCCCAATGACACTGCCCCTACTTTCACATCCCCTAACCCATCTACTGACTCGACTATCTATTTTCATCTTTCTCCTGTAGCTTTCTTTGGCTTTGACCATCCTAAAACTCCCCGACTCATTGGCACAATTCACGGTAACCAATTCACTGTCCTCATTGATTCAGGGAGCACCCACAATATAATTCAATCAAGAATTGCCACTTTCCTGAAACTACCCATTTTGTCCTACCCAAGCTCTCTATAATGGTAGGAAATGGGAATTATCTTCACACAATCGGCCACTATTCTAAAGTCCCTATTTTTCTCAACAACTATAAATTCACCATCTTCTTTATTGTTCTACCAATACAAGGAGTTGACCTTGTTCTCGGGGTTCAATGGTTACAAACCTTAGGTCCTATCATTACCGATTTCTCCATTCTTTCCATGAGTTTTTGCCATCAAGGTTCCTCAATCACTTTCATTGGAACCTCTATCCTCCAAGAAGCCACTGCTACCTAAATTGCCTGCTACCTTAAAACAAGTTCTTTTCTTTCCTTACACACCATTACATGTGACCCTACTGCCGATATTACAATTCAACCACAACAACATACACCTGAATTCGAGCACCTTCTTGCTAAATATTCCCACCTATTTGCACTTCCAACTACCTTTCCTCCACCTAGACAACATGAGCACCACATCCATCTATTTCCTAACTCTGCACCTGTAAATGTTAAACCCTATAGATACCCACACTGCCAAAAAGAAGTCATGACCAATCTCATTGCTGAAATGCTCCATTCTGGCATTATTAAGCCTAGCCAAAGCCCCTATTCCTCTCCCGTTCTCCTTGTAAAAAAAAAAGGATGGCACTTGGAGATTTTTTGTGGATTATAGAGCCCTCAACTCTATCACCGTGAAGGATAGATTTCCTATTCCTACTGTGGATGAGCTCTTGGATGAATTAATGGAGCCATAATTTTTTCCAAAATAGATCTACGCTCCGGTTACCATCAAATTCGCGTAGCTCCGCAAGACACACACAAGACTGCCTTTCGAACTGTAGATGGCCATTACGAATTCTTAGTCATGCCCTTTGGGCTTACTAATGCACCCTCCACTTTCCAAGCAGCAATGAATGACCTTTTTCACCAATTTTTGAGACGTTTTGTACTTATTTTTTTTAACGACATCCTTGTATACAGCAAAAGCTTGTAGGAGCACTTGTGCCACCTTGAATAGGTTTTTGAACTTCTTTCCACACATTCTTTCTATGCTAAATTCACAAAATGTTCTTTTGCAGTCTCTGCCAACTTAAGACATATTATCACTGCAAATGGTGTTAAAGCTGACCCAGAGAAAATCCAAGCCATCCTCAATTGGCTCACACTTGCATCACTTACAGAGCTCCATGGATTTTTGGCCCTCATCGGTTATTACTGCCGGTTTGTCAAACACTATGCGTCACTAGCCGCTCCTCTTACAAACCTCCTACGTTTTCCAAATTTCACATGGCCAAGTACAGCAGCCGAAGCATTCATAAAATTAAAATGGATCATGACTTCCCTGCCCATATTAGCACTGCTAGATTTTTCTTTGCCTTTTAATATTACTACAGATGCGTCTGGTCCGGCTATAGGAGCTGTTCTCTCCCAAAAAGACCATCCACTTGCATTTTTTAGCAAGCAGATGTCCCCAAGACTCCAGCCTCATCCACATATAACAAGGAAATGTACGCCATTACTGAAGCAGTAAAGAAATGGCATCAATATTTTTTGGGCAGAAAATTTAACATCTTCACAGACCAAAAAAGCATAAAATTCATCCTTACCTAAACAATTCAAACCCCAGAACAACAGAAATGGCTTACAAAATTACGAGGTTATGATTATGACATCATATACAAACCTGGTAGAGATAATCAAGTGGCCGATGCCTTATCAAGAATTCCTTATGCTAAGTTGATGTCAATTTCTGCACCACATTTCTCATGGTTGTCCCAATTGCGAGAATATTTTGCTACCAACCCAGATGGGCAAAGACTCATTCAACAAATTCAGGTACAACCAGACAATTTCCACAATTTCACAACTCACGAAGGTTTGATGTATTTTAAAAACAGGCTTTACATACCAAATCAAACTGCCATCAAATCATCCATTCTTACTGAGTTCCATTCATCTCCATTAGGTGGACACTCTGGCATTAAAGCTACCATGGCAAGAACTTTTGCTTCCTTCTACTGGCCAAGTATGCACAAAGACATTAAATCCTTCATTGAAACCTGCATCACCTGCCAGTAACATAAGTACATTCCTCAGAAACCTTATGGATTGCTCCAACCCCGCCCACTCCAAACAACTCATGGGAAGACCTTACAATGGATTTTATCACACATTTACCCAATTCCCTTGGCAAAACAGCAATCTGGGTAATCGCCAATCGATTAACCAAATTTGCCCACTTTATCCCTCTTCCTACTCACTACACAGCAACCACACTGGCCTCCATTTTCCTTATTGAAATATATAGACTGCACGGCCTCCTAAAAACCATTACCTCAGATAGAGACCCATTATTTTTAAGCAATTTTTGGAAAGAGCTTTTCAAATAGCTAGGCACCACCCTACAATATAGCAGCTCATACCACCCACAGACAGACAGCCAATCCGAGGTCGTCAATCGCTGCTTAGAAACTTACCTCCGCTGTTTCACTAGTGATGAACCAAAGCAATGGGCCAAATTCATCCATTTGGCAGAATATTGATACAATTCTTCCTATCATAGTGCTATTAACATGTCCCTTTACCAGGCACTATACAATAAAGTACCCCCCTCTATACCCTCTTACACAATCGGTTCCTAAAAAATTGCCTCCATTGATGACTCCCTCGCAAACCATGACCACATCTTGAAGACCCTCAAAACAAATTTAGCCAAATCCCAACAAAACATGCAAAACCAATAGAACAAACACAGACAAGCCAAGGAATTCAATCCAGATGACTTGGTCTTTGTGAAATTACAAACTTATCGTCAAACATCCCTTCGGCCACATCCCTACCAGAAACTTGCTCGAAAATACTATGGACCATTTCCAATTCGAAACCGCATCAACCCTATTGCCTATGAGCTTGAGTTACCTCCGTCCGCAAAAATACATCCGATTTTTCACATCTCACAGCTTCGGCCGTGTTTGGGTATCCCGCTAACCATCGTTTGCCCTCTCCCCTACTCTACCTCTCAGGAGCATTTGGTCTTGGCACCAGAAGAAATACTTGAGACGCGAACAGTTTTAAGAGACAACAAATCGGTAACTGAATGTTTGCTGAAGTGGCATGGACTTACAACACAGGAAGCTATTTGGGTAGAGTCACTTGCTTTGCTTGAACAACACCCAGATCTTGCGGACAAGATCTGTCTTCCACCTAGGAGCAATGATATGCATGAATCCACACTTATTTCAAGGCCCAAACGCATATGCAATACACCTGCTTGGACCAGAGATTACATAACCTGAACTTGAGGAGGTAGTTATGATTGACTTGGTCAAAGCCCACTAGTATTATGGACGAGTGAAGTGAATTAGTGGACAGTTTCCTTTTCCTTAAATTTAGCAAAATCACTTCTGGTTATCAAGATTCCACTTTGTATAAATTATGCAGAAACCATTGTAAACGGAAGAGATAAAAGCTTTCAATTGCTTTTACTTGTTACTTTTCGCATTCTTCCTCTAAGTTCTGCTGGAGTGAATATCCCCACTCGAAAGGGATATCTGTAACCTACCATCTTACTCGAGATTTTTGCCGTTTGCATATTATAGAGAGGAATGGAGGAAATAATGGAGTTAGCTAGTGTGATCCCACCTACCATTGAAGGAGTTTGAGATTGAGATTGCTAGCTAGCAAGTTTCTCTTTAGTTTTATCTACTACACTAGAAAAATATCTTTGGCTTCTCTTAGAGGAAACTAGTACAATGCCAAGATATCTCTCTAGATTCACAGTAGCATCGAAGCCACTTAGATTAGAGATCTCCATAGCTAGAGCATCATCTATATTCTTAGAGAAAGGGCTTATGATTTCATTGGATTAACCTTTTGGCTAGAAGCATCACAAAAAGAGTCCAAGAAATGCTTTATACATTGAATTTGTCCTCTCGAAGCTTCACCAACCAATATCAAATCATCCATGAACATAAGGTGAAAAATGTTAGGGTCATTCCTCCCTCCCTTGATAGGCTTCCAAGAACCTTTACTCTTACAAATAAATGCAGAGAAATTGGATCATCTTGCCTAATTCTTTCAATGGGCTCAAAATGTTTTGTTTTTTAATCCATTCTACATCATAATTAGAATAGAAGTGGATACACACCACATAATCTCACATCTCATATTTGTTAGCTAACTAACTTCCTCAAAAATTTTAGCAATAAACTCCCATTTTAGCCTATTATAAACTTTTTCTAGATCAATTTTAGTGGCTATATACCTTTTTTTCTTCATTGAGTGAATCATCTCACTAGTTATGTTAATATTTTCTTGAATACATTTCACTCAAATAAAACTTTATTGATATAGAGAAATTAGCGAGGGTAAATACTTCATCAATCTATTCAGAATCACTTTTGCCACATATTTATAAATCATTTTGCAAAGTTATATAGATTTGAATTGATTTATGAATTTAGACTATTCTTGCTTGGGAATTAAAGCAATTAATGTTTGGTTAACACCTTTCATAGTATCCATATTTTCCAACATATTGTATACAAAATTATAAAGATTTTTCCCAAATTTATCCCAATTTGCTTGATGGAATAAAGTTGAGAAACCATCAGTACTTGGAGCCTTAGTATTGCCCATCTAAAAAATAACTCTTTGAACCTCCTCAAAAGAAGCTCTCTTATTTCAATTCTAAACTGCTGACTCTATTAGGGGCTTGAATTGTAAATTCAACACCAAAGACGTGTGACTTTCCCCATCTGCTGAAAAGAAACTTTTGTAAAAATATTGCGCTATATTAATCAACTCCTCTTTATTTTCCAACCACCTTCCTATTGAACCCGCAGCATGTTGACTCTACTCCTCTTTCACCTTATTAAAGTTTAAGTATGGCAGAATTTGGTATCACGTTCCCTATCCTGATTCCATTTGGTTCTAGATATTTTATGCCACAAGATCTCCTTGTAATTGAAAACTGCTCGAAGCTCTTCCTGCAATGAGGCCTCCAATCTGTCTAAGTATGGAGTCCATCCATTCTCCATAGCTTTCAGGACCCCTTTTATATGAGCCATTAATCTTCTTTTCTTCTTTTTTATATTCCTAAATGCTTCATAATTCTAGATCTTCAAATTTTGGACAAGGTTGTCCAAATTCTCATTGATTTCAGCCAAAGTATACCACTGTTGGTGTAGAAAATCTTTAAAATTTGAATGGAGTAGCCAAATGGCCTCAAACTTAAAAGGTTTTTCTGTTTTTATCAGCTTACCTTCACATAAATCAATGAGAAGATCAGTATGATGATTAGAATGAACCTGAGTAAGAACTCTTACTATAGCATCTCCAAAACGCATTCTTCAATTAGAATTATAGAGCCTTTTGTTTAATCTTTTGAGAACTCTATTATACCCCATCTACCGAGGACCCTTCCAAATGAACTTGGATCGTTGCCATCTTAAGTCAATCCAACCACCGTGATCCACAAAGTTTAATATCCTAAAATTTTATCCGGAAATCTTGCAATTATAAGTAAATTTCTCAACAAGCATTTGAACATGTGCCCATAAATTTACAATGAAAAGTATTGCAAGCAATAGTACAAGGACTTATTGAGGACACTTATATGTTAATTAATTTAATAATTTTAGTAATTATTTTGAAATTCCAAAGAAATTGTTTGATTATCTAATTGACGCAGTATATCATATATTACAGAAGTAGTATATCATATATTTTGTCAAAATAGATATTTTAGTTTGTATGACAAAATTTATGTTTTGAACTTTATTAGTATTTATTAGAAACTGAGAGAACATATTTAAGGCTAAATTAATTACACTAGTGTCTTGAACAAGCATTAGAACAATCTCATCTCAGTTATAATAAATAAGAATATAAAACCATGTTATATTTACACTTTATTAATTATGAAAATACATTCTGAATTTTAAATGGTGATAAACATAAATATATCTCCAGATTAGTATCTTATCCTTGTGTCCTGCATTATCCTTACTTTTAAAAAATAAAATAAACAAACTTGTCTTCGTCATTATCTTCGTAATCCTTCCTACGTCTGCAACATGTGCTTCACGCAATCAAAATCTCCGTCCATAAGTCTCATCCCTCTCTCACTTTATAAATTTCGTTCCTTAATCCTATGCAGAGATTATTTTTTTAAAAAAAGGATCTGCAATTATAATATTACGGTTATAATTTATATTTTATTTATAATTTTTTATAATTTTACATTTAATTTTATTATTTATAATATAATTACAACCGTAATTGTAGTTTAAATTCCTGATACTATGAGAAGACAGATGCGCCCTTGTTCACTGCCTGCCTCTTATTTTCTTCCTCTACATAAGGGCTGTGTTTGGCTTTCTGTTTAAGGGGCAATGCTGAATTAAGGAAATTAAAACATTTTTCATGAAGCTAAAATGAAGGAAGCGTTTCCAAAAAATCTGGAAAGAAACCTTAAAGCTAAGCTCTAAAAAGCTTAAAACAGGTGAGTGAAACTTCTACCTTTACTAGCTCGCGTGCGATTTGTATACACTATATTTATGTATATTGACTTAGATGAAATGATGGCTGTGTTGTGGTAAATTATATGAAATCACCTAATATGGAAATTGATGAATGCTATAGCAAATGAAGTTATCTGAATGTGGCTTGGACATATGCAGAATGGATAACAGAAAGTATAAAGATTCGTTAAATTTATCATTATGCAAGAAAATTAATTTAGATATGACTATAATTTGGAATTAAAATTGGTAATAAAAATTGTTAAATTTAAGGAAAAAAACAAAGAAATGTAAAATGATAGTAATAAAAACTTAATAAAAAATTATCTTAGGCTTATCACCAAGTTATAAGTAAATCGGGGATCATCGTAACATCCAAAAAGAAATAGATTTGGAGACTTCAGGTGCATAACTTAAGTAGAAATTAAAACAAATAATTTGCTGGACCGTAACTTGTATATGAACTTTTAATAATATTTAACTTGGAATTAGAAATTCAAATTAGATAGACCACTTAAAAGGTTTAGGAGCCACAAAACTTTAATTGGGAGCCCCCTTTGATATAAAATTATATAAATTGGGAATTCTTGAAATTATACATAAGAAATTAGCATAGACAAAATATATTTCTTGAGGGAGATTTATAAAATAAAAACTAAATTTATTATAGGATAACTCATGATATTCATATCGACCTATTATGCATAGTTATATTTAGCATTGAATAGAACTTATACAATAACTAACATAACTCTACTCTATCTTTTATTTCTCTTGCAATAATAACAAATGCTTCTATAATTACGGATTCACTAAGAAAATTTTAATTAACATACTCCAAAAAGAGTTAATGGCAATCTGAAAATTTAAAAGCTAGAAAGAGAGGTAAGGAATAGAGCTAGTTATAAACAAAAAATTAAAAAAAAAAAGTTTTTAGGAATTTCAAGTACACTTAGGATAAAATCTCATAAACAACGTAAAAATGGGTTCAGTTAAAATGTTTATAGTACAAGGTTATATTATAACTATGATGGTTTGATGATGAAACGAATCCTTCAGAGCTATCGGCAACTAAATTGATTCAGGATATACGAGGAATAACAACAGAAAAATAGATAAATTAAAAATAACTGAATGAGAAAATGGGCTTTTGGAAATAATTGTGGAACTCAAGAATAATTAAATACATTAAATAATAAGGAGAACTTTTGAAATAGATAAGGACAATAATAAGGTAGTTTAACAAGGGAATAAATCCTACTTGGTACAAGTTTAAGGGGTAAAGAATAATTACTAGAACATGACCGATTGACAAAGAAACTATACAGTGAATCAAGTTGAAGAAGTAAGATATATTAATAAAATAGAATTACATACTAAAAGATGTTAACATTTACTTGTGTTAAATAATGTTATGATTTTTAAAGTGGATGATACAATTTGTAGAAAGCACGTGAAATATTTTTTTTGGACCTACGGTAGATTTTGTGACATGAACATTATTTTGAAATGTATAACATGATATATAGTTTTAAAGCTTGTGCTATATTATTTGTGTGATATATATGAAATATACTGTTCACATCAGAAATATAGATAATTTGTAATGATGTGATTTTGTACTCACACTAACAATTTTCTTTGGGAATGAAAATGATTTGCTATGAAAAGGTTCAATAGGGCGAGTATATCAAGGTCCAGCAGGGGCTGGATATTTATGAAATATAATATCAGACATGCACTATACATTAAATCTTGCATATAACATGTTGGCCTTCATTGAATGTTGAAAAATATGATCTACAAGATGAGATTTTGAAATGAAAATGGTATTTGAAAATGCTAGGTGGCAAGAAAAATTGGTTTGTAATAAGGGGGTGAAGGCTCGGCATCATACTAGGAGAGAGGGTTACAGTTGGATAGAAGGAAAAGGTTGAAAAGGAGTGGGTTATGGTTGGATGGATGTTATAAGGAAGAACAACACTCTATGCATTTCATGTCATACACTCTTATGAAGATTGGATGGTCATGTACCATTTTATATATTCTTGTAAGTTTGGTCAAATGAATAAATGAATTAGATATGTTTAATTTAGCGTGATATCTCTATATGATATATCATATCAATTCTATTATATGTGTGATGTTATCTATGTGGTTGAAAACGGAATAAATCATTTTTATGTTTAGTTTTGATTAAAATCTTAAAGTCATTAATAAATTCCAATAACCTTTAGAAGATCATGATTCTTTATAATGTGTGAGGTGCTATGTATATGAATGTATATGTATCCAATTTGTATAGAACTTCATAGTACATTTAGTAGTTTTACTTATTGATTTGATAGTTGGACTCACCTTTTACTATTACAGTTACAGGAATGGTTAATTCTTAAACAAAATCATGGATACTCAAGTCAAACTCACAGTCTTAATGCTAAGATTGAGGAGTCACAGGTGTAATTAGGACCTTGTTTCTAAGTCTATGATAGGTTTCCCCTTCACTCATTGTAGTAAAAAAATATTACAACCAAGTTCGTTAGTTGAACTTAATAATGATAAAAAGAAAAGTAAAGTTATTAAGGAAAGGCTAGTGGCGACTGATAATTAGATGATTTCTACACCAGTCAAAATTTTAAAATAAAATTGGGTTGTGACATAAAGTATTGACAATGTATAAGAATTAGTAGGTCTCCTCCTTCTTCTCTTGATCATCGAGAATATTGTTAAAGTTCCTTGCCAACAACCAAGGATGAATCATGTTGTTAGCTATACCAAGGGAGGTATGTCTACATTCCTCTTTAAGTTGATAATAAGGGTTCATGTATATGATAGTAAAGAACCACATCTATTTGCCCTACTCCTTAACCCTTAGATGCATGAATAAAAAATTATCCAATATCAAACTCAAATTTATATTGTCATCTTGCCATGCTACCCAAATCCTTTTAGTTAATCTTTTACCTACTGATGCAAAAAAAACTTATTAAAATTTAGAGCCTTGAAGACTTCTCCATCTTTATTAGCAAAAGCCTTTAGTTCCACCAAAGCCATAATGTCTAGGCAATGATCCTTTAAGATCTTTTTTCTTAAACTAAGAAATTAACATTTTTAGCATCATGACAATTCCCCACTAAAACCTTATTCATTTTTAATAATTAGATCAAAACAATTATTCAATTGTCATGTGATCTTTAGCATTACCAAGATTATTACCACTCTGAACACATGTTGTATCATTTGCATTGGTTTTAATCTCCCTTATATTAACTTAGGATTCTTCCATCATAGAGACAACCTTTTCAAACTCCATTTTTGAGATAATAATGCCAAGATCTAGTGGCTTAGGAGTTACCTTAACATTTTTAACAACTTGGCCATTTACCTTACACTCCATCTACATGCAATCTTTAGCAACGCTCGAAGGAGTTTTCTACATAGCATTAGATATTAGACCTAGCTTAACCACATTGACTAAAACACCCATTTATGAAGCTACAATTTTGTTGTTCAATATATTCTAGTATCTTTACATTTCTCTTGGACTTGGTGGGCTCCCACAAAAAACTGTTGATAGGCTATTATGTTGTGCTCAATTACTAGATTGGGCCTTGTTTAAGGCACTCATCTCTGAATGCATAGCAAAATGAACGTAATTTTCCCCTTAAATGGTTTCATGATCCTTCAGCTAAATTATTGCTTTTATTTCCTTTATTATTATCTTTATTCTTTGCAAATTTATCCTTAATTTTTGCTTTCCTTGTACATTTAGTCTTTTAGACCACCATCTATGAGCCAAACTCCATTGCAAGCTTTTGATAACCTTGTCTTTCCATTTGCACCTGTCTAACTTTGAATGATCTAAATTATTCATTGCATCTAATGGGTAAATTGAACTCAAACTCTCTTAAAGTACTTTTTCTTTGGACAATGATCTACATAATGGCCATATCTACTACATTTGAAGCAAATGAGGTGCAACCTTCATACTTAATAATGATATCCTCATTTCCAAACCAAATTTTAAAATAAAAGGTTTATTAAGATCTATTATAACATATACATGAGCATATTTCCCTTTAGACTTCTCTTTAGTGTTAATATCCACTTTTATAGATTTCCTAATTCTATTTCCTATAACTTTAAGACACTTCTAGTCATAGAATTGCATTAGTTGATATGGAAATATAACCAATAACCATAACTTTTGTAGGATTAAAATTAGACACCTATTCTCTAATTGTTAGGTAATGATCAACTATCATTCATGGGCTTTGTGAAATAACAAAGTTACAATCCTCCATGCATAAGAATTTAACCAAGAAAAAATCACATCCTAAGCCAAAAAGCTCAAAAACACCAATATCCTTTCATAATTGTAGAAGCTTACATTTTAAGAAATGAAATCCAATTTTTCTTCTAAATAGTTAAATTATTAAGCATTTCTTCCATGATTTTCTAATGCGAGCCTCTTCCTTTTTAGACAATTTCAACATAACAATACTATTTTATGGCTAATGATCTCATCTATTATTTGAATACCATCTAATTATTCATCATCAAAGCTTTTACTGGAATCTCTAAAAAATAATCCATCCTTTCCTTTAGACATCTACATAATTTCTTTATCTTCCCCACCTTCCTTATCTTTCCTTTTTCCTAACAAAATATTCTTGTATGATTATGATATATCAAGACTTCTAGAATTTGGTTGTGACTCTAAAACCACATCATCATATTTTTGTAACTTAGAGCTTTCCTTATCATATTCCTTCTAACCCCTTTTATCCTTCTTGATGCTACACCTTAATAAGTTTACTTCCTCATCAGAAGCCTTCCTAGGATTAAAGGCTTTTGTCAATCCCATAGTTTACATACAATTATTAAAAATGCTTTTATCATTAAATAAAAATATTCTCATTATTTAATGTTAAAGAATAATCACTGAACTATAGATTGACAGTTTTACCCATGCCTGGTGAGTACTTGCATTTTTTATTCACTTAAGTATAGGCATGAGGCTGGAAAATAGATATGAATATAGGTAAGATTTTTATGGAGATTTTATTAAGTACAGGTACCAGTAAGGAGACTATACTACCTAATCAATCTCATATCCATATTATATAATATATAATTACATATTATATTAATGGATATATATATATATAATAATATAATAATAAAAAAATAAAAATCAAATATCATTGCTACATAATAACTTATTGATATTAGGTGTTTAATGGCTTGCATATCAATTTTTTATTAATGCTTGATCTACATCTTATCCAACATTATTGTATATTCATTGTTATAACTTCAATTACAATTGATGTGAAAAATGATTACAATGTTCATTTTTTTGCTAAAAATTAATGTCTTTTTTTTCAAACTATTTTATTTTTTCACATTTCATTTAGGTTTTTTGTAAAATATCGATAGGAAATGTTTGCCTAATTTTTTTTAATGTTAATTTTTTTTTACTTTACTTTCAAAATATTTATGGTCAAACAACATCCTATAAAAAATGTATATTTTAAGATAAAAACTTTGAAATGCCATAACCATGTATTTAGTTATCCATTTTGTGAAAATTTCATGTAATTTTTTGAAATCTATCCATTTATGAAGGAATTTTACCTTTCCTAAAATTGTGAAAAATAACCATTTTCATAGACTTCTTTCACTTTTTCTTCATTTGTAATCATTGCTCAACAAGTTTCTATCTACATTGCAACATTTTATTAAATACATAATAAGTATCTAAAATTCATATACAATCTCAGAAGTTATACAAAGAAACCATAAATAAAAAATTTCTTAAAAAACATATGTAGAAATTTGAAAAATAGAAAAGATGAAGATTTGAAAAATAAAAACAAGAAAGGCACTTCTTATGATTTAAAATAGTAGACTGGAATATCAAAGCATTTGTTTCATGTTTGGTGTTACTTGAAAGAGTATCGATAGCTCATTGACTCATGGTGGAAGATGAAAGGACATCTAGAGTTATGTCAAAGGAATTAGATGGAAATGGGAATTAAGCTTGAAAACTAATAAGAAGAAAAGTGAAAGTGATAATGAGGAAAAAGATATGATATACGTATTTATAATACAAAAATTTCACCATGTTTCGGGTTCTTACAAGACCTTTGTAATATCTTTAAACATTGATTAATTCTAAAATTGATGTCTTAAGTCTTTTCATTTTTCTAGTAACCTTTAAATGCCATGCATTATGACGTTGGTTAAAAAAATTAACATCTTAATTTTGCTAATAATTTTAAAAATGCAATCACATCCAAATAATATTATTTAATTCTAAAATCAACATCTTAAATTTTCTTATTTTTTAAGCAACCTTTAAATGTCATATATTATGACATTGGTCAAGTAAAAAACTGTCATCTTAAGTTTTTTGGTAATTTTTAAAATGCAATTATGTCTAAATAAACATCAATTAATTCTTAAACCAATGTCTTAAGTTTGAAATTTTCTCATTTTTCTAACAATCTTTAAATGTTATATATTATGACATTAATTAAGTAAAAAATCATTGTTTTAAGTTTTTAAAGGAGTTCAAAAAAGTCACAATGTCAAAATAGATGTTGATTGTATTAACCAACCATTGTTTTATTAGTTCCAATAATTTCAACAATATTATTGTGTCAATATAGACATTGATATTACTTTTTTATTGACATTTATCTGCTAACATAGAATTACATTTCTATGGTAATGTATATAATAATTCAATTTAAATATAAAAAAAATTTTTTACGACAAACTTTAGTAAAAACTTTATGATATTCTTTGTTATGATTATTAGTATTTTTGGATAATTATTATTTTATAGTTATTTGTATATTTTAATTTTTTAAAAATTAAAACATGGATGATCATGGGGACTCAAGGATTTGATAAGGACATGATTAGTATTAAAATTTATATCCATGCAAGTAAGGGGATTTCGAAAGGTAGACTATTTTGGAATAGAGATAAATATAGGGATTTTAGTCCCTTACCCATACCTTCCTCTTTACCATTTGTACTAAATTATATTGTGAGGTTTCTTTTGCTAAAATAATAAATAAAAGCATTTAATGTATTATAAATAATATATTTTTAAAATATTTATAATATAAAAATTAAAGATATGTTAATATTTACTTACACAAACATATTATTTTGATACAATCAAACTAAAAGACCTCCACCAAAAGTTTATGCCCAGGTATAGAATAGAATAAATTTAAACTTGTAGCAAAAGTCCATTATTTAAAAGTAAAATAATTTTCTATGCATTGCTTTCTAACTTTTTTATGTTTGAAGATAACATGAAAGTTGATTAACAAAATATAGATTTTAGCAAACCAAAAATGATAGTAAATTTGGGAGAAAATATTTTCTCCTTTTAATTGAAGGAAGTCATTTTTCTAAATCATCTTATATTATATAATCTCACTCTCTTTCTATGTTTCTTTTTATTTCTTCTTTTCTTTTTCTCTTATCTTTCTTTCTTTACCTTTTTCTTATTCCCTTCCTTCTCTTTCTTCCCATGTTTCTCCTATCTTTTTCTCTTTCAATCTTTCTCACTACTAAATAATTACAATTTTATGTTAGTTAATAAATGTTGATCAAAGGAAAAATTGATGTCTATGTTAACATTATGGTGTTTTTGAAATTATTAAGATTAATAAAATCATAATTAGTAAATATAATTGATGTATATTTTGATATGGTATCATTTTTTAAATTATATAAAAACTTAAAATGATAAATCATCAATATAATCGATGTCTATTTAAATGATATTTTTGAAATTATTAAAAAATTGAAGATAATGGGTTATTAATATAACCAATGTCTATTTGAATGCAATGTCATTTTTGAAATTATTGACAAATTTAGGATGTTGATTTGTTTACAAAACTAACATCAAAATATATGCAATTAAAGATTGTTGTGAAAATTAGGAAATTTACAATGTCGAATTTTTATATATTTGACATCATAGCGGAAATTGCAAAAGCTTAGTGAGAAAATATCAAATTTTAACATGTTAGTTTTAAACTTAACCAATATTTAAAGTTATCACATTTATGAGATATGGGAAAACATGAAAACTTGAGATATCAATTTTCTATGTAACTATCATCTAAAAGCATTTTAAGCATTTTATTGGAAAAAATGTAAAATGTTTAAATGTCTATTTTGGACATAATCGATGTTTAATGGTATGATAATTGCTAACTTAACCAATATTTAAAGTTATAACGTTTATGAGTCGGGAAAAATATGAAAACTTAAGATATCAATTTTGTATATAACTATCATCTGAAAGCATTTTAAGAATTTCATTGGAAAAAATGTAAAATGTTCACATGTCAATTTTGGACATAACCAACCTTTAATGGTATAGTAATTGCTAGCTTACTTAAAAAAGAATGATACATAAAATATCAGTTCTTAAAATAACTAACTTCTATAATCATAGGAGCGGTATCATTTTTGTGCTATAGATAAAGGATATTTTTTCCTTATTATTACTTTCATTTTCTCTCTTTTTGTTTCAAAACTCAATTTTTGTTTCTATCTAACTTTTTTTGCAAGACTTTAGATCTTATTTCATCCTTCACCACATGTTAATTAACTATTGATACTCCTTTAACTAACACTAAGCAGAAAACAATTTTTTAATTTGCTTTCTTGTTTCTTAGATCTTCACCTTTTTCCATTTTTTCAAATTTTTGCACAAATCTTTTAAGAGATTTTTGTTTTATTTCCTTTATATGATTTTTGAGGTTGAACTTTTAAGAGATTTTTGTTTATATTTCTTTTATATAATTTCTGAGATTGTATTTGAGTTTTAAATGCTCATTATGAGTTTTATAAAATGTTATAGTGGAAATTGAAGTTGGTTGAACAATGATTAGAGATGGAAAAAAAGTGAAATTTTTTTTATGAAAATGCTCATATTTTGTGATTCCAGGAGGGGCATTTGATAGATAGATAGATTTTAAAAAATTAGATAAAATTAATATAATATTCATCCTAAATGAACAACCAAGCACGAAGTTATGACATTACAAAATTTTTAACCTAAAATATAAGTTTTTTGATTGAATGTTGAATTTATTCAATTTCTATTATAAATATTCTAGTACGAAAGTAAAAATCCTTTAAAAATATTCTACAAACATTTCACGTTGTATTTTTTTACTAAAAATTGATAAAAAATGACATGAAATGTAAAATAAAATAAAAGAAAATTTTAAAAAGAAAAGATGTTGATTTTTTAGTAAAAAATCCAATGTTATTTTTGTTTTTCACATCAATTTGTATAACTAATGTCATAACATATTTACAACGAAGCTCAATAAGATGTTGGCCAAAAATCGACTTGTAATATACTAAATACTTGGTGTCTATTAATAATTTTGTAATAGTATCTCTAGACTCTCACTTTTCTATTTTCTCCTCCTCTATTCTTTCACGCACTCTCATTTTTGTCCTCGTTGCTTTTCTCCTCTATTTGCTAACTTTTTATTTCAATTGTTCCTCTATCACTCCCTCTTTGACTTTTGTCTTTCTCTCATTTTATTTTTTATAAATGTATTAAAGTTTATATTGAGAAAATATCTAACAATTATGAGAAATTTCGGATAAAACTAAATAAATATAAATTAATTTAATGAAGAAATAATGAAAATGAAGAAAAATTAAATATTCTTCTTTAAATGTTATTTTTATTGTAAAATAAACTTAACTTTTATTTTTTACTATTAAAATGTTGTTGATTCCTATCTTGATAATATTTTAATAATAAAATAAGTATTGTAAGGATTGTCCTTAAAGATAGAATTTGTATATGTCATGTTATTTTTTTTAACAAAAGAAAATAGATTCCCTTTATAAGAGAAAATATTTTCTATTGTCCTTTCATACAACAAAATAACAATTCGTTTTCCTAAAAATTCATTTTATTAGGAAAAAAAACTTTTCATGAATTTCATTTTCTAACCAAAATTATGACCATGATTAATTTAAGTTTAAAATATATTGGTAAAATGTCTCGGTTCTCTTTTTAGTTAAGGCATCCAGAGTATTTTATTTAATTATATATCAGCACATTTTTGGTATATTATTTAGTGATCATTTTGCTTAATTTTTTTATTAAAATTACTTTTTAGTATATTAAAAATGTGAGTATTTTTATTGAATCCATTGACTGAAAAGAGGATTCAGTTACATGCACCGCAAAAATTGCTTAAAACAAATTGATCTTCTACTCAATTTGGTTTTGAATATCTTTCATTTAATGTTTTGTTAATTTAAAAATCAAGAAAATTATTAAGTAGCATTAAATACATAAAAAAATTAACTGTATTTTTCAAAATTATCCATTAAGAGCTCTATAAACATTTTCTATACCATTATCTCCGATATTCTCCCTTATTATTTAAGCGATGTCTCTCTTTCATTTATCCAAATGAAAAATAAAATTAAAAAATAACTAATTTTTCATTAAATTTTTAAAGTGACATATAAAAAAAACTTCTTTTAAAATGACAGGCAAAATAACAAAAGAAAGAAATTTTATTAAAATTAATGATCAAGTCAAAACCGCTTTTTTTATTTAAAAAAACGAGCGGGACAACAGCATCAACTATACTTTTTTGAACACTATTATAAAGGTATTTTTTCATTGCATAATATATAATTTGAATAATAAATATTATTCAAAAAGTGATTCCGTAATTATAACTCCATCATAATATTAATAATCATGAAAGGATTAATTATAAATTAATTTCCTCTTAAAATCTAGCTTCAAATTGAAGTAATGAGTCGCCATCAAATCAAAATGACATTAATGTCTATGGATCCTGATAAACTAACAAGACGTTTTATATCCGTAAAGTATGAGCATTTTTCGCATCTGACGTGGACTTTCCTTTTTTTTTTTTTAATAAACGATCGTCTTGCAAGGACACACCGACACAGACGAAGTGTTTTCCACCGTCCGTTTGTGATGACTGGGGAGGAAGCCAGTGTTGGAGTGCCGCGAGGTTGTTCAGAGGGTGATCATTATTTTCTTCTATATGTTCTTGATTTTAAATGATCATTATTAGCTTATTTTTTTTGTACAAAAGAATCAGTTTTTTTTTCTGGTTGATATTTATGGTTTTTTAATGACTGAAAAAAATATAGAAGAAAGATATGATTATCTCTTTTTATTTAAAAAATTTTTCTTCAAAGAAGGGCCCATCCATATCCATCCCTCCAATAAGGACCAAAGAGATTAGAGACCTGCTCGCTTACGGCATGTCACTTTTCAGTCTCTGTATAACAACTGAACTCTTTTCTCGGTGACAACCTTTGTTAACAGTAGAGTGAAATATCATAGATTTTAATATTAAAATTGTTTAAAATTTTATACTCATTAGTTAAAAATAGTTTTCAGATTTATAGATACTTATTCTTTTAATTTTTTATGAATAATTGTAATATTTATTTTATTTTTTAAATTATATTTTACACTTTTCTATCCTGACAGTACCAATCTCTTCGAGAGAATCCAAATTGAAATATAAGAGAAAAGATAGAAAGTTTGTCTTTTTTTTTTTTATTAACCATATTTTTCTGTATTAGATAGATATGGACATATAATTCTTATGCGTAATAAAACTCATAATTATTTTTTATGTGTAATGGGACCACAATAATCCTAATGTGTGTATCTTTTTAGTATTAAATTTAAAAATCAAAATCATCTCCTTCATTTGTCTTCCTCCCTTAAAATTAGCCAAGGTTTTTGCAAAGTTGGTCTTGTTATTCGACAAATTAATTTGCATCATGAAGTTGGAGTTATAAATTGTGTATTCCAGCATCAACAACAACCTCAGTTTTGTCTCATTTTGACGTTATGCAGAAGAAAATGGCGAAAACTTCAGTATTTCTAGTTGGGCTTTTGCTCATACAAAGCTCCATAGCCACGGCTGATGCCGAATACATGAAATACAAAGATCCTAAGCAGCCATTAAATGCCAGAATCAAAGACCTTATGAAGAGAATGACTCTGGAAGAAAAGATCGGCCAGATGGTGCAAATTGATCGCAGCGTTGCTTCGGCCAAGGTGATGAAGAAGTATTTCATTGGTAATTTCTCATCATTTGTTTTTGGAACCCATTTCTTGTTGTTTTTGTTTCAAAGTTTCAGCTGCATATGTTCTTATAATAATTCTAAACTGTATTTGCTGCGATGCAAAGTGGCTGTGAATTGCAGTTGAGGAAGCGGATGCATCAATGATATTGCAGTTATGGTCTGTAATCTTTAATCAATCGCAGTCTTGTTTTGTAACAATAAAAGTTTTAAATTCCAGTGTACAACTACAACTGTAATGTCCCACCTATGATTGCTACTGCGATTTACATTTGAAATTATAATTTTTCTTAATTTTAAATTGCAAGAGTTTCATTTTCTCTCAATTATATATAATTTTATTAATCACGAGATATTGGAATTGTAAAGGTAATTTAGAACTGTAACAACAACTATTGGAATTATGGTAACAAATACCGTTTGTAACTGCAGTTTTTTTTAATAAAACTGCAATTGTGTCCTGGACCCATTTTTAAAACCATGAGTTGATTGAAGAGGCAGGACAAAAAGAAACAAATATGGTAGCTGGCAAGAAGCAAGCACCTACTTGTTTTTGAGGAAAATAGTGAGTTCACTGAGTTGTCTTATTTGCAGGAAGTTTGCTAAGCGGTGGTGGAAGCGTCCCAAGGCATGAGGCCACTCCAGAGGATTGGATTAATATGGTGAATAAATACCAAAAGGGGTCATTGTCAAGCAGGCTTGGGATTCCAATGATTTATGGCATTGATGCAATCCATGGCCATAATAATGTCTACAAGGCAACAATTTTTCCTCACAATGTTGGCCTTGGAGCTACCAGGTACCTGGGAACCCGTGCTTTTTATGTGGTTAGTGTTTGTTTAATAATTAGAATTCAGCTAATATGAAAAAATTGATGATTGATAAATTGAAAGCACTTGAAAAACAATGGGTACAAGCAATTTACTGTTATCCATTCTTTTTAAGATGTAGTTTGGATGTTCAATTGGAATTTGGAACATTGCAAAAACCTAAAAATCCAACTGCTAAAAGACAGAAAGTGTGGTACAGGGCAATATTGTTCAGTTCCGTATTCAACTTTCTTTTCTTTTTCTTTGTTGCGATTTGAATTTGGCATACAAATTCCAGACCACGTGATTTGATTTCAGGCATATGAGCCCATATAGGCCCAATTGAAAGTAAGCTCTGTTTACCAAAGTCTTCTCCATTTAATAGTGTATGTATAGTCTTAGTCTCTAAATTAAAATGTATGCAATTACGCGCTTCTTGTCAATTTTTCCTTCCTATAAATGATAATGGCAATGAGTTAAGTAAAGCAACGGTTGGGTCCCTCTAGGTTCTTTTTTTAAAAAAAAAAAATTTAAATGTAGGAACTAGGTATTAAAATGTCAAATTGTTGACTAATAAATTACTTCAGTTCAAAGTTAGGCGTCTAATATGCATTTAAAAGTTGAGCCAAGAAGATTTTCACTTTGAGATACTTTCATATGCCCTTGCGTTGAAGAGGTAAATTATGTTTACACCCGATTTTTTAACCTTGCGTTTTCTCTTTATTGAATCCTCCGGCCAAAGGGTGAAAATAAGTTAAACTCCTTTTGAATAATCTGGAATTAGATCATAAAAAATTCAAATTTTAATTCGATTTTAAACAAGTTTATATAAACTTGTTGATAGATTTAAACAAACTTACATATAAAACATATTTTTTATTTTTATGTTATATTTAAATAATATTAATATTATATATGTGATGTAAATAACATGATTTATAAATTTTATATTAATAAAGTGTAAATAAATATAAATAATATATAATATATAATAAATAAAAAGTTAAGCTCATTTAAACCTTTATGAGCTTATTTAAGTTCATTTGTAATAAGAATTTGAGTTCGAGATCATCTACTCTAAACTCAATTAGAAATTTGGATTAAAATATGTGCATCTCAAATAAGCTTGTGTTTAAATCAACTAGAGTTCAAATTTTTTATACTAGATAGATTTGACCTCAAATGGGAGCTCAATTATTATTGTCAAGTTCAAGATTACACACACACATACACACATTTAATTTGGCTTAACTCGTTTGCATCTCTAATTTTGACTTGAAAAATATTTTACCCAAAAAAATGGTCTCAAGTCTATAAATATTCATTCTTTCAATTTTTCTTGTTAGTGATTATTGTACACTAGATTAGGTTTAAACATAGATCAACCTGATCTTCAATAAAAGTTTCAAATCTCTAATGTAGAACATTTACTCTACAATGAAAATTAGTTATGTGAGTATGTAAACAAGTCGATTGATTAAGTGTTTTTTTAGCACAGTGATAGAGTTGTGTTATGTGAACAGAGACCCCAAGCTTGTGAAGAAGATTGGAGCAGCAACTGCTCTTGAAGTGAGGGCTACTGGAATTCAATATGCCTTTGCACCTTGCTTAGCAGTAAGTGAGAAACTCATTGGCCCATTAAGTTGCCCTAAAAAAATGATATTTTTAGCTATATGGATATGATATCATATATAATTCATGTTTTAAACAGGTTTGTAGAGATCCAAGGTGGGGTCGGTGTTATGAAAGTTATAGTGAAGATCCTAAAATAGTTCAATCTATGACTGTCCTCATATCTGGACTTCAAGGAGAAATCCCTGCAAACTCACGCAAGGGAGTCCCCTATGTCGCAGGAAAGTAAGTGCTTATTCTTTTATTTTACTCAAATAAATTAGCTTCTAACCTCTTGGTTGGTTCGAGCTGGTAAATTTGATTATTTTTAATCATTCATATCTTAAGTTCAAATAATAAAATAAAATTTAAATATATTTTTGTATTATTTTGCATGAACTAAAACATTATATTGATGATAATAGATTAAACTTCTTTTTAATTTTCTCTCTATTTTAGTATCTCACAAATATATTTTATTATTGTATATTAGGTATCATAGTACAAAACTCAAGGAGATACTTTTAAAATTTTTTTGGATAAGTCTTGGAATTGTAACCATGTTTTGCACCTAGTCATGAGAAAAAATCAAAGCTTGTCTAGAAACTTTGCATGAAAGAGATATTTTTAGAAAAAAAATTGGGATGAAAATGCCCTTAAAAGATTATTATAAATATCTCCTTCTTGTTGTTCTCTAGCACCATAGAAGAATTGAGATCAATACAATTTCTTTTCCAAGAAAATTCTTCTCTCTTCCATTTGGCTTTTTAGCCATTTTAGTATCAAAGCTAATTTTTTCAACTTCTTGCACAAGTGTTTAAGTCAAAATGGTCGGAATTCTCCCTGATTTGTTGAAACCCCCATTTTTGGTCAATTTCTCAGCAAAACAATACTGCATAAGTGTTTGGAACTCTCACGTCAAAATCCCAAATTTTATGGTGATTGGAACTCTCATGCACCACTCGCCAAAAATCCATGCACCAACCATTCTCTATATGTGTCGTATACGCCTTCTAGAGATTGAAGATGACACACATCAATGCCACGTTAGCAACTCTAGTCCAATCATCACCATATTATCCAATATAGGTGTGCCACATGTTATTAGTTGTCATGTGTCATCTATCGTCACGTCAACTTGCCCAGTCACCTTTATTGATGTCAGCTACCTAGTCAGTAATTGATACATAGTCAATGCCATGTTAACCCATTAACCTTTTGACACGTGTCCCATACTAACACGTCATTCTCCCAGTTAGTAGAATTTATCCAAAATTACAAAATACCATATTTTTCCTAATAATCCAATTTTTACCCTAAAATTTTCCTTAAATTTTTAAATTACCCTTAAGCTTTTTTGAAATTCCCATTAGATTGTAACTTTCCAAAAAATTTCCAAAATGACCTTTATTTTATATCAAATTCAATTTTAACCTCAAAATTTTCTTGAAATTCCTATTAAGCTCAGATTTTCGAAATTACCTAAAACTATGGGTATTTTCTAAATTCAATTTTAACCACAAAATTTTTTTATAATTGAAAATTTTCCAAAACCTTTCAAAATCTTAATTCAATCCCGGAATACACCTAAAAAAAATTAAAAAAATGCCATCTAAAAGATAAAATGAGAGAAACCTCCATGAGATTGAAATGGAAAAGTTACAGCAATAGATTCAACAACTATAGGAGATTGTTAATGCCAAACAAGACGTACTAAATTAAAGAAGGAATCTAAAATATAATTTTGATAGCAGTAACTACTTTTGAGCAAGTAGTCCTTACCCCAAAGACAACCAATCCGATGTAATGATATTTAAGTAGATATTCTAAATTTTGAGGAAAGGCTTCAACCAGATGAATTTGTAGATTAGCTTCAAACACTTGAATAAGTGTTCGAGCTTAAAGATATACTAGATGAGCAGAAGGTGAAGATAGTTCCTGTAAAACTAAAGAAGCATGTCTCAATTTGGTGGGAAAACTTATAAAGAAATGTGAATGTGAAGGGTGAAGTAAGATCAAAATATAGGAGAAGATATGATGGGAACTTACACATAAGTTCTTACTTAATCATTATTATCAAGATAGTTACAAAATCTCCACCAAATGTCCCTATTTGTGGAAGAATATACCAGGGAATTTGAAAAGCTAATGATGAAATGTGATATTCAAGGGAAGAAGTAATAGATTATAGCTCGCTATCTTGGAGAATTAAACTTTGAAATTACTCAACTACTTCAACTCTAATAATATTGGACCTTAGATGATGTTATTTGACGTGCCATTCGAATTGAGAAACAACTCCCCAAAAAGTTTATATTTTAACCTTCCTGTTCTAGAAACCTTATCAATACTTGTAAAATTCAAATCCCACAACCTAATATCTCAAACAAAACCTTACCTAAGTCCACCAAAGAAGCTAACCCTAAACCACTTCGTCAATACAAACTGCCTAAATGTTTTAAATTCTAGTGATTTGGCCATATAGCATCTATTACCCATATTGCAAAATTATCACTATTATTGAAAGAGAAATTTAAGAAATGTTAAAAGAAGAAGAGTTTGAGCATAATCAAGAAGAGTCTAGAAAATTATCAATATTTGATGATGAATTCACCCTTATTGGTCATAGAGAATTACTAGTAATTAGTCAAAACATGCATGCAGCAGTAACAAAAGGCGAACCCTAGTTAGGGTATAACATTTTCCATACTCATTACACTGCCCAAGGCAAAATTTGTGATGTCATCATAGACAATAAAAGTTATGATAATGTTATTTCAAGATATATAATAGAAAATGAGGTTACAGTAGCTTAACAAAGACAATGAGGTTAAAGTGACAAAATGTTGCCTTGTCACCTTTTCAATTGGTAAAAAGTACCAAGACAAGGTATGATGTGATGTCATTATAATGGAAGCTTGTCACCTCCTCTTAGGAAGGCTTTGGCAATATGACATCATGCTATATATGATGGTTATACAAACACTTATTCTTTTATAAAGGATGGAGTGAAGATCAAGTTAACTTCGTCACCACCTAAAGAATTTAACCAAACTAAGAGTGAAGCCTAACCATTAGTGTCCTTAATATCCAAGGCATAATTTAAGGTAAAACCAGTAGCCTAGACTATGTGCCTCATACAACTACTTAAATAGAAAATGAAACCACTCTTCCACTAGAGATTATATAACTAATCGTTGAATTCCTAGATATCATACTAGAAGAGATTCCTCTTAGTTTACCACCAATATGAGATATCAAGCATGCCATTAATTTCATCCTTGGAGCTATCATTCCTAACAAGCTAACATATAAGATGAGTTCTTAGGAACATGTCATGATCTAGCACCAAGCCGAGAAATTACTAAAGAAAAGACTAATTTGAGAAAGCATCAAGCATTAATCTATGTACTATGCTAGCACTTTTAGTGCTAAAGAAAGATAGTAGTTGAAAAATGTGTATTAATAGTCAAGCTTTGAATAAGATGACCATTAAGTATCAATTCCCAATACTAAAACTTGATGATATGCTTGACCAACTATACAATACAATCATCTTTTCCAAAAATAGATTTTTGTAGTGGATATCATTAAATTAAAATACAACCAAAAAAAGAATGAAAAACCACTTTCAATACTAGAGATGGCCTGTATTAATGAATTGTAATGCCCTTTGGATTATCCGATGCTCTTGGCATAGTTATGCATTTAACGAATCAAGTATTTTTACCTTTTATTGAAAAATTTATAATTGTGTACTTTGACGATATTTTAAACTACAATAAAAGCGAAGAAAAATATTTGAAGCATATTCAATAAGTACTAGAGATTCTTAAAGAGCAAAAGTTGTATGTCAACCTTAAAAAGTGTTCATTTGCAATAATTGAAGTTATTTTTATATCATCACTAGTGAAGGCATTTAAGTAGACATAAGCAAAGTAAAAGCCATCAACATCTGGCTAACCCCTAAGTTTGTCAATGATGTAAGGAGCTTTCATGGACTTGCCTCTTTTTACAGAAGATTTATCAAAAACTTTATCTCTATTGCTACCCCATTCATAGATTACATCATGAAAAAAAATTTCAATAGACAAAACAAGTCTAAAGAAGTTTTGATGAACTGAAAAAGCATTTGACTAAAGCTCCTATATTATCCTTTCCAAATTTTGACTAAGTATTCGAAGTTAGTTGCAATACTTCTAACACTAAAATTGGCATTGTTCTAAGCTAAGAAGGACATCCAATAACCTTTTTCAGTGAAAAACTCAATAATAGCAAACTCAAATATTACACTTATGATAAGGAATTCTATGTCATTGTTTATAACTTACAACATTAGAGTCATTACTTATTGCACAAAGAGTTTGTTCTTTACTTAGATCATGAAGTTCTCAAACATATGAATTCTCAATAGAAGATCAGCTATAGATGCACCTTTTGAAGCAAATTCATACAACCTTACCCATTCTTACTCAAGCACAAGGTTAGAAATCAAAATGTTATAATAGATATGCTAAGTCAACAACACATCTTGCTTCTAACTTTCCAAGCAAAGGTTATCGGATTTAAAACTATTAAAGAACTATACCAAAATGACCCATGTTTTTGCAAAATCTAGAGTTCTACTAAAATAGAACCCTTCCAACAATACTACAGACACCAAGGATTTTTGTTCAAAGGTAAGATATTGTGCATTCTCTGCTATTCACTACAAGAAGTAATTATTTAGGAAACCCATAATAAAGGATTAGCTAGACACTTTGTAAAAGACAACATTGTAGCTCTAGTTAAAGAAAATTTCTACTAGCCAAAGCTTTAAAAAAAACATCAATAAACACATTCAAAGACGTAGGATTTGTCACTTAGCAAAAATGAAAAGTTAAAATATAGGATTATACATGCCTTTACTAGTTCCAGAAGTACTATAGGAAGATGTTAGTATGGATTTTATCTTCGAACTACCTTAAATTTAGAGACAAAAGGATTCCATAATGGTAGTCGTAGATAGATTTTCAAAGATAACACATTTTATTCCATGTAAAAGAATGAATGATGCTATCCAAGTTATAAATTTATACTTCAAAAAGATTGTTTGACTTTATGGCATTCCAAAAACTATCACTTCTAACTAAGATGTCAAGTTTTTAAGTTATTTCTAGAGATCTCTATGGAAGAAGATGGGTGCAAAAACTCCAATTTAGTGGCACTAGTCATCCCCAGACAAATGGACAAACAGATGTAATTAATAACCTCTTGGTAATTTACTCCACAGCTTCATTGGAAAGAATCTGAAATAATGGGACCTTATCCTTGCAGAGATCGAGTTCATTTACAATAACTCTACCAACCAAGCAATTGGAAAGGACCTATTTAAGGTAGTATATAACACTCATTCCCTTGGTCCACTTAACTTAGCACCCTTTACTACTAGCTAACAGTACAACATGAACGTAGAAAAGAGCACAAAGGAGATCAAAAAGCTTTATTAGCAAGTTTGTACAAGAATTTAGAAACAAAATTCAAAATACAAAACTCAACATGATAAACATTGATGACAAAACACTTTCAAAGAAGGAAAGTTAGTATGGATACACTTACAGAACAAGGGTTTCCAAATTAACCAAATGCCATGCTTTCTTTGAAAGTAGATGGACCATTTCAAGTTGTATAGAAGATCAATGACAATGCATATAGGATAGAGTTACTAGAATCCTATGGTGTTTCTGCCACTTTTAACATTACTGATCTCTTATCATACTACGAGAAGGATGACAACTAGATTCGAGGGTAAGTCTCATCCAACTTAGGGAGAATAGTATAAAACCTAAGTAGATATTTTTAAAATTTTTTTGGATAAGTCTTGGAATTATAATCATACTTTGTACATAGTCATGGAATTATCAAAGTTTGTCTAGAAACTCTGGATAGGGGAGATATTTTTAGAAAAAAGATTAGGATGAAAATGCCCTTACAAGATTACTATAATTATCCCCTTCTTGTTGTACTCTGGCATCACAAAAGTTTCCTTTCCAAGAGAATTTTTCTCTTTTCCATTGGGTTTCTAACCCATATCATGTTTTAAACTTTGATGCTCTAATATAAATTATGAAATATTTGAAGATGATTTTTTCTCCCCATTCATTGAATGTCAAAGTGATGACATTTTACTTAATTGTTGACAGTGTCTAACTAATGCAACGGTATTTCTTTCTTCAGAAAAAAGATTGCAGCATGCGCCAAGCACTATGTGGGAGATGGAGGG
The DNA here is from genome assembly GCA_020226215.1 of Sindora glabra. Classification (NCBI taxonomy): domain Eukaryota; kingdom Viridiplantae; phylum Streptophyta; class Magnoliopsida; order Fabales; family Fabaceae; genus Sindora; species Sindora glabra. Next base: position 33,906,619 of record CM035228.1, on the reverse strand, counting down.
ACAACAAGAGGCCTCAATGCAAACAACACAGCTGCGACCTGGCATCAGTTGCTTTCAATCCACATGCCTGCTTACTATAACTCCATTATCAAGGGTGTCTCTACCATCATGGCTTCTTACAACAGCCTGAATGGTGTAAAGATGCACGCAAACCGCGACATGATCACTGGCTTTCTCAAGAACACACTCCATTTTCGAGTAAATTCTCTCGATTGATTCTCAATATGATTTTGAATTATGATCTTAACAAAATTATTGGTAAATGTGAGAATATACAGTTCCTATAGAATAAAATTACAAAAATTTGTACTTATAGAACGGCCTGCAATGATACTGCGAATGCGGACCGCAATTCAAAACTCTGATTGTCAGCTTTGAGATCCAATTCTATGACCTCAACTAAGGTCTAAATCTTCGATTTTTTTCCTCACAGGGTTTTGTTATATCCGACATGGCAGGGATTGACTTTATTACCCCCATTGGACATTCTAACTACACATATTCCATTGAAGCATCAATCAATGCTGGGATTGACATGGTTAGTAATGGCTTCTAATGCTGTTCACCTGTTTAACGTATTTATGGTTTTAAATTTCAGTTATGGTCATAACGGAGGTTCGTGAGAAAAATTACAATCAATTTTGATTGTGGATATAAATGGCAATTTATAATCATGATTGCTGTTCCCTTCTCATATGTATCATCTTATAATACTTGCTTTTGATAATGGTGCAGGTAATGGTTCCTTTCAACTACACCGAATTCATAGATGGACTGACCAAGCTTGTAAAGGATAAAGTCATACCCATGAGTCGAATTGATGATGCTGTGAAGAGAATTTTGCGAGTCAAGTTTGTGATGGGTCTTTTTGAAAACCCATTGGCTGATAGAAGCCTTGCTCACCACCTTGGAAGTCCGGTAAGTTATTCCTCATAATTTTATTTTGAAACTTCCGTCTCATCAGAGTTTGCATTGTATATGTTGATAAGCACAGCACTTTTCGTTTAACAAATATTTTGGTATTCTTATGGACAGTTCCTAAAAACTATGTTTTCACCAGTGCATCGCGTATCAGGAACCATATCATTGCAAAAACGTTTATCTTATGAAATTCTGTAAAAAAAGTAGCATATACCGTTTAGGTACCTGTATTGCGATTCAATACGTATCACGTTTCTCATAATTATGTTTTTGTCTTCCTTTGATCCATTTCACAGAAGCACAGAGAATTGGCAAGGGAAGCTGTGAGGAAATCACTGGTGCTTTTAAAGAATGGGGAAAATGCTGACGAAGCAGTTCTTCCGCTTCCTAAGAAGGCTTCAAAGATACTTGTCGCTGGAAGCCATGCTCATAATCTTGGTTATCAGTGTGGTGGCTGGACCATTGAATGGCAAGGACGGAGTGGCAACAATCTCACTAGTGGTAAAATTTGGCTCTCTAATATTTGCTAAATGCTTCCCAGAACCTGATTCAGTACATATTAGGCTTATTTGAAAAAAAAATTTATACAATTTTAATGTTCACATGTGTGTCTATACACGTGTGTGATTATTTATACATATATCTATGAGTGTCATGTCAATTTGTATTGAAATTTACCTATCATATCATGTTCTGCATTTATTTTATTTTATTTTATTTTTTGTTGGCTAGTGGCAAAGTTACATGTATTTTAACATGGATATACATCCCCGTGAACTTTTTTAAAATTTTATATAATATTAAATGTATAATCTAAAATATTTCTAATAATTTGTAAATTTTATCCTACTAAAATATTAAAACAAAATCATATTCACTGACCCTCAAATTCTAACCCTGTCATTATTTTTTGCCATTGCGCTGACAAAATGAACCTTATTTACTTGCAGGTACCACAATCCTCACTGCCATAAAAAACACAGTTGATAAGGATACCAAAGTAGTGCACCAAGAAAATCCTGATTCAGACTTCGTGAAGTCCAATGACTTCTCTTACGCCATTGTTGTGGTTGGAGAGCATCCATATGCAGAAACAAATGGTGACAACACAAATTTGACAATCCCAGAGCCTGGTCCAAGCACCATAACCAATGTCTGTGGATCTGTCAAATGTGTTGTGGTTCTGATCTCCGGCCGGCCTCTTGTTCTAGAACCATATGTTGCGTCAATGGATGCCATTGTTGTTGCCTGGCTTCCTGGCAGTGAAGGCCAAGGTGTGGCAGATGCCTTGTTTGGTGACTATGGATTCACGGGCAAGCTTCCAAGAACATGGTTCAAGACTGTTGATCAGTTACCAATTAATGTTGGAGATGCTCATTATGATCCCCTCTTCCCATTTGGATTTGGACTTGAAACCAAACCTAACAACTAGGTCATTTGGGAACTATATACGCACACATATATTTCAGAACAAGATAGGCGGCTCAGGAACTGCCTCTTTTTTTTCTTTTTTTTTTAATATATATGATATATAGGCATTCTTTTTTTTATTATTTTATGAATTGTTTTCTGATATATATGCTTAGCATGGTCCTCTCTCTTTCCATTCCTTGGCCTTTTAGAGTTGTCTTCGCCGTTTCTTTTCTATTATTATCTCGATTTCGATAGCGTTTAGTTTTCATAACCATATTCGCCCTATGGCCAAAAAAAAAATAACCATTTTCTCCCTGCGTCAAAAGAACTCTTTAAGAAAAATCATTCTTAAACTTTTTCCCAATCTTAGTTCAAACTATTGAAATTAATTGAGAGTTGATATTAATTCCAATAATCCAGAAAGAAGCTTGTAACATCCATGCACCACAAGAAATTCGTAGTCTGGCAACAGGAAATTCCTTCACTAAATTTATCATTAAATTTATGAAATTCTGTCATAGTCCGTCACTATGACAAATAACATTGGAATCGGCAACAAGACAAACATGATTAGCAAAATTAGCATTAGTAAATAAATTTAGGGTTGGATCGTTGAAGTGTGTAATAAATAACTAAGTTTAATTTTGATGAAATGCTCAAACAATTATAGCAATGGAAAGAATCTGCTACTTCCCTTTCCTATAATCATTTTTTTAAAGTGTAAATTACCTTGCTATAACCTTAAAAATTGAAAATTATGCAAATCATCAAGGATTTAAATTGTGATTCACAACCGCAATATTAGCATTTATGATTTTTTTTATAATTTTGCACTACAACAATTATATTATTTTGTTATTTATTCACAATTTTATTAATTGTAGCAAAATCACAATCACAACCATAATTTAAAACACATTGCCCATTAATTAAAGATGGCAAATAGATGAGTCATTGTTAATTTATTTATTTATTTATAACTCAATATAAAATTTTAAATAAATTAGGGACAACCCAACTCTTAAATATATGGTTAATTTGACCTATCCATTTACTCATTAAATTATTATTTTATATTTTATCATTTTTATTAACATTATTTTTATCACTATTTTATATTTATTGCTATTATTTCAAAAACAAACTTATGTTATCAAAATTTTTATTCTTTATTTTTATTTCCTTTTTAAAATTATAATTTTTTATCTCATTTTCTTAACATTAATTTCTTAAATTTATTTTAATATTAATATACATTAAATAAAAATTTATTTAGTTTAAAATAGGCATTATAATAAAATTAAAAAATTAAAAATTATAAATTATATGAATTCTTTTACAATGATAAATTGTACTTTTAAAATTGCATATATATTAACAATCAAATTTTAATTTACAAAATATCACTTGGAATATAAAAATTAATATTACTTGTGTATTGATATTTATAAAGTATAATTAAGGATCTAATATATAAGTAAATGATACATCACATTCGACATATAACATTATAATAGTTTCTATTTAAAAATTAAAAAAGTAATTTTGAGATTATTTTTAAGTTTTAATAGTAAAAATAATAAATTATATGAATTTTAGTATTAAAGATTAGACTTGATTTTACTTTTTATAAAAAGAAATTGATATCTTTATGTATATAAAAATATTATAATATTTCATTTCAAAAAATTAATTTTACAAATATTTAAATTATATTAAATTTTTAAAAATATATTATTATAATTTTTTTATTTTATAATATTAGTTTGTATAATGCAGAAGTCTACTTCTTATAAATATAAATAAATAAATGATTATCCATAAATTGACTTAATGTGATCCTCATTTCAATGGATCAATAATGACTCAATCTATATTTATCCTAAAGTGAAAATAGATGAATATGGATAAGTTAAAATAAAAATGGATATAGATGGATAAATGAATATGAGTCAAGATTGTCAAGCATACCATTAATCCAAGAATGATAACTAGTTAGGAAAATTTCAAAAAAAATTGCTGAGATATAACTATTTTTATTATGAATAATTATTGAATGTGGATGTCCACAGATCAAATGTTATATCTCCAATTATGATTAATTAGTAGAATTCAATTATGATCAATTATACTTTTAATTGTGATCAATTCTATTTACAAATTATCATTATGAGATTGCAATGTTTGATCAATTTGCCCTATAAATATGGATTGTACAAATCATTTTCTATACAGTTGAATGAAATATTATTTTCTTTCTTGTATTTCTTTCTCCTCCTTCTATTTTTCCTTCACCTCCTTCATCCCTTTCTTTTACCATTTCTTAAGTATTTATTATTTTTATAACATGTTACCAACATGAGACTCTGATCCATTGAGGTAATCTTATTACTTTCTACTAATATAATAATTCTTCTATCTCATTTCATTCTTATTCCTTATTTCTTTTATATTTTGATTTTAATTTCTATAATGATTTTAATGTTTTACTAATTTTATTCAAAGAAATAATAGTTATAAAATATTGAATATGATATACAAAAATACAAATAAATAATGAATTAAATTAAGAAAAAGAAAACAATTCATATGACATATTATGCATTTAAGAATTTATTCTTGAATGCTAAATGAATGAATTTTTTAATCTATTTTTCAAATGCATGTTAGTTTTTATAAAATGTGTGAGTATTATATATATATATATATATATATATATATATATATATATATATATATATATATATATATATATATATATATATATATAGTATGCAATTATGGATATGTGATAAGTCCTTAATTATGTTATTATCTCATAATTGAAAATTTATTATATGAAATAATAATATATATTATATTGATATAGAAAGAAAATTTACTTGCATTATAAGGTTTGGCTTTATTCAAAAATGAACACAAATATTCAAGAAACTAAGTTTGGAAAAAGGAAAAGAATTATTTAGAAGCAATTGGTGTATAAATATACATCTAACCTAAAGTATACTTTTCATAAATTTGATAATTTTTGCAATGTTTGATCAGCACATAGCTAGACAATAAAATAAAATATTAGATTAATAATTATACGATTAATATATTATTAATAATTTTCTTCAATATTCAATCTCTGTTATATTAAAAAAAATTATTCATTTTTACATGTCTATAATAGTATAGTAAATTTTACAAATCTCGATTTGTGACTCTTAACATTATAAAAATTTTAAAGGATTAAAATTGAATACCTCATAATAAAATATTTACTTATTCTTTGTAGTAGTTCAAAAGAAATTCTCCACTTTCATGCATCTAATTTACTCCTGCAATAACAATATTAAGAAAAAGGTTTTAAGAAATATTCTAAGTTAATTTAAACAAAATGATGAACTTTTGATAAGCCTCATCTGACTAACTTTACTCCATTCCCTGAAGCAAATATAGCAACACACGACCATTTTACTTATAATAAACTTATAGTCTTAGATGTAGTCATGATCATGTTTTTTATATCAAGAACTTAACTTTCCACCAAAAGTGGAAAAATGATAAAAAATGATAAAAAAAACGGGCAAAATAACAAGAATATATATGATGTTAAAGGTCATTAATCTTGTATTTCTTGTACTCTAAAGCATTTTGTTAACCTTTACCAAGAATTGCTTAATATATATATATATATATATATATATATATATATATATATATATATATATAAAAGATAAATTTTGCATGTAAAAAGGGATTTAATTTGATTTTCTTAAAGAATGTTTGTAGTTGTCTATTACCTATTTAATTTTTTATAAGTATACTCATCTCAAAGTTGTTAAGAAGTTTTTATTAAAAAAAATTATTAAATACAAATGTTTGTGCTCGACCCTATTTCTTTTGAAATTTTGATTGATAAAGCATCTGTATTGCATTAAGACATGTAATTTAGGCCCATTATTCATATATTCATAAATTAGTTTTGTTTTAATGGTCTTTTTCATTAGTCAATTTTAAAAGTATTTCTATAATATCTATCATTTTATTCTATATCAGATTATTCAAAATTCATTTATATAAGTAATCATAATATCTGGATATGTAAATATACACCTTATTATAGCTTATTCTTATATGGTTACCATGATATCACTCTAATACTAGCCAATTTTACCTAAATGTGTCATAACCTCTTTCTCAGGAAATATTATATGATTACTAAAAGATTTTAAATTATAATATAGCATAAAATTATGAACTTTTGAACCAAGCAAAATTATAGGTAGGGATATTAAAAATAAGTCACAATATGTGTGTGCTCTAACTTTCTATGACTCATTGGGTTAAGGATACTTACTATCTATTGCATGTAAAATTCTGCTTTTCTTATTTAGTAATGTAAAAAGCTAATGTTAATAATATATCTAGTATTATAAATTTAATTGAAGGCTCCAAAAGAGCTAATGTTTTGTTATCTAGAGGAATAGAATTATACATTGATAATATATTATATTCTACTAAGTCTTATAAAAACTTATTGAGTTTTAAGGATATCCATTAAAATGGATTTCATATCGAGACAACGAATAAAAGAAATATTAAATATCTTTTTATCATTAGTATGATCTTAAGTAACAAATGCATACTTGAAAAATTACCTATTCTTTCATCTGGTTTGTACTACACATATATTAGTAGAATTGAAACACATGCTACAATAAATCAAAAGTTTATTAATTCAAAAACATCTACTATTTAATAGGAACGATTGCGGCATCCTAGATCACTAATGATAAAGAAAATTATTGAGAATTCACATGGGCATCCATTAAAAAGCCTAAAGATTTTTCAATTTAAAGAATTCTCGTGTACTGCATATTGTCTAGATAAATTGATTATTAAGCCATAACTAACTAAAATTAAATCTCTAACATTTCTGAAATGTATACAGGATGACATATGTGGGCCTATTCACCCACCATATGAACTATTTAGATATTTTATGATATTAATAGATTCACCTATCATGTGGACCATTTAGATATTTTATGGTATTAATAGATGCATCTAACAAATGGTATCATGTATGTTTACTATTAACTCATAACTTAGCTTTTGCAATATTGCTTGCTAAAATTATTTGATTAAGAGCACAATTTCCATATTATCCTATCAAGTTTATTCATCTTGATAATACTGATGAATCCTCTTCTTAGACTTTTAATGACTATTGCATATCAATAAGAACAAATATTGAACATCCTGCAGCTCATGTTCATACACAAAATGGCTTAGTTGAATCATTTATTAAATAACTTCAATTAATAGTAAGACCCATGCTTAAGAGAACAAAACTCCCTATTTCTACTTGGAGACATGCAATTTTACATGTAGCGGTGCTTATGCGCATCAAACCAACTAATTATCATAAATATTCCCTTTTACAATTGGCTTATGGTCAGGAGCCAGATATTTTCGATCTCAAAATTTTTAGATGTGTAGTATATGTTCCAGTAGCCCAACCACAATGTACTAAGATGAAATTTCAAAAGAGATTAGGAATATATGTTAGGTATGATTCGCCTTCCATTATAAAATATCTTGAGCTAATGACAAGAGACTTATTTTAGCATATTTTATTAATTATCATTTTAATGAATTAGTTTTCCTAACATTAGGGGGAGAAAAGGATAAGGAGTTGATTAAATAAATTATATAGAATACTTTGCAAAATATTGATTCTCATATAAAGCAATGTGAATCTAAAGTTCAAAAGATAATTCACTTACAAAGTATAACTAATCGACTGCTAGATACATTCACTAACCTAAAAAAAGTAACTAAGTAACATAAATCAATTGTTAATGCTCTAACAAGGATTGATATCCCCGAAAAACAATTCATAATGAGAAAGCTAATAAATCTAAGGCACACTAAAGACCAATAGGTTCAAAAGATAAAAATCCCTACAAAAGAAAAGGAGTAATTATTCAAGATGAGTCCATTAATAAAATAGATACTCCTAAAGAGTCTAGAGATATAACAAACAATATAACTCCAAAATAAGTAAGGTACCTAAAAATGATAAAGAAGATGAAAATAAGAAAATCTCAATAAACTATATCTCTATAAAGAAAAGATTGAATTGTAAAGAAATAGTTGTTGATAATATTTTTACATATAGTGTAGTGTTTAATATTATGAATGAAAATGAGGATCATAAATCTAGATCTATTGATGAATGTTGACATAGATATAATTGGCTAAAATGGAAAGACACAATTCAAACAAAATTGAATTCACTTAAAAAATGTAAAGTTTTTGGACCTATAGTCCAAACAATTAAAGGTGTAATACCCGTTAGGTATAAATAGGTATTTGTGCATAAACAAAATAATAAAAATAAAGCTATAAGATATAAAGCACAGCTTGGAATTAATTATGAGTTCACTTTTTCTTCTATGGTGAATGTAATCACTTTTCATTATTTCATTAATCTGGCAATATATAAAAAACTTAATATGCGTCTTATGGATTGTTATAGCCTATTTATGTGGCTTACTTGATTATAATGTATATATGAAAATCCTAAAAGGATTTAAAATGCTTGAAGCATGTAATTCAAAATCTCAAGAACTTTATTCAATTAAATTACAAAAATCTTTTATATGGATTAAAGTAGTCTGGACGAATATAGTATAATCATTTTAGTGAATGCCTATTAAAGGAAGGGAATAATAATGATCATATATGTTCATATCTTTTCATAGAGTGAATAAATTTTGAATTTGCAATTATTATATATGTTAATGATTTGAACTCCTAAAGAGATTCAAAAGACAGTTAATTATTTAAAGAAAGAATTTGAAATGAAAGATCTTGGAAAAAAAAGTTTTACCTCATCCTGCAAATCGAACATTTAAGAGATGGAATTTTTATACGTTAATCAATTTATACTCAAAATGTCCTTAAAAGATTTTACATGGATAAAGCACATCCATTGGATTCATTGAGTACCCTAATGGTTGTTTGGTCACTAGATGTGAACAAAAATCCCTTTAGACCTTAAGAAAAAATGTAAAGCTACTTAGTCCTGAAGTACCATACCTTAGTGCAATTGAAGTATTAATGTATCTTATTAGTTGTACATAACCTAATATATTATTCACCATTAATTCATTAGCAAGATATAATTCTCTATCCATATAAAGGAATTGGAATAGTGATATAAATATTTAACAAATCTAATTAGGTAATAATCTAGTGAATTTATTTACTGAGGCACATCCTACTATAGTATTTGAAAAGCTAGTTCACATTATTAGAGTTCTTTAACTTAAAGATCTTAATTGATATCATTATATGGGAGAGTTAATACACACTGTATTCTTTTTTCCTTCACTATGATTTCTGTCCTACTAGGTTTTTTCCAGTAAAGTTTTTAATGAGACAATATTCTATTGTATATTATATGGATATCCAAAGTAGAGTGTTATGAATAATTATTGGCTATGGATGTCTACAGGTTAAATGTTATGTCCTCAATTATGATCAATTATATGGATTTAATTATGATTAATTATATCCCAAATTATGATCATATTATTAAGTTCCTATTATGATCATATTATTAAGTTCCAATTATGATCAATTATACCTTTAATTGTGATCAATTCTATTTATGAATTATCATTATAAGATTGTAATGTTTGATCAATTTGCCCTATAAATATAGGTTGTACAAATTATTTTGTATACAATTGAATGAAATATTCTCCTCCTTCTTATATTTCTTTCTCTTCCTTATATTTCTTATTCATCTCTTTCATCTCTTTTTTATCATTCCTTAAGTATTTACTATTTTCATAACAATTTTTAATTTGTTAAAAAAACTTATGAATATTCCATAATGTCTTTCTTTAAATTGAACTTTCTTTCCAATGAAAACCCTATGTTATAAGAGCCACAATAGGCAAGAGGAAACTAACTAATAATAACAACAATAAAAGTGGATATTATGAGCAATTAATCATGAAAAAAAGGCCTTGCTAGTGGCTTTATGTGTTTGTTCCTAAAAATTATGTTTATTTGCCAAAATCATTACTTAGACAGGTAACCTTGCATAAACAAGGTATGTTTGCCAATGGTTTCCCATTCTTCACCTTATTCTTAATTTTGATCTAACCTATCTTTTTCCCTTTCCTTTTATCTCCTTCCATTTCTTATTTCTCATCTCGCTTTCAATTTCTTCAACCTTTTTGTCTTGCTATTGCTATTCTAAGAATAATAAGAGAATAAGCTAAGAAATTAAATAACGAAGTTAGAGAATTTGATTATGGAAATAGAGAATTTCATCTATAGGACCTTATACAACCTTCAAGGTATTATTGGAGGCCACTTTTAGAGTTATCCATATAAGGTATATTGTGTGGGAAATGGTGACCAACCAACAAGATCATCCACTGTGGTTAATTGTAGAAATAAATTAAAGCTATCACTTCCTAATAATTACTTTGTAAATGTTACAATTTATACCATGACCTTAGCTTGTAGGTTTGATGAGATTATATCAAAGCATCTAAGTTATATAGTTAACAACTTAAGACAAGTAGTTAATAAGCTCACAAATAAGCATGTATGATTAACTTTTGACTCCTATTAAATTAAAAGGATATGATTTTCTTAAGGAATCCTTTGTAATCATCTATTGTAAGTAGGGTAACCCAAATATAAATATTATTAGTTGGATAAATTTTCCTTTTCATGATGTTGATTTTAAGTAGGGAAAGCCTATTTATCTAGAACTATAGAGCATAAAAGTTAATGGGATGACTTTCATTATGAGTAAGGATAATGGGGATGTCTTCATTATGGCCATTTATTTGCCATCATCCCATGTTGATGCTCTCAAAAATTTATTTTACAAAGATATGAAGGAGGTTTTTCCTGCTTCTAAGTTGTAATAGTATAGTGCTACTCTTAGCTTACTATCACAAGTTGGCCTTGTGTACTAATTAACTGGGTAAGCAAGTTCCATTTGGGAGGATGTCAAATAAATCAAGTTTAAGATAGAGGTTTGGTAACCCAAATTTGGTACCAATTATCTTATATACTATTTTTCCAATTTTTCCTAGTTTAAGGCTTTCTTTGTATTTTTTTTATCAAGAAAACTTACCCAATACGAGTAGCAAAGCATATGGCTATAATTCTTATATTTTTATCTTTTCATTACTGTATTTTGGTAGAAAAATTCCATTTAGAATATGTCAAAAAACCCTTATAAGAATTTGGAAAAAATATATTTATTCTTATCAGGAGAGCTTTTACTAAAAATGCTCTTTAGGAGGTGTCCAATGGCCTTGTTTGTCACTTAGCAGTAGTCTAAGGGTTAGAATGTACGACTTGTGTCTTCCTTGCAAACGTCCAACACTATAATGAAGGATTATGTGAATAATCTTGAATTTTAGCCGATTTTGATCATATTTGCTTGCATTTATCCACATTGCATATTTTGCACTTGTGTACTCTCTGGTTATTTTTAATATGCTTTGTGCTATATGCTATGCTTTCATTACTCCTACCTGTGTATGTTTTAGCTACTTTGATTATTTATCTTCCACTACACTCTTTACTATTTTGTTGCTTGATATATTTTCCCTTTGGGTGTTATAAGATTAACCCTTGGCTAGCTTGGTTTCAAGTTATTAATAACAAGCATCGCATGATCTAGCAAATGAAGTTGTTAGTTCTTATAAATCCTTAGAGCCCTAAAGAAGCAAGTTGGAAAAAGGAAAAATAGCCCAAGTTGAGGCTTCATGCATATGAATAGGCAAATAACAAGGAAAGTCGCCATTAGCATGATGGAAGATTAGTGCCATTCATAATTTTATCTCTAAATTGGGAGTTAAAAGGCTAGGTCTGAAGTTAGAAGAACTTAGGTTATATAATAGCTATTAGTTCCTAGGCCTTTACCATTGTGGGAATGGCAAGATAAGCAATTATGAAGTTTAGTTCATAGCAAGGAAGAGTAAATTTTATGGTTACATGGATGGATGATTTTGATATACTATTCAAGATGGAATTTCTCCTAGCACACTAGGTTATGTCAATTCCTACAAAAAGCTACCTTTTATTCACAAGGATAGCCTATGAATGGTACTAGTCTAAACTAAACAACTTAAAGAAATAAAACTTTTGTTGATTATACAATTTAAGAAATTTCTAAAATAAAGAGAACTATCATTTCTAGCAATAACCATTAGGGATAAGTAAAATAGGAAAGGAAAAGCAATGCCCTAAAAAATTCAAGGTGTGTTAGAAATGTATGAAGATTTCATGCTTAATAAATTATCTCCACACCTTTTTTTCTCAATGAGAAGTTAACCATCATATAGAGTTACCACCAAGTGTAAAACCCGTTACAAAGAGGTTTTATAAAATGGCTCCTTCCGAGTTAGTTGAGTTACGAAAGCAATTGAATAAGCTTTTAGATACATGGTTCATTTAACCATCAAAAGCATCATTTAAAGCATTGGTGTTATTTCAAAAGAAATAAGATGGTAGTCTGCAGTTATGTGTGAATTATCAAGCCTTGAACAAGGTTACAATGCGAAATAAAAATTTGAACCCTTTAGCGCCAAATCTATTTGACAAATTATGCGATGCTTGTTACTTCACCAAGTTATACTTGATATCAAGATATCATCAAGTGAGAGTAGCCAAAAAGAATATAGTAGAGATTACCTATATCACCCGTTATAAGGTTTTTTAGTTTCTAGTAATGCCCTTTGGGTTAACTAACACCCCTAACTATGTTCTAGAATCTCATAAATCAAGTGTTTTATGATTTTCTAAATAAGTTCATGATAGTTTACTTAGTTGACATTGTTGTGTTTAGTTATACACTGAAAGATCACATTGCACATTTGTGACTAGTATTTAGGAGATTAAGGCTACATTAGTTATATGTGAAGAAAGAAAAATGTTCCTTTGCTTAGAAATACATCAAGTTCCTTGGGCATATCATTGAAAGGAAAATGATCCATATCGATATAGAAAAGGTGAAAGCTATCCAAGAATGGGAAGTTTCTATAAAAGTGACTAAGTTAAGATCTTTTTTAGGGTTTGCCAATTATTACTATCAATTTGTCAAAGGATTATCCTAGAGGATAACACCACGAGTGGACCTTCTCAAGAAAGATAGGGCTTGGATGTGAATTGAAAAGTGCCAAACCACATTTGAAAATTTGAAATGAGTAATGACTGAAGACCCTATGCTTGCCCTACCTATTATATCCAAACCCTTTAAAGTTTAAATAAATGCTTCAGGTTTTACATTAAGTAGAGTATTACTTCAAGAGAGCCATCTTGTTGCCTACAAAAGTTATAAGCTATTAAAAGTTAAATGGAGATATACAACATGGAAAAAGGAAATACTAGTGGTTATTCATTACCTAAAAGTATGGTCACCTTACTTACTTAGGTTGAAGTTTGTGATAAAAATTGAAAAATTTATAGCCAGGTATTTTTTTACTTAACTAAAGTTAATTCCAAAGCAAGACTGTTACCAAAAATTTCACTTAAAAAAATAAAATTAAATATTATTTCTTGATACATTCTATACAATAAGGATTTACAATATATAAATTTATACTCATAACTACTTGCTTAAAAGAGCTACATTATAGGCAACAAATTTAACCTAATAAGAGAAAATAAATCATAAGAAATATGTACAAATATGTATATAATAAAAAATAATAATAAGTAATAACTAAGAAATCCTAGCAAATCTACATAGAAAAAATAGAATAACTAATAATTAATAATTCTCGCCACTCCTCTTCAAGCTAATGAATGGATATCTATTATTCTCAACTTATTAGTAAGATCCTAAAATTTCTTTATAAGAAGTCCCTTAATTAATGCATCTATTAATTGATGTCCCAAAAGGATATAAGCTATGGTAATTAGTCTACTGTCTAGTTTTTCTTTGATAAAGTGCATCTATGTATTTTATTTTATCATGTTGGATTGGATCATGAGTAGTACTAATGGCTGATTTGTTGTCATAAAATAATTTCACAGGGACTTGATACTTTATTATAAGATCATCTAATATAATCTTCATCTATAATAACTTACAAATCCTTTAAACATGGCTTGAAATTCAGCCTCTGCACTTAATCGTGCAACCACATTTTGTTTCTTACTCCTCCATGTTATAAGGCTTCCACCCAGAAATATACAATAGTTAGATATTGACTTCCTTTCAATGATTGATCCGATATGATTAACATTAGTGTACATTCTAATAGATAGATTTCCATCTCTTTTGAATAGTAATCCTCTTCTAAGTGTGGTTTTAAGATAATGCAGAATTCTATTCATAACCTCCAAGTGTCGCACCCTTGGATCATGTATGAACTAGCTAACAACGCTAATAGCATATGTTATATTTAGTCTAGTATGTCCTAGATATATCAATTTTCCTATTAACTTTTGATATTGAGTTTTATCAACCTTGGGACTTTCTTTATCATTTTCCATTCTATGATTCTATTCAATTGGCACACTAATAATTTTGCACCCTAACTTTCCAATCTCTTTAAGAAGATCAAGGACATTTCTTTTAAGAAAGAAAGATACCTTGCTTGGAGTAATCAACTTTAACTAAAAGGAAGTACTTCAATCTTCTAAGATTTTTCATTTCAAACTAAGTTGCTAATTTCTTTTTTAGGAGTTGCTTTTCAACTGCTTCATCACCCGATATGATTATATCATCCACATATACAAGTAGAACCGTGACCTTACCTACTTGTGAGTTTTTAAAGAAAAGAATATGATCACCTTGACTTTGTCTATATCCTATTGATACATTGCATCTATAAACTTTCTAAACCAAGCACAAGGAGACTACTTCAATCCACACAATGCCTTTTCTAACCTGCACACTTCATTTTTGCCACTAGTGCTGTTATATCTAAGTGGACTCTTTATGTAGACTTCTTTTTTCAAGTTTCCATTAAAGAACACATTTTTAGCATCAAACTAGTGTAGTTCCCACCTATAGTGAGTAATAAGAGCAAATAATATTCTAACAATATTCATTTTTGCTATTACAGCAAATATTTCTTCATAGTCAATTCCATATGTTTACATGTGTCCTTTTGTAACCAACTTTGCCTTGTACCTATCTAATGTGCCATCAAGTCCATTTATATTCCACTAATCTTTTATCTCTTAGTCTTTTAATAATCTCCCATGTTCCATTCTTCCCTAATGCACTCATCTCTTCATTCATAGCTTGAATCTAGTTTTTATCTTTTAAGGATTCTTGTACTAGTGTTAGAATTTTGATAGAATTAGTGGCTAAAATGAAAATCTACTACTGTGAGGAAAGATGCTTAAAAGAAATAAACTAGGATATAGGGTACTTAGTACAAGACCTCTTTCCTTTTCCTTAAAGCTATTGGTAAGTAATTTAGGTTAAGTTCACTATTATTCAAAGAAGTATCTAATTCAAAAGTATGAGTATCTAAAGTATCATTAGTAATTACCTTAGGTGTAGGTGACCGGAGTTGCTGTTGGATCAATTTAAGTTTTCATTGCCTCTGGTATACTAATATTGGTAAACTAGCTTTAGCCTTTGCTAGTACAGAAGATGCTAATTCCTATCTATGCATTAAAAGGCAATAAGGGAAATGTAGGAGACTTAGAAAGAGAAACTTAGTTTCTAAAATCTTCTCTTCTTGAGGTTGAGGATAACTAAAAAAACACTCAAATTCATGGAAGGTGATATCCATATAAACAAAGAAATAATAACTCAAAAGGTGATAGCATTTGTATCCTTTTTTGTTAGAGGCATAGCTTATAAAGATACATTTGATAGCATGAGGATCAAGTTTTTCACAATGTTGCCGATGTATATGGACAAAGGTAACATCACCAAATACATCAAATTATAGATTCTTCATAATAGAAGTAAAAGGAAAGAAAGTTATCATGTGTTGTATAAGACTAACATCACCCAAAATATGAGAAGGTACTCTATTTATCAAATAAGCAGCAATTAAGACTACTTTCCCCTAGTAGGATATAGGGATAAACATTTGAAATAGTAAAGCTCTAATGATTTCAAGCAAATAATGATTTTTTCTTTCAATAATCTCATTTTGTTAAAAAGTATCTATACATGTAAGCTCATGAACTATACAATATTCTTTGAGGAATTTAGAAAAATTTTAGTTGGCATACTCCCTACCATTATCTAGACGTAAATGTTTAATTAATCTTCCAAATTAAGTTAAAACCATATAGTAAAATTAGACAAACAATTGGAATACCTCAAATTTATCTTTCATGAGAAATAACCATGTTACTTGAGTATAGTCATTAATAAAATAAACAATCCATTTGGTATTAGAAACATTAGAAATAAATGTTGGTCCCTATACATAAAAATGAATGAGATTAAAAGGTTTAACACTTTTATTAGAACTAAGGGAAAAAGTTGCACAATGAATTTTGGCAAATTTATAGACATCATAATGAAATAACTCAACGGACTTATCTAAAAAACAAAGATGGAAACATAAACTTAAGTAAAGTAAAAGAAGGAAGCCTAAAATGCTTATGTTGAAACCAAATTTGAGAATTAATGAACTCTGATTTAGTCAAATAACAGGAATGTAACAATTTCTAACTAGTAGCACCTTCATTTTCAATGTTTTAGAGATAATACAACCTTCCTTGTTCTTTAATAACTCCAATTATCTTCCTCGTGGCAAGATCCTAAAAGATACAATGAGAGTGAAAGAAAGTTACTGCATAATTTAAAGCTTTAGTCAATTTATAAATGGAAATAAGATTATTAGGAAGTTTGGGAACATGAAGCACATTGTTTAAGTGTAAAGAAGGTTGAATTGTAATGTTACTAATCCCCGCAATGGAAGTATGAGACCCATTAGCTACATTTATGTGATGTTTACCATAAGAAGTGTGATAAGATAAAAAAAATGTGAGAAATGGGAGGTCACATGGTTAGTAGCATTAAAGTCAATAACCCATTAATCCTAAGATATAGTATAGAAGCATTAAAAGATAGGAAATTAAGATTCTTACCAGTCATTGCAAGAGTGCAATTTATAAGAGGCTTACTAAGTGAATCGATGAGTACATGTAATCGCTCTAATTCAATTTTACTAAGAGTAAGAACCTCTTTTTCCATTTGTAAGATAGCACTCACTGATGTAGAAGTAGTCTAATTGGCTTGACTATGTTGAATACCCTTGAATTTGTTAGTGTGACCAAGAACTTTATCCTTTCCATAAAGTTTGAAACAATTCTCCTTAGCATGCCGAAACTTTTTGCAATAGGAACACCAATGACTTTCTCAATTAGGCTTAGAGGATTCTTGTTTAAGTATCTTACCTATTGCCAAGGCTGATCCATCAATGAACTTTTCATCAAATATGATTGTCTGATGGCTTTCCTATCCTTAAATAGTGTAAAACACCTCAGAAAGTGAAAATAATTTCTCCTTGCCTAACCAAATAGGTTTATACTTAGGATTCAGGCCTAAAAGAAATTCAAATATTTGATATATTTTAACAAAATTAGCCAATATGGGAGTATCCTTACTACATTCCAGCTTTATATTCTAGTACTAATCTAGCTTGTTTCATAAGCTATTAAGGATCCCATAATATTCTTTAACTAAATGTGAACCTTATTTGGTAGTAAATATTTTTGCCTTTAGTTCAAAACATGCGGCAACATCTTATTTCACAAAAAAAGTTTGGTGAAGGCTATTCCAAATTTCTTGGGCATAAGGAAGGAACATGCAATTCTTATTGATCTCAAGAGTTATCGAATTCCAAAGTCAAGTCATGATAATAGAATCCTTATTATCCCATGATTTTAATTGTGAGTTACCCTTTTTAGGTGCAATCCCTTCAATGTGGTTCAATTTTCAATGTCCTTTAAGGTTGGTGCAAATAACCTAAGCCCGCTATAGGTAATTGTTTCCATTAAAGTGATCAATGGGATGCAAGACACGAAAATCATTAGAATTTAGAGGCATGGTAAACATGTGCTGGTAGCAATAGAGGAAATAGTTTCATTCCTTATCATAATAAAGGCTAATGGTTGCTAGCGGTGAATATTTCACAATAAAAGGCTAAAGAAATGAAGAATAATCTAGGTGCAATAAAGGTGACTATCATGATAATTACAATGAAGGCAAATGAGCTAAGGTTGAATTTGCATAAACAGAGTCTCCTAAATCAGGAGCTTTAATACCAACTTGAAAGAAATAAAATTAAATATTATTTCTTGATACATTTTATACAATAGGGATTTATAATATACAGACCTATGCTCATAACTACTTACCTTAAAAGAAGTTATATTATAAGTAACAAATCTAACCTAATAAAAAAAATCATACGAAATCCATGCAAATATGTATAGAATAAAAGAACAATAACAAGTAATAACTAATAAACCTTAACAAATTTGTCCAAAATAAATAAAATAAATAATAATTAATAATACTTAAATGTTTCTAATAGAATTAAATTTTGAATTCAAACATAAGGCAGGACAAACCAATCAAGTGATAGATGCTCTCAATTGAAAGATCATGCTTGTAGCAATGACATTGATGACTTGTATAATAAGAAATCATGTCACTTTAACTATATGGAAGCACATAAAGGAAAATCTCACTAAAGATCTAAGGCCTAAATTTTAGGTAAAAAATAATCTACTATGGATGAAAAGGAAAAGACTCTTTATTCCCAAAATTGGCAACTTGAGAAGGGTGCCTTTGAAGGAGTGCCATAATATTTTATAGGTGGGATATTTTGGTTGGCCAAGAACATACACTTTACTAATACAAGCTTATTAGTAGCTGTAAATGTGTGATGATGTAATTGACTACATAAAAACTTGTCTCATTTACTAATAGGATAAGGTTATTGAAAATAAGGCCATAGGACTTTTGGAGCTATTGTAGATATCTAGCAGACCTCGGGAAAGTATGTCATTGAACTTTATTTTCAACCTTCCTAAAGTAAAGGATCTATCTACTATCCTAATGGTACTAGATCACTTTTCCAAGTATAGGACTTTTATTTTAACTTTAAAGTATTGCTTAATAGAAGAGATAGCTTGATTATTCTTTAAATTTATTGTAAGGTATTAGGGAGTGCCCCAAAATGTTATAAGTGATTAAGATAGTTAATTTACAAAGACCATTTAGTCAGAACTTTTCAACATTCTCAGGTCATAACTTAATTTCTTGTCTAACTATCATTCTTGAAATGATGACTAGACTAGGAGATTCAATGATCTACTAAAAAAGCACTTGAGGCATTTTATTAGTGTGAATCAAAAGAATTGGTCATAACTTTTAGATGTTTCATAATTTTATTTCAATACTTAAAAGAGTTTTGTCACCAATAAAATTCTATTTGAGCTAGTTATGGGTTAACAACGATTCTTTTCTTATAATGTATCTAAGATGTACAAAAAGGTGAATCCTAATGCACACCATTTCATCAAAGATTAGAAGATGAATATTAAAATTACCCAAACTTATTTAAAGAAAGCTTCAAAAAGGAATAAGAAGCGAGCACATAAAGGGCATTGAGAGTTAGAGTTTGAGGTGGGAAATCTTGTCATCATCAAACTACTACTAGAGCAAAAAAGTATAAGGATAAAAGACAAGTGGTTACTTTACAAGTATACATGTCCAATTCCAATCATTGTAAAAGTTAAGAAGGTACCATATAAGATTGCTCTACCTAAATGGCTAAAAATTCATCCAATTATTTATCTTAACAACTTAAAGCTGTACTATCTAGACATGGAAGATCCAACCCATAATTATCTTATCAAGCTACAAGTTAACTTTAACACATAAAAGCTGAAGAGTATAGAGGAGATTCTAGCAGAGTGTGTAATGATCATGACAGGGTGCCCAAAAAATGAGTTTTTAGTGAAATGAAAGGGTTTGGGAGACAAGAAGATTGGCTAGGAGAAAAAAGAATATTTGTTAGAGTTTAAGCAGCAAATTCAAGCTTTTTAAGCCATAAAGTCTTCAAGGATGTCAATTAAGTGGAAAAAAACGTGACAAGTTGGCCTTGTACACTAATGAACTAAGTAAGCAAGCTCTATTTGGGAAAAAGCTTAACAAATGAATCAAGCTTAAGATAGAAGTCTTGTAGCCTAAATTTAGAACTAATTCAATTTGTGTACTATTTTTTCAATTTTTCCCATTTTAAGGTTTTTTTTTTGTATTTTTTAAGCAAGGTAACTTATCCAATGCAAGCAATAAAACACATGGTTGTGATCATTGGATTTTTATCTTTTCATTAGTATTTTTTAATAGGAAAAATCCACTTAGAGCATGGTAAAAAGCTCTTATAACAACTAAAAAAATATATTTACTTATGTTAAGAAGGTTTTTGCTCAAAATACTATTTAGGAAAGGAGTATTTAGTGGTCTTGGTAATCACTTGGTACTAGTTTAAGGGTCAGAATATGCAACATATGCCTCCCTTGCACACTTCTAATATTTTAATAAAGATTATGTGAATAATAGAAGTAGCATGTTCTTAATTTGTAATGTCCCAAATTTTAGCCACTTTTTATTGCATTTACCTATATTTGTCTGCATTGCATATTTTGTATTTGTACACTTTATGCTTATTTTTAATACACTTTGTGCTATGTGTTGTGCTTTCATTGTCCATACTTGCGCATGTTTTGATTATTTTGATTGTTTATCTTCCGTTACACTTTTTACTATCTTGTTGCTCTATACATTGGCCCTTGGGTTATTACGGGGTTAACCCTTAGTTAACTTCCTTTCAGGTGATCGATAGAAAGTGTCACATAATTTAGCAAGTGAAGTTACTAGTTCACGACACTTAAATTGCCATGACCTCTTTTACAACTCTACATCTAACTTAGTTTAAATGGTAAATTATAGTTTGCCCATTTTGCTAGTGTTTATTTAGCTTGTATTTTTTTTTCTAGATGGTGAAATCCTTTCACCCGTACTTCCCATTATTAATCTTTACCTCTTAAAATTTTTTGTCCAATTTTTAATAGGACATATACATGTAAAACATGTTGTCTCCTTTATCCTTAATTGTTTAATAATTAAACCTAATTTAAAACTTAATTTTATTTTTTTCTATTTGGACCTGAGACTCTCTATGTTAGATGAAAATTATAAACATTAAATTCCTCCCAACAAAAGTGCTTAATTTGAAACTCAATTCTAAAAATAATTCAATAGATAATTGTTTCTAAAGTACTTTGACAAATTTCCACCAAAGGTTAGAGGTTTTTTTAGGAATTTATTCTTAAAAATGAGTTTTAAATTAAGTTTACTTATTAAAGTACTAAGGATAATAGAGGTTACGTGCATTGCTTATTTGATTATAGTAAAAAATGGGCATAAAATAAATTTCAGTAAAAAATTATTGGTGTAAAGTGTATATAATCGACACTTAAATATAAGTTAAGTAAAATTAGGTAGAAAGTAAAGTGCAATAAAATGTAATTTAGGTTAAAGTAAAATATGTGATATTTGTTCATTAAGATATGAGTTTAGTTATTGTCACTTAAATATAAATGAATTTATGGCTTGATATGATGTCCGATGTCACAAAAGTTGAGTTAAAATGGCATTATTCATCATGATAATAGCAAAGGTTGTGGGACAGGTATTGCATTTTGTGTAAACGTTCATAAATTTAAGAATATTTAATATAAAAATTATTATTATTATATATAATGATTTTGTACTATCTTGTATTTAAATGAATACATAAAAACTACATTTTATCAACAGTAATTACTATATAAAGTTTTCTAAATTTTTATTTTTAAATAAAAATTCCAACTTTTATTTGTAAAAGATACGAAAGAATTTACAAAAGTTATGATAGAAGGCACCGGTAAGAAATTAATTTACATACATTGTTTCAATAATTTTTCACATACAAACCTAACACACATTAAATTAGGAGAGAATATGTTTTGCACCTTTGAGATTACTATGAACTAGTGCACACATATTGTTGATATCATATGGGTGATCCAACTTAATTGATTAAACTCGAAGTTAATTGATAAAAAGTAATTAGTATGCTAATATTGATTAAAATCAATAAACAAATTACAAAATTCAATTGATCGATTAGTAACAATTAAGAAGTTTTTGATTGTGCTAATTAAATTGATACTAATAAAAAAATTAAAAAAGTTGCAACATTTGATTAATTGGTTTGGGAGTTTTGGACTTTAATTTGTTTTATTTATTTATTTTATTATTTTTGTCGTCCAAGCTTTATATATAAATGTTTAAATATTAATATTAATATCATATTGTGTTTGGTTGAGAGTTCATATTTCATGTTCAATCATCATATTTTTTCTTTAATATTGAAATTTTTTACAGTTATAGTCATTTATTTATAAAATCATGATTAGCCTTGTGTTTAGACCAGTTTTGGCTATGGATTTCATAATGAAATATGGTCCTATATATAGTACCACAAATTCTTAAATTTTAACCTATCGGTAACTAATTTTAATCGACCAAAACTAAAATGATCTGTTAAATTTGATTAAAGTTTAATTGTTAATTGGTTTCGGTTGGAAAAAAAATAATAATTAGATTAGTAGTGAAAAAACTGATTTTATATTACTTTTAACAGTCTGATGATCACTCTTAGTATCACGTTCCATATATATCGTTGACATCATATTTCTTTTCTTATAAGAAACACACGTAATTTACACCAAATACGTTATTAATTATTATTTTCTTCCAATTTAAATCATAAAATTTATATTTTTATGGTTAAATAAGAACTCGGGTTTTGAAATTTATATCTTTTAAAAATTATATCCAACAAGAATATTAGTTTATATTTAAAAAATAGAAAATTTATCTTTTTATAGTTTCTTTCAGACTTTAAGTAGTAATTTGTAACATTTTTTTTAAGTCCAACAATGTAATTTGTAAGTTTTTAAGATTTAGGGGAGCAATTCGCCACTGAACGAAACTTCAAGAGTGTAATACAAATACATATATACAAATATATATTTCATTAAATTATTTGACTTAGTCAAAGATTTAAATTTTATCCATTGTAAATATAAACAAATTTTATGTTTTTATTGATTCATGTATTGTTATATTAGTAAAAATTATTAAAACATTCTTATTATTTGTAAAAGAAAAAGCTAATTATGATTACATTTTTTTAATGATGCATCATTTTCTTATTTACTATTAATACAAAATATTTTACATTAAAATGAATCAAATTCAAATTTTTTTATTCAAACATGTGAAATGAAGCTAAATAATATTATATTATACATAATTGCATACAACCAAACAAGTGTGATAGAGTGTATACTATATTGATATTAATATAAGATAATATACGATAATAATATTTTTTCTTTCATTAATATAATACTGACTTTCATATAATTGTCAGGCTAAATTGCTTAACAACACGATTTCTCTTAAGAATATTCATGTACATGAATATTCAAATTAAAATATTACCTGATATTGTGTTAAGATTTAAAATGAATATGGGTGCTCACTTCTTTTACATTTAAAACACTCACTCGCGTAAAATCATTGAACTAAGCAGATTGTTGGCAAATATTTTTCTTTTTTGTAGTTCTATTGCGACATTAAAATTTTATTATTATTATCTGTTATAATTTAATAAATAAGATAATTTTATATTATAATTAAGTGATTATTAACATTAAAAGGGTAAGTTTTCAATCTATTAGAATAATAATATAGAGTAGTACAGTGGGATTTATTACTTTTAAAGAAGCACTTTAACGGTAAAAAGTGAGATAATACAATTCCTTAATTTTCTAAAGTGTATTTATCATTTTATTTTTTAAAATGTATCTTATATTTTAAAGCAGTCCAATTATAAAGGATCTGAATCTTCATTTTTATTTTTTATCTTTTTTTTGTTATTTTTTAAAAAATAAAAATATAATTTATTATAATGAGTCCCAATATCTTTTTAATCGGAACCTATAATTTCAAAAAAAAATTATATTTATCTTGTTTCAAAAAATATTTGAGACATTTACCAAATCCATTTCTATTTACAATTAAGTAGTACTCTTGTCTTCAAATGACACCTCATAGACAGAAGGTTGAATTAGACTCCAAGTTCATATAGTTTTTTATTTCTTCAAAATGAGTTCCTATATTCTAAAAGTTTTGAATTAGATACTTATACTTTATTTAATTTTTAATTAGATTTATACTGTTAATCTATTGTTAATTTTAAATAACATAGTAAATAATTTGTTGACTTAACTTAAAATATATTAATTTAGAGTTGTCACATAAATATAATATATGTAGTATAGGTCCTTATACTTTCCCAAAATTTTTTAGATAGATCTCTAGACTTGTTTAAAACCTTGAATTAGGTTCTTGCTGAATGAAAGAAAGAAGAAAAAAAAAGTATAATAATAATTTTTAAATTTTGAATTTAGTATCATTGATATTAAGGTATACTAAATGCATATTAAATAATTTAAATAATTTAAATAATTTTTTCAATAAATTACTAATAATTTAGAATATAATTAACTAAAAATACTATATTATTTAATAAAATTCAAGTTTAGAGTTTATTATAAATTAAAATAAGATAATTGCATATTAAATAATTCAAATAAATAATGAACTAAATCTTTTAAATAAGAAAAAATAATGCATTTATTTTTAAGGTAGATATATTATTTTTTAATTATATCTACAGTTGCACTTGGTTTGTTTAGGATTAGTGTAATAACCACCAATAAGTTTCAAAAAGAAAACCAATTTAGTATCCTTTCTTCAGCATTTAATATAAGGTGAATATTTCATAACATTCATTTTATTATTTTTGCAAATTGCATGCATGCACAAATATATTAGATTTGTCTTGTTTTTCCAATATCCTGTGATCAATGATCGGATTGATAAAATTTGAAAGAAAAAAAGAAATTAAAAAAAAAGAAGAGAATTTACTTTTTTTCATACTTAGATAATTATAAATAATAAGATAATAATTTTTTTTGCTTGTTTAAATAGAAAAATGAGAGAAAAAATTATATTAAGTTCAATGATAATTTCAATTACTCTTCAAATTAAATTCTAAATTGAAGAATCGACGGGAAAATTGTAACAAAACATTTTTTTTAACTAATTTTTACCTATATGCCCTAAGAAAGTATTTTAGTGGGTCCCACTCTTTTCTTCCTCTCCCGTTTATTTTCTATCTTACAATCAAGTGAAGGATAATTTTTTTACTCATTTTCTTTTTTTAAAAAGAAAATAATTCATACAAGTTTAGTGATTGGTTTTTCTTTAATTGCTAAACGTAATTATATGTTAAATACACTTTCGAAGTACCATTGAAAGATAGTTGCTCTCTCATATGAAATCATCTTTGATTCATGTTGATATGTTCAAGCAAAGGATTTATACTGTGCTTCTAATAAAAAATTACTAAAAATTATAAATATTCAATTGAAAAAAATTAAAGTAGAAGTGCTTATAAAAAAATATAAAGTTAAAAAAACATGAAATGTAATGTGTTTTATTTTTCAAAGATGAATTTAGCATCAATATTATTTATGAAAATAACTAACTTGCATATGTAAATATAGTGAGTGAATTTTCTGTATATTAATCTAAATAGGATTGGTGTCGACTGTATGATATTATTTATAGGTAAAGGCCTTATTTGACAATTAACTGGTCCAATTAACTATTAGCTAATAACAGATTGTATTAGTTGATTTGATTAGCTGATAACATTAGTTGTTTGAATGAAAATATTTGATAAAATTAATTATTTTTTATTAGCTATTTATATACAAAATGACATATAAGGACATGTATGTATTTTATGATTTATTTAAATATTTTTTACTTTAATAATATTTTAGATTTATTACATGATTTATATTTAAGAAATATCATAATTTATTTTTAATAAAAATGATAATTTATTTTACATAATTTTTTAAGTTATACTTCCTTAAAAATATAATAAATCTAAAATGTAATTAAAGATTTATTATATTTCCTAAGTTATTATATTTTTAAAAAAATAAATTATCATATTTCTTAAAAATAAAATATTATACTTTATAAATACTTTATAGAAATTAATAATTATTATTTAATAAATTTTTTAATCTTTTTTTAGTGAAGATATAAGTGAAAATATGCATATTATTTAAGGATAATTTTATATTTTTACAAATCCATTATCAATAAACTAATTGAAAATATTGAGTTTACTAATTTTTTTAAATTAACTTATTGAGGATCAATCAGTTAATTAAATAAATTATTTATCAAACAGTTAAATTAATTTATTGACGCAATCAAATAATTAAACGTTATCAAATTAACTAAAAATTCACCAAAAAACTCTTTACCAAACACCCTCAGAGTTATACTTTAGGTCCTTACTCATATATTTTACTGTTACTAACAATTAAGGTTGATAAATAATATATAACTAACAAAATGGGATAGATTTGTTAGGTGTGTATATTAAATGAATAAATTATTCATCATAAAAAGTATGTAATTTTACAAAAATAAATAATAAAAATAATTATTTTTATAATATTTTAATTTATTAAATTATTTTAAATTTTAGCATAAAAATAAATAAATCATTTATTCTTATTTAAAAGTTTTAGTACATAATTCATTTGAATTACTTGATATGTATTTAATTTACTTTAACGATAAACTCTAAACTTTAAATTTATTAGATGGTATAATATTTTTAGTTAATCAAATTCTAATTTATTAATAATTTATTATTTTAATAATTTGATATATCTTTAATGTACCTCATATCAATGAAACTAAATTTAAATTTTAAATTTAATTATTGCATTATATTTTTTTCTTTTTTCTTCTTTCTTATATTTATTAGAGATTTAATTTAAAATTTTAAGGAAGTATAAAGATTTATTTAAAAAACTCATGAAAGCATAAAGACTATTTGCTATGCTAGCAACTCCAAATTGGTATAATTTAAATCTAGTTAGCAAATTGTTAATCACATTATTTAAAATTAATGATGAAGACTTAGTTAGAAATTAATCAAAAATATAAGTATTCAATTTAAAAATTTTAAATTATTAAAATTTATTTAAAAAATAAAAAATTATAAGAAGTTAGAGTAGTTTAACCTAAATAGAAACACCTTCTCGTGGCTGTGTAGCAGTGCCGACTTCGGATTCGGACAAGAAACCACAATGGCTAGCATTCACTGTTCCTACGCAGTCATCCCCTCCGAACCTACACCCAACGGAAAATTCCCATTATCTCACTGCGATCAAATCAAGCTACCCACTCACGGTCCTCTCCTCTATGTCTACAGGCCACGTTTCAGTGGCAATCCCTCCTTAAACTCTTTGATCGAGACTCTGAGGTTGTCTCTAAGCAAAGCTTTGGTTCCCTACTATCCATTTGCCGGTCGGTTATGTCGGATCGAAGGTGGTCGCTGGGAAGTCAGCTGCAACGCCAAGGGAGCACAACTCCTGGAAGCCATTTCTGAGTTAAGTCTGAATGATTTGGGTGATTTTGTGCCTATAGAAGTCGTCGAAGACCTCATGCCCAACATCGACTATGAATGTCCGATCGAGGAGATTCCTCTGTTGGCGGTGCAGCTAACTAGATTCCGATGCGGTGGTTTTACTCTTGGAGTGGCTGTGTGTCGCGCCATGGTCGACGGAGCTGCGTCGGTGAGTTTCATGAACTCATGGGCCAAATTGGCTAGAGGAGAGTGTTTGGATTCGCAGGAATTTCCATTTCTCGATCGAACTTTCTTGAATTCGCGAAAATCGAATACAGGGTTCAGCTTTGAACATTCGGAGTTTTACCCGGCGCCCCTTTGGGAAAGTAACCTGAAGAACACAAAAAATGAACCTACAGCTGCAATTTTGAAGATTAAGAGAGAGCAAATTGAGAAATTGAAGAAGAAAGCTAATGACTTTGGCAAAGAAAACATACCAATTGCTCTAGAAAAACCTTTTACTAGTTTTGAAGTGATTGCAGGGCACTTGTGGAGGTGTGTTTGCAAGGCACGTTATGAAGGAAATGGAGACCAACCAACAAGGCTCTCCACTTTGATGAATTGCAGAAATCGATTGAATCCACCCATTCCTGGTAATTACTTTGGGAATGTAACTTTTCCTACTGCAACCCCCACTCGCTCTTTTGATGATCTTATAAAGAAGCCTCTGAGTTATGCTGTCAAGAATGTGAGGCAAGCGATTGCAAGGATGACAGATGAGTATGCAAGATCGGCTCTTGATTACTTAGCAAATCAGAAGGACATGGATTTATTAAGGAGTACCTTTCATTCCTCTGCGGTAACTGAAGATGGAAGATACAGGGGAAACCCGAATCTGTATCTTGTTAGTTGGACAAATTTTCCATTTTATGACGCAGATTTTGGATGGGGAAGTCCTGTTTATTTGGGTCCAGGGCAGATAGGTTCTGATGGGAAGGCTTTCAT
Organism: Sindora glabra; assembly: GCA_020226215.1. Taxonomy (NCBI): domain Eukaryota; kingdom Viridiplantae; phylum Streptophyta; class Magnoliopsida; order Fabales; family Fabaceae; genus Sindora; species Sindora glabra. Next base: position 33,877,679 of record CM035228.1, on the reverse strand, counting down.
TACGAATGATTTTGACGGGGATGGCTTAACTGTGGCAATTTGTTTGCAAGCAACTCATGTAGATGCTCTCAAGAAGTTGTTTTATGAAGATATGGAAGCGGGATTGCCTACTTCCAAATTGTGAAGACGGAGTCATAACTTGTGGTAACTAGACTAAATAATTATTGGGGGATTTCTTGTGGACTCTTTTTTGCGGTACTCTCAGGTACTCATACCTCAGATGCAAGGTGATACTACCACGTGGCGAAGGAACCGGCTACTGCAAGTCACTCTCCAGCGGAATGATGCAAAAATTTTACCCGTCTTGAATAAAACAAGCACTATTGTGCACTTCCGAGAGGGGTATTTTGTACGAGAAAATGTGGCGGGCAGATGGAGGTGAAGATGGAGCAATTGAAGATGTGATCCGATGGGTGTGGGTGCTTCCTTCGAACACAATATCAATTCCAGAGGAAACGACGATCGGTACGGAAACAATGCTAGCGGAAGGCAGTGGATTGGGGCCGCGAAGTGTATTAGAGAAAATATTTCTCCGTGCACTGTTGCGATTTGCAAGGTAAACAAATAATTCTGTACCTTCTCCATTGCTGCCTGAAATGCTCTCCATGTTTCGATTGAGGCTAGTCTACACATTGATTTGTGAGTGCTACTTGTCAGTGCTTGAGGGAAAAAAAAAAAAAACATATGATTGATTGTTTAGCTGAATGCATTGCATTAATTTGTTGAAAATCATTCATCAATGTCGCTGTCATAGTGCCATGGTCCTTATAGCGCATCAACTAGTTTGTGGCGAAGTGAATGTAGAGCTCCTCGAGAGCAGAGAGCAGAACTACATATGCTATGGTCCGTTCGTCCATTTTTACATAAAAGATTAATAGAGCACTCACTTGGTCTGTCTCTCTGCATATATGGACAAGAAAAGTTGTAGGTGAATTCGTAGAGGTTATGCACATGAACCATAGAAGTGGGTTTGCCTTTCGGTGTTGTATTGGAAAGATGACCATTACAATGAATGCAAAGACGTTTTTGAAGTTTGCTTAAGTTGTAAGATGCTCCTCCAAAGTTGGAATCCATCACAACTACCTTCATTTTTTAGGCCATAATAATTGTAATGTTTTTCCCATCTTTTTGTTTATGTTTGTTCTTAATCTGGGTACATGTTAATTTGAATGTGTTTGTATTTCCTTGATAACTATTGATAGGTCATAAGTGTTGTATGTATCATGGCACTTTATTCTTCTGCCAAACTTTGTGCTTTTTTCCCCCTTTTTGTTGCAGATGTAGTAAAGGTTGGTGGTTGGGGAGTTGTTATTATAAACACATCTCATTGACTTTTATAGCTTACTAATTATCATTTATAGACCTTTGTGCCTTGGTGGTAAATGAAGGGGTTCATATCAGTTTGAACAATATTAAATGAACGTTGTTATGATGCTAATAAAATATGTATTAGAATGAAAATTCTACTAGTTCCAAGTATCATCTTTTGCCAGTAGCTGCCAACAAGAAATTTATATATAGTTTCCTTTTTGAGGACAAGTATGACATTAGTAATAATTGGAATTGTTAGTTTTGTTGTTTATATTGATTTTGTTTCTTCACTTGCGCTTTAGTTCAAATGCACATTTAATTGGTTTTCTGGCAAGTGAAGTGGCTTCAGTAGCATTGGATAAGTTTCCTTCAGATAAGCTACTAATTTAATTGGATTTAATTTATTTTTCTATAAGCTATTTATTCTTCGTTGTAGGCATAAACTTAAAAGGAGGAAGAATCTGAGTGACTAAAACAAACTTGAAGTTGGAACAAAATGCATGTTATAAAAGGGCAAGCCGATAACTTAAATGGTTGTACTGGCTAGGGTGTAAACCAATTAGAAGATTTTCAGGGTGCGTTGCAAGGTAACCCAGTAGAAGCACAGACCACAAGACAATAGATTAACAGGTGATGGGCCTTAGCCCTTTTCTTTGAGCAAACTTCTATTATGTATCTATATGAATTTAGTTCTATTATTGTGCTTCAGATTCAACTAAATCTGTTAGTCATAGAGTTTGCATGTCAAGTGAATTGGTTCTCATCTTATTTCTACACTACCATTTGACACTGACACATTGCACTACATTGTTGTGTATTCACAAAATTTGGTTATGTGTATTGCATATGATTTAGGCAAAGTGAAGTGAATTTTGTTTTGTTATCTATTCACAATTTTGTGATGTTTTCAGATGTATCTTATGATGTTACGGTGCACTTGCAACAACCTTCTAAATCTTTCTCAACTTTCATTAAGCTCTAATCAGGCCAAGCACTTCCCTTTCATCCTATGAAATTGCATAACGGAGCTTGGAATTGATAGCACTCTCATATCTGTCCTGCAGAGTAGGCGGTAAGCAGACACTTTTCCTATATTTGCTACAATTTAAATTATTTGGGTATCATTTTAGCACGAGGGTTGAGTAGGAACAGTTTAATTATTGTGAAAGAGAGACAAATTATTTGTCATGCAATCTTTGAAGAGGGCACAGGTTGTGGCCTAGGATAGTTAGCTCCTGGAGAGATGACTCAAAATCTTATTTATACGTTTTTTGTCGTGGAATCAGCAATGAAACATAATGGTTGGACATGGTACTATCAATTTAACTCAGTCCCTACCGAAATTTTCTTTTCTGCAGAGGAGGTTGCTTCTATCTCTCTCTAAATTGCATAAATAGAACCATTAATTTCCTTCGTAGTTTTTCATCCCTTTATTTTGTGCTCATGTATGGTCTATGCGTATTAATAATCCGTAGCATCTTAATGGAGTTAACTTTTATATTGAGCAGTATCTGTAATAGGTTCAACATTAGCAGGATAAAACGTGTTATGTTAATACATGGAAGGGTAGATAGCTTTCCTGCTTCCTATACTACCATCTTTTAGACATATTTTGAAGTTTTTCATGAGCATCGCTGCATGGAATTATGAATGTCATTCTTTCTCTAAAACTTTCTTTGATAGCATTTTAATTGGCTTATAACAGAATTATGGCTTTGAAGAGGAGGAAAGTAGGTTACTAGAGCGAATTATTTACTTAATAAAACTTAATAAAACTTTCTTTGATAGCATTTTAATTAGATAGAATTATTTACACATTGCCTATTTAAAACTTAGACAACTATTTTATTAGTGTTACTTAATAAACATTACTTAAAAATAAAAATAAAAGGCAACACGTCTAAAACCATTGCCTATTTGAACTTTAGGCAACAATTTTGTAAACTAATAGGCAATACACTAAAAACTCTTGCCTACTTTATTTTGAGGTTACAGTTTTATAAAATAAGAGGCAACACGCTAAGAACCATTGCCTATTTTCAATTTTAGGCAATAATATTTTGGTCATTGCCAAATTTTCCGTTGCTATAGGCAAAAAATGTTGTAGTGATAATGTCACTTATAATTTCACTTTTGAAGTAGAAGCTAAAAGATTAAGTTTGAAGTTAGAGAAGGACTTAAGCTACTTGAAAGCTATTAATTCTAAGGCATTTACCATTGTAGGAGTGGCAAAACAAGTAATTGTGAAGCTTAGATCATGGTAAGGAATAGCAGATTTTGTAGTGTTCAAGACAGAGTTCCGCCTAATACACTAGATTATGCCAATTCCTGTAACAGGCTACTTTTTATTTATAGGAGATGGCTTATGTGGTACTAGTCCAAACCAAATAACCTAAAGAAACAAAATCTTTGTTGGCTATGCAATTTAAGAAATGTCTAAAATGGAGATAACTATCATTTATAACAATGATCGTTGGGGACAAGTAAAATAGGAAGGGAAAAGCTATGCCTTAAAAAATTCAAGGCGTATTAGAAATGTATAAAAATGCCATGCTTGATAAATTACCTTCACGCCTTCCTCTTTAATAAGAAGTTAATCAATAAATCAAGTTGCTACTAAGTGTGAAACCCTCTACAAAGAGGCCTTATAGAATGGCTCCTTTTAAGTTAGCTGAGCTGTGAAAGCAATTAAATAAACTTCTAGATGTAGGGTTCATTCAATCATTGAATGCACCGTTTAAAGCACTGATGTTATTTCAAAAGAAATAAGACAATAGTCTTTGGTTATAGCAAAGAGGATATAACAAGAACCACTTTGGTGCAAGATATAATAAAGACCACTTAAGCAATGCTTGTTACTTTGCCATGGTAGATCTAAGATTGAGATATTATCAAGTGAAGGTAGACAAAGAGGATATAGCAAGGACCACTTATGTCATATGTTATGCGTTTTTTAAGTTTGTGATGATGCCTTTCAGATTGGCTAACACCTCAGCTATATTTTGTATTCTCATGGACTAAATGTTCCATAATTTTCTAGATAAGTTTCTAGTAGTTTACCTAGATGACATTGTTGCGTTTAGTTCTACATTAAAAAATCACATTGCATATCTACAATTGGTGTTTAAAAGATTAAAGCAACATCACTTATATATGGAGAAAAAGAAATACTTCTTTGCTTAAGAATGCATCAAGTTCCTTAGACATATCATTAAATAAGGTAGGATTTGCATGGATATAAAGAAAGTGAAAGTTAACCAAAAGTGGAAAGTTCCTATAAAAGGTGACTGGGTTAAGATCTTACTTGGAACTTACCAATTACTACCATTAATTTATGAAGGGATAATTCAAAATGATAGCATTGCTATTGGACCTTCTCAAAAAAAGAAGCAGCTTGGAAGTGGATTGAGAAATGCCAAGCCACATTTAAAGATTTAAAATTAGCAATGATTGGAGACAACATGCTAATCTTATCTATTATATCCAAACCTTTTGAAGTTTAAACCAATGGTTTAGATTTTGTATTAGATGGAGTCTTACTTCAAGAAAGCCATCTTAGTTACTTGGAACTTACCAATTACTACCATTAATTTATAAAGGGATAATTCAAAATGATAGCATCGCTATTGGATCTTCTCAGAAAAAAGATACAGCTTGGAAGTGGATTGAGAAATGCCAAGCCACATTTAAAGATTTAAAATTAGCAATGATTGGAGACAACATGCTAATCTTATCTATTATATCCAAACCCTTTGAAGTTTAAACCAATGGTTTAGATTTTGTATTAGATGGAGTCTTACTTCAAGAAAGTTATCTTATTGCCTATGAAAGTTATAAGTCATTAGAAATTAAGTGGAGATATATAGCACAAGAGAAGAGAATGCCAGTGGTTATTCATTACCTAAGAGTATGGTGACATTATTTGTTTGGGTTAAAGTTTGTGGTAAATACTAATAACTTTATAATTATCTATTTTTTACTCAATCGAAGTTAACCCCAAAGTAAGGCCATTAGCAAGAGTTTCTAGTGGAATTCAATTTTAAATTCAAACATAAGGTGGGATGGACTAACCAAGTGGTAGATACCCTCAGTTGAAAGACTATGCTTGCTGCAATGACATTAATGATTTCGACAACAAGAAGTTATGTCACTTTTCTATATGGGAGCATATAAAGGAAAATCTCATTAAACATTTAATGGCTCAAATCATTATGAATCTTTCTAAAGAAGATAAAACTTATTAGTTTTAGGTAGAAGATAATTTACTAAGGGTGAAAAGGAAAAGACTCTTTGTTCCTAAACCTAACAACTTGAGAAGGGTGCTTTTGAAAGAGTGTTATAATATTCTATGGGTGAGACATTCAAGTTAGCTAAAAAAATATGCTTTACTGAAGTAGGGTTATTATTGGCCACAAATGCATGATGATACAATTGATTACACAAAAACTTATCTCATTTATTAGCAAGATAAAGTCATTTGAGATAAGGCCATAGGATTTTTAGACCTATTGTAGATATCCAGCAAACTTTAGGAAAGTGTATTACTAAACTTTATTTCTAACCTTTCTAAAGTAAAGGATCTATCCACTATCCTAATAGTAACAGATTTCTTTTCAAAGTATAGGATTTTTACTCTAGCTCCAAAGTATTACTTAGTAGAAGAGATAGCTCAATTGCTTTTTAAATTTTTTATAAAGTACTAAGGAATACCCTAGAATATTATAAATGATTAAGACAATTGATTCATAGGAACTTTCTAGTCAAAACTTTTCAACATTCTTAGGTTGCAACTTAATTTCTTGTCTAACTATCATTGTCAAAGTGATAACTAAACTAAAAGATTCAATGACCTACTAAAAGAGTACTTAAGGCATTTTACTATTGTGAATCAAAAGAATTGGCCATAACTTTTGGATGTTATACAATTTTGTTTTAATGCTTAGAAGAATTTTATTACTAACAAAAGTCTATTTAAGATGGTTATAGGTTACAACCACTTTTATCCTATAATGTGTTTAAGGTGTATAAAAGGGTGAATCCTACTGCACACTATTTCACTAAATATTAGAAGATGAATATTAAAATTTCCTAAACTTATTTGGAGAAAACTTTAAAAAGGAAGAAAAAATTAGTAGATAAGGGGCATTAAAAGTTAAAGTTCAAGGTATGAAATCTTATCATTATCAAACTACTGCTAGAATGAAAGAGTATAAAGACAAAAGATAAGTGGTTGTTAGGATCGGGAGTCAAACAAGCGCAACAGAATAAACTGATCCCAGTCAACGGATCCATGTAAAATGTTATATTAGAATAAGGATTCATTCAATACCTTTAATGATGACTCAAGAACTCAGTCGTTGATCACCTCTTCAACTTTTTTTTGGCCGAAGACTCCGAGGTATCCATATGAACCCACGAATCACTGATGAACATCCACATGAACATCGGTTGAAATTGTTCTCCTTTGCTTCGTAGTGCTAGCTACGCCTCTTCAAGGGTTTTTTAGTCAAGGAGAGGTACTAGATTTTTTTATGCTTGGAATGCGTGAATAATCTCTATTATTACCTAACAAGTCTATTTTAAATAGATGCATAGAAAATCTTAACTAATTAGATTTTGTTCTATGTATAATTATTGGCTCATTATTAGGCCTTATAATTATAATATGGAATTTTCAAATATTAGGCTCAAATAAGTTAGTTCATTAATTCTAAATCCACTGGGCTTTAAGTGTGCAACCCTACAAGCTCTCATTACATTGGCAATAATCATTAATTATATTAATGATCATAAATAATAAGCGATATCTAGCAACATATTATTATTACCCAAGTAATGAGAAAGTCAGTGATTTGACTAAACCTTTACACGTGATCATCATCTATGTCCTTTTGTCCTAAACATCTAGATTGAGCGTGAGACATGGACCATGTCATTCCTGTATAGCCTAATCTTGAGATTTCTTGATCTGTGAGTAAGCTAACTAAAGCAAATGCAATTAACATCCCATGTCAATTTATCTGAGTATGACTATGCATTTTCTCAGCTTTACTTAATCAAGGGGCCTACAAATGTTATTCCTGTTATATAGGAGGGACGAATTCCATCTTGATCATGCAAACCTTTTCGTATGATATGTGACATATCCAATAACTACCCTTACATTCACTCAATTATGAGTGATATAAAATAGTATCAAAATATGAAACTCACATGTAGGGAACTTTAACGATCTCAAGTTAAAGAACCATATTAATAATGATCATTAAGAATCACTCATAACATTCAAATAACGATCCATGTAGTGTTCTTAGGATGAGTCGGTCCAGTATACAAGTTCTCTAACTTCTATTCATGTGTAGATTTAATATCCCATATAAGTCACAACACATGCTAGTCTTAATATATTAAAGTAACCTAATCCACAATGATATATGATTAGGGACATTTAAGAATATAATTATTCTAAAGTTATTATCATAATTAAATATATTACGCAGATAATATATGAAAATATAATAATTAGAATTGTTATTAAAATAATACGATTCAAATTTACAATTATTAATATGATTAGTTTTAGGGCATATACACTAACATTTTCAATTTTGATGTGCATTAAACAAATATTTTTATTATTCCTATTATCATTTTTGTTAGGAAGATTTTTGCTCAAAATGCTTTTAGAAAAGGAGTGTTTAATGGCTTTGGTAGTCCCTTGGCACTAGTCTAGAGGTCAAAATATGTAGCATTTGCCTCTTTTGCACACTTCCAACATTATAATGAAAGATTATGTGAATAATAGAAGTAACCTATCTTTAATTTATAATATTCCAAATTTTAGCCAATTTGGATTGTATTTACCTACATTGCATATTTTGCACTTGTGCACCTTGTACTTGTCTTTAATACACTTTGTGTTATGTGTTGTACATTTGTTATCCCCACTTGTACATATATTTGATTGCTTTGATTATTTATCTTCTGCTATACTCTTTACTATCTTGCTACTTGATATATTTGCCCTTTGGTTGTTATGGGATTAACCCTTAGTTAGCTTGTTTTCAGGTGATTGATAGAAAAGCATTGAATAAATTGGCAAGTGAAGTTGCTAGTTTATAACACTTATACTACCATGACCACTTTTACAACTTTACATGTAACATAATTTATATGGTAAATTATGCTTTACTTGTTTTGCTGGTGTTTATTTATCACATATTTTTTTAAGTGGTGAAATCCTTTCACATGTACTTTCTATTATTAACACTTTATCTTTCAAAATTTTTTATCTAATTTTTAATAGGATCTATATATGTAAAACATGTTAACTCCTTTATCCTTGATTTCTTAATAATTAAACCTGATTTAAAATTTTATTTTTACTATAAACACGTTGACTCCTTTATTTTATTTTTTCCTATATGCATCCAAGCCTCTCAATTTCAAATGAAAAATTATAAACATTACATGCCTTCCAACAAAAATGCCTAATTTGAAACTCAATTCTAGAAATAATTCAATAGATAATTGTTTCTAAAATACTTTGACAAATTTCCACCAAAGGTTAGAAGTTTTTTTTAGGAACTTATTTTTAAAAATGAATTTTAAATTAAGTTTAATTATTAAAGTATTAAGGGTAATAGAGGATACAAGCATTACTTATCTGATTATAGTTAAATATGGGCATAAAAGAAATTTGAGTTAATAATTATTGGTGTAAAGTATATATAATCGACACTTAAATATAAGTTAAGTAAAATTAGGTGGGAAAACGGATGAGTAAAGTGCAATAAAATGTAATTTAGGTTAAAGTAAAATTTGTGATATTTGTTTGTTAAGATATGAGTTTAGTTATTGTCACTTAAATATAAAAGGATTTGTGGCATGATATGATGCATGATGTCACAAAAGATGAGTTAGTGTGGCATTATTCATCATGATAATAGCAAAAGTTGTGGGATAGGTGTTGCATTTTGTGTAAAAGTTCATAAATTTAAGAATATGTAATATAAAAATTATGATTATATATATAATAAGTTTGTATATATCTTGTATTTAAATAAATACATAAAATCTACAATATTATCAACAGTAATTGCTATATAAAGTTTTTAAAATTTTTATTTTTGAGTAAAAATTCCAACTTTTATTTGTAAAAAGTATGAAAGACTTTACAAAATTTGTGATAGAAGGCAACGATAAGAAATTATTTTACATACATTTTTTCAATAATTTTTCACTTATAGACCTAACACAAACTAAATTAGGAGAGAATATGTTTTGCACCTTTGAGATCACAGTCAATAAGTGCACACATATTGTTGATATTAGGTGATAAAAATATATTAAATCACTCTTAACTGATTAAACTCCTATTTAATTGATTAAAAGTAATTAATATATTAATATTGGTTAAAATCGATAAGAAATCACAAATTTTGATTCATCAATTAATAGTGGATAAGAAGTCTTTAATCGTACTAATTAAATTGATACTAATTAAAAAATTAAAAAAATCACAATATTTGATTGATTAGTTTGGAAGTTTTGGACTTTAATTTGCTTTATTTATTTATTTTTTACTATCTTTGTTGTCCAATCTTTATGTGTAAATGTTTAAATATTAATACTAATGTCATATTGTGTTCGGATGAGGGTTCATATCTCATGTTCAAGCATCATATTTTTTCCTTTTTTGACGGGTATGGAATCTTTCTTCAAAGGCAAGGCATAGCCTAAAAGGCTAGCCCCCGTGCTATTTTTCAATCGTCGGCATATCAAACAGTAAATCGCTTTCTTGAGACAATAAAAAAACATTCATTCTACTCCCGAGTGAGTAATAAAGAATTTGATTAAGTTTAAGCTGAAAAAATGCCTATACCCATACCCATACCCATCGGGTATGGGTATTGAAATAGTTTATTGTTATAATTATTTATTTATAAAATCATGACTAGCCTTGTGTCTAGACCAGTTTTGGGTACAGTATAGTACTAAAAATTTTTAAATTTTAACCTATCGTAAACTAACTTTAATCGACCAGAGTTAAAACAATCGGTTGAATTTGATTAAAGTTTAATTGTTGATTGGTTTCAGTTGGAAAATAATAATAATAATTAGATTAGTCAGTGAAAAAAATGATTTTATATTACTTTTGATGATCGCTCCTAGTATCACGTTCCATATATATTGTTGACATCATATTTGTTTTCTTATAAGGTACATACATAATTTACACCAAATACATTATTCATTATTATTTTCTTCCAACTTAAATCATAAAATTTATACTTTTATGGTAAAATAAGAATTCGGGTTCCACACTTTAATAGAGAAATTTATATCTTTAAAAAAATTATATCCAACAAGAATACTAGTTTATATTTAAAAAAATAGAAAATTTATTTTTTCCATAGTTTCTTTTAAACTTTAAGTTGTAATTTGTAACATTTTTTTTAAGTTCAACGATGTAATTTGTAAGTTTTTAACATTTAGGGGAGCAATTTGCCACCGAATGGAACTTCAAGATATATATGTTTCATTAAATTATTTGACTTATTGAAAGATTTAATTTTTATCTACCGTAAATATAAATTAATTTTACATTATTATTAATTCATGTATAGTTATGTTAGTAATAATTATTAAAACATTCTTAGTATTGGTAAACTATTAATACAAAATATTTTACATTAAAATGAATCAAATTTAAATTTTTTTAATTCAAACATGTGAAATGAAGCTAAATAATATTATATTATGCATAATTGCATACATCCAAACAAGTGTGATAGAGTGTATACTATATTGATATTAATATACAATAATAACATTTTTTTCTTTCATTAATATAATACTGACTTTCATGTTGTCGGGCCAAATTGCATTTCTTTTAAGCATATTCATGTACATGATTATTCAAATTAAAATATTACCTGATATTGTGTTAAGAAAAGTGGATGCTCACTTCTTTTACACTTAAAACACTCAACAAGTCACTTGCATAAAATCATTAAACTAAGCAGAATGTTGATAAATATTTTTCTTTTTTTAATCCTATTATGACATTAAAATTTTATTATTATTATCTGTTATGATTTAATAATAAGATAATTTTATATTATAATTAAGTGATTATTAAAATTAAAATGGTAAGTTTTTAATCTATTAGAATAATAATAGATATACACTACAACAATTTGGAAATATACAGATGACACCTATACAAACGACAAAGTCTTAGTTGTTTGTATAGGCCTTCAAAAATAAAAAAAATCTATAAACTTATACATACGACATTTGTCGTCTGTATAGACATGTAGTATGTATAGAGGACGGCTATACAGACCACAGTGTGGTCTGTATAGATCCATAAAAATAGAAACTTGAATAGACCTATACAGACTACCGTGTGGTCTGTATAGCCCAACTCAATACAGACCACAAGAGTGGCCTGTATAAAGCCAGGCTCTATAAACCACAACATGGTTTGTATAGCCCAACTTTATACAGACCACAAGAGTGATCTGTATTTGTGGTCTGTATAGAGCCTGCTGTGGTTTGTATATCTCATCTATACAGACCACTCTTGTGGTCTGTATAAATCCTAACCTATACAAATCATAGGTGTGGTCTGTATAGATCCTAACATATACAGACCACATGTGTGGTCTGTATAGCCTGACTTAATACAGACTATAGGAGTGGTTTGTATAGAGCTTCTATAGTCTGTATAGCCTAACTCTATACAGACCACAAGAGTGGTTTGTATAGAGTTGGGTTATACAGACCACACTATGGTCTGTATAAATCCCCAATTATACAGACCACACGTGTGGTCTGTATAGGTTCAGCCTATACAGACCACACTGGACCTATATAGACCACAAGTGTGGTGTGTATAGGTCCAGCCTATACAGACCATATATATGGTCTTTATAGATCACCAATATATATATAATATTTTAAACTTTATTTAAATATGAATATATTACTCATTATGTAAAAAAATTTTTGTGGTCTGTATAAGTCCGGCCTATATATACCATATATATGGTCTCTATAGATCACCAATATATATATATATATATATATATATATATATATATATATATATATATATATATATATGTTAAATATTTTAAACTGTATTTAAATATAAATATATTATTCATTATGTAAAAAAATTTTCCCATTACATCTTATTTTATATTCTCAAATGAGATTTTATTTTATTTTTTTAAGTTATTTGATTATGTAAAAATTAATCATTTAAAAGTAATTGTGCAATGAAAATTGTTTATAAGATAAAAATTGTGAGTAAAAGTTTTCCATTCAAAAATAATAATTAGTTAGTATTATCAATTATAAAATATCAAAATATAAATATTTTTAAATTAATTATCTATTTTATAATCATTTCTTATATGAAATCATTTTAAAAAATATCTTATCATTTCAATCATCTTAAATTTCAGAGAAATGAATTAAAATAAAAAATGACATATTTTTTAAAATTATTTCAAATATAATTGATGACCATTATTATATTATATTAATGCATTAAAAAATTATTTCAATTAATATTTAATCATCAAATTTAGAAATAAAAATATTATTTTCTTTTTTTAGTCTAGCATTAATTTTGATTGTAAAGTTAGGGTTTCAAAGGTTAAATTTGTATAAATGTCCTAAAAATAGTAATAGCACATACCTTTATTCACCATTAATGATTTGAATTAAAAAATAATAAATAAGAAAGTAATTTAGCTCAAAATATTTATTGCAATCACTCTATGTATAGGTATCTTTAAAATACATAGTGATAGGAATGATAATGAAGTAAAGTTAGAACATATCAACTTTTCTTAACTTATATTCAATTACTAAAGACAATATCATATTGTGTCATGCCCTTCTATGAAAAATAATATTTGTGTCATTATGATATCTCAAAATGTTGCAAAAGAATTACAACTACTTAACATCTTTTATAGAAAACAACTACTTAACATAATTTAAAAAATACATTTCTACAATGTACACTTCATTTTTTTGATTTTAATGATGTGATCAAATATTCTTACCTATAATAGGATGGAGGTTGATAAATATCCTTTATGATCATATTATCACTAAATTTTATTTAATAAAATTTATTGATATATTTTTCATTTATTTTTAGTATTGTATTTTAAATATTTGAATTTAAGGAAGAGCTAATAAAAACCTTTCTTCTTTTGAATAAGGTAAAAGAAAAATATATATTGGTATTGAAGGATGTATTTTTATTTTTATATATCATTTTTAAACTTAATGAAATTATTAAGTATAGAAAAAATTTAGAAAAAAAAAACTTTGAAATAGAATTTTTTTTGTTTAATCACTTTTTTATTATTAATATGTATATAAAGACCTCTATTACAAATATATAATAATCAAGCTTTTTTTAGAATAATTCCTTCATTAAGTTGAAGATCTAATCTAATTGAATTATTTTACTATATATCACACATTTCAATCCTTGTATAAATTTTAAATATAATTATGATTATAAAATAGATATAATGTATTAAATTTTAATGCTTTCATAATTTTTTTAAATATTAAAACTAATTTTAAAAATAATTGAGACTTTGTTTAGGTTTATATACAGTTTCAATTTTTTTTAATTTTTTTTATATATCTATCTTTATATTTAGCTAACTATGTTCATATGTCAATATCATTGACATACATGTATACATATGTAAAATAATTTCTATTGTAAAATAAACTTAGTGAAAACAAATTTTTTAATTTAATCAATTAAGAATATATTTATTTTTCATGTTGTTTAACTATACAATTTACTTATTATTTCACTTTATTTTAATTGATTTGTTGCACATTTTTCTTGTTTCTGTTATTTACTTTTGTTAATTACAATTGCAATGTAAATATCTCTAGATCATAATAATATATTATAATATAATTTTTCACAAAAAATACTTTAAATATCTAAAAAATGTAATTGTCTAATTTTTTTAATTTTCTCTATTGTATGGTTTATTTTTCAATAAGTTTAAAATTTAATATAATTGGATTATATTGATATATGCCATATCACTTAATTATTGTACCACATGTTCAAGGTTAAGTCATTTTAAATCTAAATATATAACTAGAAATAAATACAAGTAAATTACATTTTAATACTTTATACATTTTCTTTGCACATTTAAGACAAAAATAATATTTTAAAACTCAATTCGACTATTAATCTGGTAAGACAAGTGGGTGAAGGTCATACTAGTTTAATCAGATAAATCGGGTGGTTAAACTAGTGAGATGAATGACACACACATATATATATCTGAAAAAATTAGATTACTTAATTTATATAGGTGTAATTTTTAAAATATAATAAATAAATATTAATTTTGTCATAATTATAAATTAAAGTTTAAGCATTACCATTATACATACTAGAAAGTTATTGTTATAATTTTAAAATCTATTCAATCAAAATTTTAAGCATAATTTAATTGTTATATTAAAAATATTAATTTCTTAAAATATAATAGGAAGTAGTATTAAAATTTCAATTTTACAATAAAATTAGAAGTTTTTTTCATGATTATAAATATTCAACACAATTTAAATATATTTTATAATATTAAAATCATACTTTATATATGTTTATCAAACATTTTTAAATTTATTTTTACACGTGCAAATAATGTTTATATAAATGAAATGCAAATCCTAGCATGATTGAGTGCTAATACAACTGGCAAGCTGAGATTATAACAGATGAAGGGGTATGGGTTCGAGGCTTCTCCACAGCATTTTTTAGAAATCTAAGGCCGCTTGGAATCATGTGCTGACATAGGGTGGGAAGGAGCTAACACGTGACACAGTGTGAGGCAAATTCATGGCGCAGGAAGTAGAAATCCTATGTGGGTAAAGTGAAAATTTTATCTATTTTTTCAGACAACAATGGGGTCTATACAGATGCCCTTGTTGTCTGTATAGATGCTCTGTATAGATGCCATTAATAAAATGATTTTTTTGCCCTCCATTAAAGGCATTACAGACGACCATATAGTTTATACAGATGACACATGTCGTTTGTATTTATCTTAAGTATTTAAGCTCACGCAACACCTTCCCCTTCCCATTTTTAGCTACTTCAACTGCTGTTATTTCTCTATTTTTTATCTATGTGCCTCTCCTTTTAAGAGTTAGCTCTCCTCTTTTTTTATTTTTTTAATTTATTTAATAATTTTTATACATAGTTTGCTATAGAATTGTAGATTATACATTTGTCTTGTGGGTTGAATGGATTGAAATCATTTTTTTAATTAATATACATATTATATGATGAAGTTATGTGCATGTTATTAACATTCTATGTATTGTATAGTTGAAATTCATGTATTTTCATTAACGCAATACTATAAAATATATTTTCTTAGCAGGGAAACTATTGTCTTTCATAATATGTCTAAATGATAGAGATTTTTTCTAACAACTTTGATATAAATATATTATATGCATATTTTTACTTTCATTTTGATTGTTGAATGACTTTTATAAATTGTTGCTATTGTTGCTATTATAATTATTGAATGATATTTATATAGTGGTTGATATTAGTGTAGTGATGTTTTACCATGTTTTATTGCTTTACTGTGCAGATTAGAACAATTAATATCTTTGATAATTTCATATATTTGTTAGATCAGTTGTATTATGAGTTCGGTAGAAAATACATCAAATAGAATTTATGTAAAAGTTCAAAAAATTAGAAAATAAAAATATAAAATGCCTCATAATCTACAATTTCACTAAACCCTTACGATCATTTAAAAAACTAAATGATGAAATTACTTTACAACAAATGCATATAAAATGTTCGTTTAGCAACTTCCCCTTTGTAAAGTATACTATCTAATTAATAGATAAAAAAATTTTATTCAGTTAAATGTAATTACAATAATTTATCAGTATAAAATATATTTTATTATGATTAAATAAATGAAAAATATGTTGTGATAAAATAAACTAGTATTAAGCTTGTGCTACGCACAAGCTTCTTTTTTTCTAAAATGAGAATAATAAATATTATATATAAAAAATTATTTAATTAAATATAATTATTTATGTGCATACTATAACAACTATAAGCTTAAAGTTAAATATACAGTATGATATCAACACTAAGCAATAATAACATTTAAGTTATAATAGAAAAAAATTGAAAAATGTGGAATAAAGTAAGGAAAAAGAAAAGAAACAATGAGTGGGTTATAAAGTAACATAAGATTAAAGAATAAATTCCAAGTAAATTAAAATTTTCACTTATTAAATTATTATGACAAAATCAAAAAAATACATTTTATTGAAAATATATTTGTTTAAGATATTGATGTCAGAATATAAGTAATAGGGTTGAACATAAAGAATTGAAAAAAAGAAAAAAATGAATTGTATAAAAAAAGGAAGAGAAATAATTAGTAAGATATAAAGTTATATAATTATTATTAAAGGTAGAATATGAACTTAAAAAAATAAATTAAAATTTTAATGTATAGTAAATATTTTTATAATAAAAAAGTACTATGTCATATTATATACTAGCTTTTAAGCCCGTGTTACACACCGATCGATATTTAATAAAAATAATAATTTTTTAAAAGATATAATAATTTATTTAGTTTATTAAAATATATTATATAATAATATAAAATTTTCAAAAAAATAGAGTAGGTGATTTTATTATTTTAAATTTTAGTATATATAATTTCATTATATAAATATATAATAACAAAAAATAAATATAAAAAATAATATTTATATCATATTTTGTATAATGATGAAAATAAGAATGAGAAAAAGAATAAGATTAAAATATAAAAAAATTTCTATAATTTTATGGAGAATTGAATATTTAATGATAATAATATTTTTTCATATTATAGAGTAATAAAAGTTAAAAAAAAATATAAGTTATTAAAAATTTATAATACAAAGAACTAAATTATATTATATCTATATTATTCAATATATTGTATATGAACTTAAATAGAAAAAATGAATACGAAAAAAATGAAGAAAAATATATAATAGAATAAATGAAGGGAGGAAGAGTAGAGTATAAATTGAAAATTCTTGACAAAATTTCAATTAGTATATTTTTAATTTAAAATATAATACTCAGAAATTATTATAAAAATAATAAAATTTAAATAAAAATATTTAATTTAATATGTGAATTTTATTTTAATATTAAGTTTTAATTTTTTTGATATATTTATATAAGTAAAAAATAAAATAAATTATATTATACTATATTTATATTATCTAATAATATCTGTATCTAAATTATAAATAATAGAAGTTCACATAAAAAATGAGAAAAACATATAGAGGAACAAATAAAATGATTATAAAAATAATAGGTGAGCAGCTAAGTAATAAGAAAATAAAATATATAATTAATTAATTAATTAAAATTTTAAGGCATTTAAAATAATTTATAATAAAAATTACAATAAGTAATTAATTAATTTAAGTAATAATTTTATTTTAAAACTTAAATTTATTAAAAATACGTAAAAAAAATTTAAAAATTAAAAATAAAATATTTGAATTATTAAAAATAATTTTAAAATAGAAATGAAAAATAATAAAATTTTAAAATATTTAAAACAGAAAATAATTATAAATTCTTGGTAGAATCTTTATCGATGTTAATTTAAAATATTATACTTGATCATTATAATGAAAAATAACAAAATTTTAAAATATTTAAATTTTATTTTAAAAAATAAAATATGCAATCAACTAATTTATATTTATTTTTTAAAGGCCAATTTGTATAAAATATTCAAATAAGTTAAATAAAATATATCATATTATATTTATATTACTTAATAGTATTGGTGTTTAAATTATAAACAAGTGGAGTGCATATAAAAAAAGAATAAATAAAAAAATTGAAAACAATATGTGAAGTATAATAAAAAAAATATAACGTGATATATTTATACTACTTAGAAATATTATTATTTGAATTTTAAACATCATGAACAATACCACAGAAAATAAGAAAAGCATACAATGAATTAGATAAAATTGAAAGAGGGGGAGATAGAAAATATGAAGAAAAAAATATATAATGAAATAAATGAAATACATGGATTGTAAGCCATTGATAAAGTTTTAGTTAATATATTTTTCATTTAAAATATTTTTACTATAAAAATTATATTGTAATAAATTTAGGGTTTAGTTAATAATATTTGAGTTGTAAATAATATAAATGAAGGTGAAGAAAATAGGATGGCATAAAATATGAAGTATAAAGTTTTGATAAAATTTTAATTAATATATTATAAAGTTTAAATGTAAAATATATAATATTATATATATACACTATTTAGTGATATTAATATATGGATCACGAGTAACAAAAGTAAATATAAAAAATTGGAAAACATAAAATAAAATAAATAAAAGAGAGAGAAACATTACTAACATCATAAAATAATTAAAATTAAAATATATAATAAAATAATTTAATTTAATTTAATAAAAATTTAAAATTTTAAAATATTTTTATAATTAAAAAATTCCTCTATATTAAATTTATATTATTTAATAGTATTTGAATTGTAAATAAAACAAGTAAAAAAATAAAAAATATGAAATAGTACATGAGGATGTATAAAATCTTAAAAAAATCTTAATTGATGTATATTTAATTTAATGCATAATTCGTATGATATCAAGAATTGCTTATAATGATTACAAAATGATATAAAAAATTCCTATTCCATTATTTGAAAGAACATATCCAATGTCATTCTTTGTACAAAATTAAAGAGTTGTGAACTACATCCATGTAGTTCGTAAATTTTACCATGGTAAAAGGCAATTAATATACTATATATAAATATGTTTGTTGAATGTAGTCATTTAATAATGTAACGTATATGTTCTAGTCCTTGTCAAGACTACCAGTCTAGAAATTACACCATGTTAAATTTGAATTATATTTGTACTATAACCTTAGACTCGTTCAAGGGTTGGTTGATCTTTTTAGATGAACCAACACTTGAATTGTCTAAAGAATATGGACAGTTTGGGATATGTCCTTTAGTTATTGTAATAACCTTATCTACTCGTCATTTCACTTGGTTGAAATTTCTTTCTCTTCTAATATTCTTTGGGTGTGTACTATATCGGTTTATAGTATACACACTTGGAGAATAAGGGGGAGATGCTGCCGAAATTTCATCATTTGTGAAATGCATCGTGGATAAGTGAAAACAATAATAAGAGGAATATCCTAAATGGGATAAAGTCCTACCTATTAGAAGTGGAGTGATAAGGTAGATTTAGGCCGCACAATAAACATACACATATAATTGAATTACACGCTGACTTGTGCCGTTGTAGGCTAGTTACATCATGTCTGTTGATAAAAGCTGGATAAACCTACGGGATCGGTTATCTAATACATATTGGAATGGTGCTACTGCATTTGTGGATAGAGCCAGAAACTTTGTCAATGATAGAGGGATGGTACGATGTCCATATAAGAAATGTTTGAATGTGTTGTACCAAAAATTGGATACCTTAGAGGCACACCTAATAGATAATGGATTTGATTCATCGTATACAAATTGGGTCTATCACGGTGAAGGGTATATACCTAGGGCTGAAGTTATGCGTGGAGCACTTGTACATAATGCTAATAAGATGATTGATGTCATACATGATTTTATTAGCCCTCATGCCACTGATGAAGTAGGCAATAATGATGGAGTTCAAAGTGAGGACACATTAGGGGGCGAAACCTCTAATGAACAAGCCTTTGATAACCTATTTATAGAAGTTGAAATAGAATTGTACCTTGGTTGTACAACATTTTCCTTGTTAAACTTCTTAGTTAAGCTTATGCATCTGAAGGTACTTTACAAGTGGACAAATAAGTCGTTTGACTCCTTAGTAAAATTATTAAAGGAGGCATTACTGAATGATAAAAAATTGCCTAGGTCACATTATAATGCAAGAAAATGGCTTAATAAGTTAGGATTGGGCTATGAATCAATTCATGCTTGCAAGCATGACTGTGCCCTCTTTTGGAGAGAGCATGCTAAAGCTGAGACATATCCAATTTGTGGTGAGAGTCAATGGGTTGACAAAAATACAAAAGGGAAAAAGGTTTCTCAAAAGGTGTTGTGATATTTTCCATTGACCCCTAGGTTGAAGCGATTATACAGATCAAGGGATACGGAAAAAGATATGACATGACATAAAATAGGACGATCCACCGAAGATGGGGTTTTACGACATCCTACTGATGGGGAAGCTTGGCAAGATTTTGACAGAAAGTATCCTGATTTCTCAGTAGAGTCGAGGAATGTGCAGTTGGGTTTGAGTGCGGACGGATTTAATCCTTTTAGTAATATGAGTCTATCATACAACATGTGGCTAGTTATGCTGACCACATATAATTTGCCACCATGGCTTGGTATGAAAGAGTCCTTCTTCATGTTAACACTACTAATCCCTGGGTCACAATCTCCAGGAAAAGACATAGATTTCTTCTTAAGACCGCTTGTTGAAGAACTAAATCAATTATGGGAGATTGGAGTTGAAACCCGAGATGCTGCTACGAATAGCATGTTTAAGATGCGAGTGGCATTAATGTGGACTGTAAGTGACTTCCCCGCTCGAAGTAGTTTGTCAGGTTAGATCAAACAAAGATACAAAGCTTATCCCACTTGTAATGAAGACATGTCGTTAATATGGACTAGAGGAAATGTTGTTTATGTCAGTCATCGTCGATTCCTTCTGAGGAGTCACAACCTGCGAAATAGTAAAGACTTTGATGGAAAGATTCAGAGGAAAACCCTTACAAGAAAATTTACTAATGATATGATTATGGGTTAATTAAGTAGAGTACGTCAAAGATTGCCTAGAAAACACATGCAATAAGGTGAAGTTAAGAGGAAGAGAGGTATAGATGAACTTAATTGGAGTAAAAAGAGTATCTTCTTCAAGCTTCCATATTGGTCCACGATGAGCTTGAGGCATAACATTGACATGATGCACGTTGAGAAAAACACATGTGACAGTATTATAGGTACACTCCTAGATATTGAACATAAATCGAAAGACATGGACAATGCAAGGTGTGACTTGGCTGACATGAATATAAGACCAGAATTGCACTTATATGAGGAGAGAGGGAGGTGGATGAAACCACATCCTAGATACACGTTCATTCAGGAAAATCGACGTCGATTTTGTCGATTCATTAAAAACGTGAAGTTTCCTGATAGGTTTGCTAGAAGTCTAAGAAAGAATGTGGTCGACAATGACACTAAAATTAAGGGGTTAAAGTCCCATGACGTCATGTAATTATGCAATGATTGTTGGCACCTGTAGTGCAAGCTTTTCTACTAAAAGAGCTGGCATTACCGATTATTGAGTTATGCAATTACTTCAACCAAATTTGTGTAAGAACTCTAAATAAGCAGGATGTGAAGCAAGCTAAGGAAGATATTGTATTGATCTTGTACAAACTTGAAAGGATATACCTTTTAGCATTCTTTGACATAATGGTCCACTTAATGATGCACTTGCCTGAGGAAGCACTATTAGGGGGTCCTGTTCATTTTAGGTGGATGTATCCATATGAGAGATATATAAAGAAGTTGAAGGACTATGTTAGGAATCGTGCTCGACCTAAAGGTTCCATTGCAGAAGGGTATGTTATAGATGAGGCATTGACATTTTGTTCTATGTATCTGCAAAGATGGAAACAAAATTCAATCGAACTCATCGTAATCAAGATATAGCCAATGTGAGCATAAAAAGGCGATTATCAATTTTTAGATCTCAATGTTGGCCTATTGGTAGAAAGCATGTTGTTCATTTAGATAGGAAGGATCGTGATACAGCAATATGGTACATCCTCAACAACTGTCTTGAAAATTTAAAATATTTAGAATAAGTCCCTTAAATTATTTTTGCATTTCATCCAATTCATTCTATTTCCTAATGAGCCTCTTCTATAATGTAATGAATATAAACAACAATTACAAGCAAGTGGTTGTCAAAACATTGAACATTTGTAAAGAACCTAATTTCCTTCATGGTTTTACTCAAAGGTAATTCTTTATCATTCTTGTTACACCCTAATGCCACACAATTTTATTTTATACTTATGTTATTATTGTTCATTTTAAAAAATTATATAGATTTACCACATTCATAAGAATGGATCTCCTGAGGTGACTGATGAGCTATTGTCCTTAGCTTCTAGATCAGGCTTCACAGTTATGTCATATTCAGCGTGTGTGGTAAATGAAGTCCATTTTGTAACAACTTATCAAGATGCAAAGCAGAAAACACAAAATAGTGGGGTTTTTGTGTTTGGAATTGAAAATAACACATTTTATGATATTTTGGAAGAAGTCATAGAGTTAAGTTATCTACATAACTATTCTGTGACTCTTTTCAAATGTAAATGGTATGAAATCGATCATAGAAAAAAGAAAATTATCATAGATAAAAATATAGCAAGCATTTTTATCAGTGCTCAGTGGTATAGAAATGATCCATATATACTTGCATTTCAAGCACGACAAGTTATATTGAAGATCCTCTTAACGGACCAAACTGGCGAGTTATAAATAATATGGTGCATCATGATGCATGGGATGTTCCTGACGATGATCATATTAGTACTAATGGCGTATCCTATTTGCAGGATGATAACTCTGCAAACTTTGTCCTCACAGTAAATCTTGGAGATTTTGCCTTGATTACCTTGCGGGATCAGAACCATGACCTTCATTTTGTTTCATCTTCTAGAAATGTTCCGGTTGCTTTGTAGATGTATAATAATTTTATAAATGATGATGATGATATAGAAGATTAAACCACTGGGGATTACATAGAAGATAAGACTTTGGAGTCCAGCAACAATGATTCAACTGATGAAGAAGATAATTACCTTGCAACATTCATTAATAATGAATCTGATTAGGATTAGGACTTTTTAGTTTCTTAAGTAGTTATTAGGTATTATATTTTGATAATTTTGGATTTTGTAGTAAGTATCATTTATAACTAGTTACCCCAATTATTATTGAACAACTTTTTCTGTATATACTAATGTAATTTATCATGGAAGAATGAATTATTTCATTTATCATAAGTATTATTTACTTATAGAAGATAATAACTATCATTTGTATTTGATTATATGTAACAATGCTTGATAGCCATGGTTGATGTTATGTCACACTATTACGGAGGAAACGGTGGACACGACCCACAACCAAATCCCACTCATATCCCTTCCTAGTGTGAGACAGGTAAAATTGGTTATAGTAAAGTATTCTATTTTATATTTTTTTTTGCAAATTTATATTCTTAACAAAGTTTTGTGTTTGAAAGCTACATTAGGTCGATGGTATCGTAGCAAATCAAGGTCCTTATCCCTCCATCAAAAAATACAAAAGAATGATGAGATGCCTTTGCCTGTTTGCTTCAATAAAACGAGTACATGGCAGCAAATTGATCCAAATTCAAAGCATTTTACACATGACATAGGAGTGCTGGTCAGGCAGCATTGTGAGCCATTCCATAAAAATTGGAGGCAAGTGCCCAAGGAACAGTGAAAGCGTGTTGTGCAAGGAGTTTGTGTAAGTATTATAACAAATTTTTGATATTATTTTTTTAAATTGAGATTGATAGAAACAATAATAGAAAATGCTTTCACATATTCCAATGTAGTCCCACTTTGAATTTGTGAATGTTGAGCCTGAGGAGCAGGGATGTGTTATTGTGGATATCCAGCGGATAACAACCGATCGATACAAAGATTGGAAGTTTGTGCTCCACTGGCATTTCTTAGAACATGGCGGTTAAGATGACATTCGTGATCCTAGCAGTGTGAGGCAAGCTTGTCCCACTGATATTTCAACAAATTATTGGGATAGGTTATGTACATACTTTGACAGTAACGAGTATAAGGTAAAGTTGAAGTACAATTAGTTATTCACCATTTTTGACATTTGATTTGTTTATTTTCTAATTACAAATATTTTGGTTTAAATATGCAGGAATTATTTAGAAGAAATTCGAAAAATAGGTTAAAAAAATTATGTAATGATCGCCATGGATCAAAGTCTATTGCAGTAGCACGACATGATAAGGTATATTCAAATTCCTGCATAGTGCTATCATCCAAAGTTTTACTAATTATTAATATCATGTTTTGAAATTGATATAGAGAAATAAGGATACAGGTGAATGGCAGCTAGTGAGGGAGAATTTTCGTGAGCGTCATGCGTATCACACAGGAGAGTGGGTGCATCTGGATGCTAAGACTGCTTATGTAAGTAATTACTTTCTGATTAAATAATTTTTCTTACTACATGAAAAATTTTTCATTGAAATTATATTTTTGTTTTAAAAATCAAGACCAAGATGTTGGAATTGGCCACTAATTGATCTTCACAATCCAGTGCTTCCTCCAGTAGCTCTCCTGTAGGTTCATCGGGTGTTGGCGAGCCTGCTATTGCTGATGAGGTATTCGACATTCGCCGAGGGCATAAAAAGGCAGTTGGTCGTATGCTTGCTACAACACCATATGGCACCAGTAGTGCTAGTTCATCCACTACAACATTCCCTCCGAGGTCACACCAGGATGCAGCATTTATGGAGGAGATGCAAACATATGTCACCATGACTTAGGAGGCTTTAGCTGATGCGGATGAGTGTATTCATCATCATGAGAAGTGGCAGCAGAAGAACCATACTCTCCTTGATGGCATGCATGCTGCTTTATAGTCTTTAGAATTTTCTCTCCCTCTGCCCGAGGTACCATCTCCTCTTCTGAGAAGAATGCCTTGACCAAAAGTACCATCCAGATTTACTTTTGAGACGCCTTCTACATCACAGCATCCTTTGGATTCTCAGCAGTAGCAACCCTTGCCTCGATCCCAACCACAGTCGTGCCCACCTCCACCCTAACCCTGGCATCTACCTTCAGATGATGGAGAGGACACTGATGATGATGGCAGTAGGGATTGTTATTTTAGATAGTTTGTATCATATATTTGATTTACTACTTTATAGTATGTATGTAAGTGACTTACTTACTTTATTATACATTATCTAAAGTTACTGAATATTTCATTTCTTTTTATAACTATAATTAATTGTGATAGATAATTTTTAATTTTACCAAATTAATTTTTTTTATCATTTTATTTTATTTATATATAAATAACTAAGTATGAATATAAATGTAAAAAAATAATAAATATAAATATAAATAAATAAATAATCATGATATGTAAAAAATCATGAATCCTTGTAGAATTTTATTTTATTTTTTTAAAAATAACCTATACAGACGACAAAGACAATATAGACCACAGTTATCGTTTGTGTAGATAGAATTTATACAGATGACAACAACTATACAGACCACAAAGTCGTCTGTGTAGATTCAACCTACACAGATGATAAAAGCTATGCACACCACAGTGTCATCTGTATAAGTCGAACCTATATAGACGACACTGTGGTCTGTATAGGTCAAACCTATATAGACAACATTAGCTATACAGACCACAATGTCATCTATATAGGTCAAACCTATACAGATGACATTAACTATACAGACCACAAATATCGTCTGTATAGGTAAGACCTATACAGACCACATGATATACAGACTACAATGTCGTCTGTATAACCTTTTGTCATCTGTATAGATCGGACCTATACAGAAGACATTGTGGTCTGTATAGCTAATGTCATCTGTATAGGTTCGACCTATACAGACAACTTGTGGTTTGTATAGCTAGTGTTGTCTATATAAGTCAAACCTATACAGATGACATGTGTCGTCTGTATAGAGTGCAACAAGCACGATTCTACACAGACGTCTCAATACAGATGACTTTGTCGTCTGTAACAAATATACAGACGACAAATCTGATCTATACAGACGACTCTTATGATCTATATAACCCTTTTTTTGTAGTGATAGTAGTACGGTAGGATTTGGTACATTTAAAGAGGCACTTTAATTGTAAAAGTGAGATAATACAATTCCTTAATTTTCTTAAGTGTATATATTATTTTATCTTCTAGAATGTATCTTATATTTTAAAATAATCCAATTATAATGGATCCGAATCCTCTTTTTTTGTCATTTTTTTATTATTTTTGAAAAAATAAAAATACAATCTTTTATTATGAGTCCTAATATCATTTTTATCGGAACCTACAATGTAAAAAAAATTATATTTATCTTTTTTTTCAAAATTTATTTGAGACATTTACCGAATCCATTTTCATTTACAATTAAGTAGTACTCTTCATCTTCAAATAACACCTCATAAATAGAAGGTTAAATTATACTCCAATTCATCTAGTTTTTTAGTTTTTTAAAATGAGTCCCTATATTTTAAAAATTTTGAATTAGATACTTATACTTTCATTTAATTTTTAATTGAGTTTATAATGTTAATCTACTTCTAATTTTAAATAACTAACGTGGTAAACAGTTTGTTGACTAAACTTAAAATATATTAATTTGGAGTTGCCATATAAGCAGAGTAAATGCAATATAGGTCCTTACACTTTTGCAAAATTTTTAAATAGATTCCTATTTGTTTAAAACCTTGAATTAGGTTCCTATTAAATGAAAGAAAAAAAACAAAGTTTATTAATTAATTTTAAATTTTGAAATTAGTATAATTAATATTAAGGTATACTAAATACATATTAAATGATTAAAATGATATAAATAATATTTTCAATAAACTACTAATAGTTTAGGATATGACTAACCAAAAATACTGTACCATTTACCAAAATTAAAATTTAGAATTTATTATAAATTGAAGATATTAAATAATTCAAATAAATAATATACCAAAACTTTTAAATAAGAACGAATAATGCATTTATTTTTAGGTAGATATATTATTTTTCAATTATATCAACTGTTTCAACATTTGATTTGTTTAGCACTAATATAATAATTACCAATAAGTTTCAAGGAGGCAACTAATTTAATATCCTTGCTTAAGCA
Organism: Sindora glabra; assembly: GCA_020226215.1. NCBI lineage: Eukaryota > Viridiplantae > Streptophyta > Magnoliopsida > Fabales > Fabaceae > Sindora > Sindora glabra. Next base: position 33,850,243 of record CM035228.1, on the reverse strand, counting down.
TTTAATGTAAGGTGAATATTTCAGAACATCCATTTCACCACTTGTGCAAATAGCATGCAAATATATTAGGTTTGTCTTATTTTTCCAATATCCTATGGTCTATGATCCAATTGATGAAGTTTGAAAGAAAGGAAAAAAAATAAAAAAAAGAAGAAGAAGAGAATTTTCTTCTTTCTTAATTAGATAATGATAAAACAATAAAATATAGCTTGTCTTTACTTATTTAAATAAAAAAATGAGAGAAAAATTAATTTAAGTTAAATGATAATTTTAATTACTTTTCAAATTAAATTCTAAATTGAAGAATCGATGGAAAATTTGTAACAAAGCAATTTTTTATTAATTTTTGCCTATATATATCATGAGAAAGTATTTTAGTGGGTCCCCTTCCTCTTCTGTTCATTTTCTACCTTACAATCAAGTGAAGGATGTTTTTTTTTTTACTAAAAAAAATCATTTATTTTCTACAAAAATAAATACAAGTTTAGATATTGTTTTTTCTTTAATTGCTAAATGTAATTATATGTTAGATACAGTTTCCAAATACTATTGAAAAATAGGTGCTACCTTTTATGAAATTATCTTTAATTCACATTGAAATATTTGAGCAGAGGGTTTGTAGTATGTTTCTAATTAAAAATTACTAAAAATTATAAATATTCAATTGAGAAAATTTAAAGTAAAAGTGCTTAGATAAAAAAATAAAAAATTAGAAAAACTTGAAATGTAATATGTCCTTTTTTTTTTTCCAAAGATGAAATTAGTATCAATATTATTTATGGAAATAACAAACTTGTATACGTAGATATAGCAAGTGAATTTCCTCTGTATTAATCTAAATTGGATTGGTGTCAATTATATGATATTATTTATAGACAAACTTATAGTTTAAGTCCCTACCTGTATGTTTTATTGTTATTAATAATTAAGGGTAATAATAAACAATATATAGCTAACAAAATGGACTAGATTTGTTAGGTGTGTATAATAAATGAACAAATTATTCATTATTAAATTATAAAAATAATTAATTTTCTAATATTTTAACTTATTACATTATTTTAGAATTTATCATAAAAATAAATAAATCACTTATTTTTATTTACAAATTTTAGTACATTATTTATTCAAATTACTTAATGTGTAATTAGTTTACTTTAATTTATGACAAACTCTAAACTTTAATTTTATTAAATGGTGTAATATTTTTAGTTAATCAAATTCTAAATTATTAATTTATTGTTTTAATTATTTAATATATCTTTAATGTATCCCAATATTAATAATACTCAATTCAAATATTAAATTTAATTATTATATTTTATTATTTTTTCCTTTTTTTCTTACATTAATTAGAGATTTAATTCAAAATTTTAAGGAAATATAAATATTTATTTAAAAAACTCACGAAAGCATAAAGACTATTTGCTTTGCGCATATATTTGCTATGCATATATATATATATATATTTAAATCTAATTAGCAAAATTGTTTGTCACATTATTTAAAATCAACGGTAGATTAATGACAAAGACTTAATTAGAAATTTATAAAAAATATAAGTATTCAATTTAAAAAATTTAAATTATTAAAATTTATTTAAAAAATAAAAAATTTTAAGAAGTTAGATTATAGTTTAACCTAAATAGAAACATGCGAGAAGATCCATTTTAACTTCCTGCTTTGAGTCCTTTGACCAGCCACCTTCTCGTGGCTTTGGAGCCCGGCCGACTTCGGATTCGGACAGGAAACCACAATGGTTAGCATCCAATGTTCCTGCGCAGTCATCCCCTCCGAACCTACACCCAACGGAACATTCCCATTATCTCACTGCGATCAAATCAAGCTACCGACTCACGGCCCTCTCCTCTATGTCTACAGGCCACGTAGCAATCCCACCTTAAACTGTGTGATCGAGACTCTGAGGCTGTCTCTAAGCAAAGCTTTGGTTCCTTACTATCCATTCGCCGGTCGTTTGTGTCGGATCGAAGGTGGTCGCTGGGTAGTCAGCTGCAATGCCAAGGGAGCAAAACTTATGGAAGCCATTTCTGAGTTAAGTCTGAATGATTTGGGTGATTTTGTGCCTACAGAAGTCGTCCAACACCTCATGCCCAACATCGACTATGAATGTCCGATCGAAGAGATTCCTCTGCTGGCGGTGCTGCTAACTAGATTTCGATGCGGCGGTCTTACTCTTGGAGTGGCTGCGTGTCGCGCCATGGTCGACGGAGCTGCGGTGGTGAGTTTCATGAACTCATGGGCCAAATTGGCTAGAGGAGAGTGTTTGGATTCGCTGGAATTTCCATTTCTTGATCGAACTTTCTTGAATTCGCGAAAATCGAATACAGGGTTCAGGTTTGAACATTCGGAGTTTTCCCCAGCACCCATTTGGGAAAGTAACTTGAAGAACACAAAAAATGAACCTACAGCTGCAATTTTGAAGATTACGGGAGAGCAGATTGAGAAATTGAAGAAGAAAGCAAATGACTTTGGTAAACAAAACATACCAATTGCTCCAGAAAAACCTCTTACTAGTTTTGAAGTGATTGCAGGACACTTGTGGAGGTGTGTTTGCAAAGCACGTTATGAAGGAAATGGAGACCAACCAACAAGGCTTTCCACTTTGATTAATTGCAGAAATCGATTGAATCCACCCATTCCTAGTAATTACTTTGGGAATGTAACTTTTCCTACTGCAACCCCGACTTGCTCCTTTGATGATCTTATAAAGAAGCCTCTGAGTTATGCTGTCAAGAATGTGAGGCGAGCAATTGCAAGGATGACAGATGAGTATGCAAGATCGGCTCTTGATTACCTAGCAAATCAGAAGGATATGGATTTATTAAGGAATACCTTTCATTCCTCTGCGGTAACTGAAGATGGAAGATATAGAGGAAACCCGAATCTGTATCTTGTTGGTTGGACAAATTTTCCATTTTATGACACAGATTTTGGATGGGGAAATCCTATTTATTTGGGACCAGGGCAGATAGGTTCTGATGGGAAGGCTTTCATTATGAATGATTTTGGTGGGGATGGCTTAATTGTGGCAATTTGTTTGCAAGCATCCCATGTAGATGCTCTCAAGAAGTTGTTTTATGAAGATATGGAAGAGGTGTTACCTACGTCCAAATTGTAAAGATGGTGTCATAACTCGTGGTAACGAGACCAAATAACTATTGTGTCCGTATCAGAGACCCTTAGCCCGGAATGTGTGCTTCCAAGGTTTTTCAGCAACAGGTTTTTGTTGTGTTCAAATGAAGTTTCTGATCTTATCAATTTTACAGCAGTTGTGTTAACGTGTGAGATAAAGTTAGTGGAATAAAGTTTTGTTGTTATTGTTTCGTTAACGTATGGGCAGTGGGCGATTGACTGACATTTTTGTACCTCGTCCAAAGCCAGAGATGCATAGGTTTGAATCCCTGTTCAGTAAATGCAGTCATTTTCATGCATTGTCCAACGATATTGAATGCACTGTTGTTTGCTTGTTGTTAGATTTTGATGTGACATTGTGACGGTGATTCATATTGCACGTTTAGTGTGGTCACTTCTCGAGTAACAATGTCAGATGTTCCATTTGCGTAGTTAGGAAGCGAGGCGTTCACCAAAATTTGTGGGAAGATTGAGACTTTGAATAAATTTGAAGATGTATAATTAAATTAAACTTTCTTCGGTAAAACTTGAAAAAAAATTGTGAATTATATTTTTGCTAATAAAGTTTAATTTTTATTCTTTATCATATAAATATAATTTCATTATATTAAAATTATATAATAAAATATTCAATTTAAATTATTAACATGAAAAATACTTATTACATTTTATAATGATATTATTGTGATTAACATACCATAATCATCATATTAATATGAATTTTATAGTGTCTTAAGAATTTCAAAGATTGTTGCTATTTATAATGATACTCAATTTATAATTAAATCAATATATTTAAGAGTTTAGAATGGGGGCTTGTACCTGTTTTTCAATTCTGATTAAATACTTTAGACTTGTTAAATGCAGTTAATAATTGATGCATGTGATAATGTTTTATTTATGTGATTAACGGTTGTTGATGCTCGATTTTTATATCATTTCTATTTGGATTTAAGCAATAAAAAATTTAGAAAAATTTAAAATAGCTCATTCAATTATTTCAATTTTAGAGAGAAAGAACAAATCAATTGTCTTTCCCTTTATAAACTTGTGAAGCCTCCAAAATTGTCTTGCGAAAATTAAAGTCTCTTTTGAATAATTGTTGAATTATTCAGAGATGAAGCAATAAAAAAACAAAAATCGCGCAAAGCATAAATTCTTAAATTGAATCAAAGAACTCGAGTAGGATTAATTCTCATAATTGTTTAGAATTTTTGGGGCTACAGTGGGATAATCGTAGGTGGTTCCTATGTTTACAGAGGATAAAATCAATTACTATTATTAGTGTTGTCTAATTTATGACTAGCTAGATAAGTACTATGGTTTGATTTCAGCGAGTCTATAATTATTAGAAAATTCTATAAGAACTACATTTTGATATAAATTTTGTCATCTTAGAGGAAAAAGAAAAGTAAAATATTATAATTATCAAAATACCCCTAAAATAATTCCCAATAGATTAGATTGGAATAATGGGGGGAAAACTCAAATTACTCCTAATGCTACGTTTGATTAAATAAAATGATATGAAATGGAAATGAAGATGGAAAGGGATTGAAATTGAATGAATGAACTATCTCATAATTACATTTAATATGGTAAGGACTAGAAGAAACATTCCATTCTATTCCATTTTTATGTTTGATATAATAAAAATTTTTGATGAAATTTAATGAAAAAACATTGTTAAAGATAATAATATTCTTATTATAAAAATAATAAATATCTTATTAAATAATTTAATATTATTAAAAATATATGATATAACTAATAATAAGAATGATCACATTTTAAATTTTATCATCAAACCTATAATTACCAAAAAAAATTCTACAATAAAAGTAAATTTTTTTTTCTAATTTACTAAATTTTTATATTAATTTTTTAAAGAATACAAATATACCATATTTTAAATTTTATTATTAAAAATATAATTATTAAAATATTTTAATAGAGAAATATTTAGAAATCAATATTTTTTATCATTTATTAACAAAAAGTAATATTAGAATATAAAAAATATAATGAATATGTTTGTCAAAATATCAATTCATAAGTCATTCTATCACTTCTACGAAATAGATATTCTATTATTTGATGGAATAATAATTCTTTAAAAAATGAACAATTTCAATTTTAGTACATATTAAACAAACATTTTTTATTATTGCTATTTTCATTTTCATTCCACTCCATTCAATTAAACTCACACTCTAAAAGTAGTTGGCCATGCCCACTTAACAAGAGGGTAAAAGCCCCGCTTACCATTCCTTATCTTCTTTAAAACCCAAAACCCACGGTTAACAAGGTGAGTTTTTTAATTTCTTTAACTTGAATTTTATGCTTTTAATTTTTTTTGGTTAAACTTAAATATATGAATTTATTTTAACTTCTAATCAATCTTATCATCAATTTTTAATTTTACTGAAGCTTTAGAGACTTTTGAAAAAAATTGAAGTTTTCTCAAGAAATCTGACTTAAATCTGCGTAAAGAAGTTAGAATAGGGAGGCTTGAGTACTGGAAATTCATGAGAAACTAGTTAATAATTCTCCAAAAATTATGCCCCAACGGTTTCCTTACAAATTTGGGTGTAGAAAGATAAATTCTTCAAGAGAACAACCACCAAAGCTTCAACTGTCGTAAGTGAATTACTAGTTCTGTGGTCAATTCCTTAAATTGAATTTTATGTGTGTGTGCTGCTATTGATGTGTGCATTGGCTTCTGGGTATTATGAGTAGCTATTGTTTTGATGAAGCGCTGAAATTGTTATTTAAGCTAGTATGTGTTCAATGTTACGGTGAACTTGCGTTGTTGTTCTAATTAACCCATGATTACATATCTTGAAAATGTGACAAGAGTGGGCTTGAATAAGTAAAATGGGTTAAGGAAATGAATTGGGCTGAACCAAGTTGAATGAAAACGGAAACTTGGACTAACTAAATGTAAACCTGCATGTTGGGCTTAAGTTGAGCCCATTATGATCAAACATGCATTAGGGGATTTAAATATAAAGATCTATTGAGAAAATGTTGAATGGGCCTCCACATGGGCTTGAAATGGCTTGGGATAAACATGAATATTAGAGAATTTAATTATGAAAAATTTATTAGAAAAATGACAATTGAGTTTTAGAAAAATGTTTGGGGTAACTTGGACTTTGACAGCTACTATGTTCTTCAGAGTCTTGGGAAGGAAAATATAAAATGTGTAGGGTTTGTTTGGCAGGAAATTAAAAGAGAGTACTAGAATGATTTCAGGCGATACTCGAAGGCATAAAAAATCCATCGAGCTTAAAAGAAGATAAGAAATGACTGAAGTTCTGTCTTGATTGTATAAAAAGTATTTTATAGAAATAACTATTAAATTAATTAAAAATATAAAAAATATGTTAATATAAATGAATATATAAATTAAATTAATTCATAATTATTTAAAGATCAAATTATATTAACCTATAACATACTCAAAATAAAAAAATAATTATTTAAAATTTAATTAATTATATTTTATAACCTTATATATTTATATAATTTTTATTTAAGTATTATTTATAACAGAAATATAATTTCTTAAAATATAATTAATTAAATTTTATAATATTATATATTTATTTATATCTACATTTTTATATGTTTATACTTTAAAATAAGGATATAATTAATTAAAATTAAATAAATTATAATTTATGATATCATACATTTATTTATTTATTTATATTTATCTAGGATTTAAAGTAAGAGTATAATCACCTAATACTAAGTTTATGATATTATATATTTAATGTTTTACTTACTTAATTATTTTCTATTTATTTATTGCTCAAAAAAAGATATATTTATTTATTAAGGTATAAATTGTAAATCAATGAAAAGAGAAAGGATAAATTTAAAAAAAGATTAAAAAGTTGTCAACTTATGAAGTATAAGTTATTAAAGATAACTTATTAGATCAAAATTTATTTCTTTTAATAAGTTAGTGTACAAAAGACTTCTAAAAATTAATTTATAATTTATTAAATAAATTAATAAGTTCTAAATTATTTTTATCTGAAAATTATAAACTAATTTAATAAATTATAAATTAACTTCTTTAACATAACTAAATATTCTAACTTGAGGGAAAGAGGCTACGTAGACCCGAACCACCGAAGAAAAGTTTAAGTGAGTAGTTGGGCTCACGAGTTTGGGCCTTGAGGGAATCGAGGTTTAAGGGAGTTCGAAAGCGTGCTTTTTAACCATTCGTGTTTGGGTAGCTGGAATAATGAGTTTTCCTTTTGGTTTAACGGTGCCATGAATGATTAGCTGTGGATTGGTAATCCTATGCGTATGAAACTTCGTGATGGAATTTGGTGATGTTACAACCCGTGCATCATTTCCATTGGGATTGAACTGTGAATGGAAGTGGTGCGGTGGTGTTAGAATCAATGTATTTACTAATAATATTGAAACCAAAAAATTAAAAAAAAAATATTATGAAGAAAGAGTAGAAATAAGAAAAAATTTTCTTTTTTTATAATTATAATAACTATCACAAATATTATAATTTTTTCACATATTTTTATAAAATAATATTTAATAATTTTTTTTAACTCAGATAAATGCTCTCCACAGCAACAGTCTTTTTCTTTTCTAACAACTCTTGTTTTCGCTTTGAATTTAACAATACTACAGCAAACCAATTTCCATTTTTATAGGCTATAAGTAGTCGGTCAAAACAACATAATATTATTTTTTCAATTTCCAAGGCTTTGAAGTCTTCAATTGTGGCTTTGCTGCCCTGCTACTCAAAGAAAAAATTTCAGCTACAATGTTTCTGCGCAGAATGCTTCATTTGTCAGCATTGCCGCCTTTTTTTTTATTCAAAATTAATTTAAATAATTATAACAAGTGATACACGCATACATCGAAAAGTTAGGCCTACACAAATAAGATGCGAAGGTATAAAGATGATTCTGGATTAATATAATTGGAGGCGTGTTGACATAAGACAATTCGAAGAGTCAAAAGAAGGTTATGATGTCATTTTTTTCCCCTTATTTGCTTTATTGAGAGAATTATCTTAGGCTATGTTTTTATTAATAAATTGTTGTTGAGCTTTGACACTTAGTAGCTAAGAATATCCTGTTCTCATGAATCTTTTAACATGGTAAAATCTTTCTATTGAACTTGTGGTAATTATATCTAATAACTGCCGGTTAATGATGCTACTTTGAGAGTTTTGGTGTCAGATTGGGTAAGTGTATCTCATTCGGCTATTACATGCATGAATGGCACCATGATTCAATTAATTAATTAATTAATTAATCATTTTTATGGTTATCACCATTCTCCTCCATTGATTCATAAACCATTAAATAAGTATAGCATTATCTCTTATCAAGTGCCCGGACTCACCATTTTCATAGAATATTTTTGAATTTCTCAGATAGAAGTCCAGTTGCCGCCTGAAAAATAAGATAATTAATTGTATGTCTACTATTGCAAAAGGCCCATTTGGTAGCTATATAATCCACCTTTACTACATTGTCAATGTCAGTGTCAATGGTTGTGGATGTGTTATGTGAGGTGGTCATGCAACCGCTTGAAGGACCTTTTAGGTATAGAAGAAAGTGGATTAGATATATGTCTGCCTCGCCTTCTACTGTTGTTGACAGTCTGATAATGTAAAATATGTAAATATGTAAGATGTGAGAATATGTGCATATATACGTAAATATCTGCAAGTAGGATAACCTAGTGGGTAGCTTGTGCGACTTAATGTCAACCAAGATGACTTCAATGTTCGAAGAAACTTTCGCAATAGTTGAATTTTGTGACATTCATAAATATGCCACGAGGTCGCATGTACTTTCTTGTCTTCTACATGAATTATGTCAATTAGGAACTCAAGCAACATTTAGAACTTTGGAACATGCAATAAACCCATGAGTTAGAGATAAGTTTGAGCATAATTTCATGTTGATCACAACTCAACGTTGAGTTGTGACAATACTATTAAAAAATATTATTCTCATTTATCTACTATCAACAAATCTCAATAAAAAAAGTATTAGAATTATTTAATTAAAATAGAAAAATAACCATATAAAATTTAATTCAAAATATCCCAGTTCAAAAAATCTAATTAAAATTTTAGTTAAAATATATAGAGGAGCATGAAAATTAAGAAAATTTGGTGTAATCTTTATGTGAGATAGAGATGATGAATGGAAGGTGATAATAATGCGGGCATACCTTATTGACTCATATGTGAGTTAAAGAGAATGATGATAATGTTGTGGGGGAAGTTGATTGATTATGTGGGAGAGTATTTTGTGAATGATAAATGGTGATGTAGTGGATAAGAGAAAGAAGATGGTGTTCACTTGAGCATGAGAAAGAAAGTTGTAGTTGATTATAGTGATGAAGATGCGAAGAGATTATACTAGTACATAAAAATGCTCATAAGATTTGGTGTGATCTTGCAGATGATGTCAAATGTCTGCACATGAGGAGATTGGTGATAGATTTTACTGAAACTTGTGACTTTTAATTAAGGTAAAGTTACTTGATATAAGGATGATTAATGCATTTTTTTTGAAAGAATTGCAATGATAATAGATTCTCATAACTGGTATCTTATAATTGATCTCATTTGTTAATAGATGGAGCATATGAGGATTGATAAAGATGAAATAATTTGTGTAATGTGGAGATTGTTGAGAATGATTCAAATTATAATTATTATCATTTTTTATTTTTTTTTATTAATTATATTTAAATTCAAGTTACGTTTTTTTGTATTAGAATAGGATTGGAATTATTTGTCAACCTACGGCAGGCTTGAGCCAAGCTATATATTATTTTTTTTAGCTTTTAATTTTATTAATTTTAATATAAAACCAAGTTCCCAATTTATACAAAATGATACTCCCATTTCTTTTTTTTTTTTTGGTTATGTAAGATTACGTTATGAATTACTTTTAAGTTATAATTTTATTTTGTAAATATTTTGTAACTTATATTATGCATGAATAATATTTTTTAAGATTATGTAAATTTTTAATACTTTATGATTTATTTATAAATGAATATACGATACTTTAAAATAATTTTAATTTTTTTATTATTTAAAAATTAAAAAATATAAATATTTCAAACTAAAAAAAAGACCCACAGCCTGATACATTTACCCTCAAATTTTTTAGGAAAAACTAAAACCTCAAATGCAGAGGCTCATAAAATAAACGAATCGGTCAAACCCAGTTCACGTGAGAGCCGCGCAGACCGACTTCCCCATACTTTTTTGTCCTATATCTTTAGATTAATCCTAGATTGCTGCCATGATATTCAATTGAGTGTATGATTTGAATTAGTTATAAAAGGAAAAATTAATTTGACATTGAATCCCACGATAACCGAGAAAATGAGGCTCAATTCTCGTTTGAAGAAAAACTTTAGTTGGCAACTGAAAATACTTCACGCTAAGGTCAAAAATTCTCAATGCCATTACTTTTAATTGAATTCGAAACATAATAGACAAAAAGGAATATGTCAAGGAAAAAGCCAAATTGATGTACTCAAATGGGAAATATTTTAAACAATCTTGCTATGTTACGTCTTCTTTCCCATTTTTGCTGCTATATTTTTTCCTATTGCCCCGTTCATTTTTACATGGGTCTAAATTTATTCATGTTTAAATATGTGAAAAGTGATGAATTATAAAAAAAATAATATTATAATGTTAAATTACATTTTACTATTAGTAATTTTACTTGATTTTTTATTAGATTGTTATAACTTAAAATTTTAAAATTTTATATTTTTCTAATCTAATTAGATACTTCAGGAGTCTTTGAATGTTGTTAGTAATTGACACGTGTGATCATGATAACGCTTTATTTTCGTGGTTGACAATTATTGATGTAAGTTTTTATATGATTTCTATTTAGTTTTAAGAAAAAATAATGTAAAGAAATAAAAAATATTTCATTCAATTGCATTATTTTTAGAGAAAAAGGATAAGCTAATTGTCTTTTACTTTATAAATGATTAAGTAGCGATTACTGAAATGTATCAATTGTGAATAACGGATTTTAATTAAAAAATGAGAGCAAGTTAAAAGAGAAAATAACCATTACAATTGAATTCGAAATTTTAAGCTTCAAAATTCTAATTAAAATTTTAGTCAAATTATACGGAGAAGCATGAACGTTCAACCCACACGCTGATGTTGAAAAAGTTAATATAGCTGTAATCGTTTCACATATATACATTAATTTGAACGAGAATTTCTGATTGTCATAGGATCTTTTGAAATTCGTAAGTCAAAAAAGAGGAACAGTGATAATAAGAGATTCACATTGTTGGGTGTTCTTGACTGGTACACGCCATTTATTTGCATTCCGTTCCCTAAATTGATCGTAATTTCAAAAATGGATGCATATTTTATGAATGCAGCGATAACAGATGCTTTTATTCTCATTTAACAATAAAGGGTGGTTTGGAGCATGGGACGCTACAGGATAAGATGGGATACATCAATATAACACTATAGAGTTGTAACTTATAATTTGTTCGTAACTTTTTATTCTAGTCCTATCAAGTTATATTATGTTTAAGGACAAATAATAATTTTATCTTATATCAAAAAATTAATTGGATTAAATTATTTTATTTAATAAATGTACTAAACATATGTTAAGTCCGAATAGCAGATGCTTTATTATCAACATTTTCTTATACAAAGCTTAAAAAAGTATTCGAAACGTTATCATTGGAAAAAGAATTATTGAATCTTAAATATTTATTTTATTTTCTTCAGTTTTAAGAAATACGCATGCATTAAAAATATAAGTTTTTTAATTTCAAAATATTAGAAAAGCATAAGATTAATTTATTTTTAATAATAATAAGAATGATTAATATGCACACATAAAGGCCTGCACTTCAATATAAGATATAACATAAAGGTAAGATTTAAACATTGAAAAATATTTTTTATAAAATATAGTTATAAAATAAAAAATATTTTGTTTACTTAATATTAAATATAAAAATATATGTCAAAAACAACTTCTTTCATTTTAATAAAGAATTTGCTTTCTCCTATTATTATATCTCAAGGTATCATTTTTTTTAATCACTAATACAAATAATATATAACTCCTTCATATGTACATATATGATTTTTTTTACAAAAATAATATTTTCCACAAAAATGAAACCTTGAAAAAATTGTAAAATGTTATGTAGGACAAAATTTTTTTTCACCAATCCCTATTTATTTAGGATAACTCCATAGTAACCAAATTAAAAGTCTAGGTATGGATACTTTAATTGATAATAATTATAAATATTTGCCACTTTTACTAGTTTGTAGAGCTTACATTATTTATTATCCAAATAAGACAATAAAATAAAATTCTCTTTTTGACCCACTTACTTTTTATATTTATTAATCACACACCTTAATAAATTAGATATAATATTTTATTCTTTTTATTTCCCCCAAAATGTTTACACAATTCATTTCTTTTTCTTAGTTTATATTTCTTTGTGACATAAAAAATAATAAAAATGTAATTATTTAGTAATATTAATATAGATGAAATTTTTTTATGAAAGGTGTCATGTTATTAAAAAAAAGTAAATATGATCACAAATTATTATTTTTAGTAAAAATAATTTAAAATTTTTTAATAGTTTTAAAATACAAGATAAATAACAGTGTAAAATTATTTTCTTTATAACATCAATAATTCAATTTAAATTCTGGAAATTAAAAATGAATTTACTCAATAAAATTTTTATTTTAATGTGTTAAAATAATGTAACAAATTTTTTAATATCATTTATTATGTTATTAAAAACTACTGCAATTTTTATACATTTAATTAAATTTTTAGTTATTTTTCTTTATGAATTAATTTCTAGTTCATCAATAAGAAAAAAACTATATTATATGATTAATATAACATTTTATAAAAATAAGATTAGAAAATAACTAAAATATATGACAGAAAGTAAAAATGAAAGCATTGGCTCATTATGTTTAATATGATATTTGAAACTTAATTGATACGTCATTAATAGTGATTTAAAATATAAAGTTTTATAAAATAAATTAAAATTAAATTTTACTTAAAAAATTATTAAAAAGTATTCTTATCCCAATATATGACTTTATATAATATTTATTTAATTAGATTTACTTTTTCTTAAATTTATATTTGATTAGAAATTTTATATTTACATTTTTAAGAGATTATGATATTTATTAAATATTTAATTACCAAAGGACTTGTTAAATAAATAAATAATTTTGAAATTAAATAAAAATTAAAATATAATTTAATCATGTCTCATTCGTTGCTTTATTATATCAATAAATTATGAAGATATATGTAATGATTTTATGTTAATCTAATTAATACTAATTGATATATTTATAATTACTTTTACATATTGATAATATATTTCATAAAACAAATTGATTGTGTTAATATAACATGAGAATTATATAATTATTAATGACTATATAATAAATGAAAAATAGGCATGAATTTTGATGTTTATAGAAATCAATTAAATTCAATCTTTTTATTAGTGTGTCATATAATTTTTTTTTTATATTGAATAAAATCCAAATCATGTTCTAAGGAATCAAGTTAAATGGCTTTCAGTGAGATAAAAATAGTTACTTCTAATTTCTATTAAAATATAATAAAAATAAAAATAAATGATGTTAGTTATAAATTTTTAAAAATATGATAATTATCAACTTTAAAAATAATAATTAATTATTGTATTTACTCTAAATATAATTTACTCTTCTTTATTTTTTAAGAAGAAATGGGATTTAGAGGAGGGTTCATATATGAAAAATAAAACTTAAGACTCTTTTATCAACTCTATTCATCTTAAAGTTGTTATAAGAATTTGCTATATTTCTAAAAACAATAAATATTTCATTTGATATTTATATATATTTTAAGAAATTATGTTTATATTTTTAAATTATATTAATATTTGTTTCAAATATAACTAAAATGGTAAAATTTTCTTCTAATCTTAATAAATGAAGGAAATATTTCAATAAATGAACAACGCATGATAAAAGATGAAAAAAGTTGTTAATAATATAATATTATGGATATTAATAAATAGAAATATAGGGAGTATATATAATTAACTAATTAAATAAGTTATTAATTAGTTCAAAATTTATTATTTACTCAAGATATTCATCGGTACAAAAGAAGATCTATGTATTTATTAAGTATGACGGGAAAGGCCTTGGCAACTTCAAAATCGGTTGGCACCATCTCCAAATCAACGTCAACAATGTTGTCTACAAGGTACATTCCCAAACACCACATTTAATCCACAGCAAGGTATCGCGTCAACTTAAGCATCTCCGCATGCAGATCAATTTTTACAACTTAACTGAAAGGAGATACATAAATCACAACTTGGAAACAGTGAAAACCTCTTCAATATCCTCATAGAAAAGCTTCTTGAAAGAATCCATATGCGACGCAAGCAAACAAATGACCACAACCAAGCCATCACCACTGCGATCATTCAAAAGAAAAGCCTTCCCTTCAGAATCCATGAATCCTGGGCCGCAATAAACAGGCTGCCCCCATCCAAAATCTGCATCCTTGAACGAAAAATTCATCCAACTAACGACAAACAAATTCGGATTTCCCTTAAACTCAACATCTAATTCACCTTTTAATTCACTTCCCGCAGGATAATGAAAATTGTACCTTAAAAGGTTCAAATCATCATGATATGCTACATAATCAAGAGCAGAACTTACATACTCATCGTTCAGTCTCTCCAGCGCTAGCCTTACGCTTCCAACAGCATAACTAAGTGGATTTTGGGCAAGGTCCCTGAAACTGCAAGTTGGTGTTACCGTAAGAAACGCCGCATTTCCAGCGTAAGAATCAGGAAGTGGTGGCTTCAATCTATTCCGACAATTAGCCAAAGTTGTCAACCTCGTCGGCTGTTCGCCGTTTCCTTCATAGCGTGCCTTGCTGAGACACCTCCACAAGTGCCCAGCGACAACCTCAAAACTAGTATAAGGTCTCTGTATTGCAATATTGCCCGAATAGTTGACTTTCTTCTTTAGTTTCTTGACTTGGTCATTGGAGAGTTTCAAGACGGCAACTACAGGAGATATTCCTGTTCTTACCAAGTCATCTGTACAAGAGTTTTTAGAACTTTCTGGTTGGGAATCTTTCAGTCTGCCTAACCAAATGGGTGGAGGCTGAAACTCCGAATGCTCAAAACGAGGTAGCCTTTGCAGTCTGCGCGAATTCAACAAATCTCGATCATGGATTGGCATTTTGTGATCACTTAAATCTAAGTGCTCTCCTCTGGCCAACTTTGCCCAAGAATTCATGACCTTCATGGAAGCTGGTCCGTCAATCACTGCACGACAGAAGGCCGCTCCGACAGTAACGCTGCCGCAAGAAAATCTGGTAATTTGCGCCACCAGCAGAGGTACGTCCTCGATCGGACAACCATAATCGATGTTTGGTATAAGCTGTTTCACAATACCGGCCGGCGCAAAATCACCCATATTGTCCAAACTAAATTCACACTTGGCTTCCAGAAGTTTTGCTCCATTGGCATTACAATGAAGCTCCCAGCGACCGCCGCCGTTTTCAACCCAGCATAAACGGCCCGCCAGCGGATAGTACGGAACCAAGGTTTTGCTTAGAGCGCTTTTCAGAATTTCAATGGAGAATTTTGATGATCCGATAGTGGATTTGGTTTTGTATACGTAAAGCAAAGGGGCATGAGTGCGAAGCTTGCATTGTTCACAACAGGAGGAAGGCTGTTTTTTAATGGGTGTAGGTTCAGAAGGGATGACTTTGTGAGATGAGACGATGCTGACCATTTTGGCTCTTGTTTTGGATATGTGCCTTCCGGAGCTTTAAATAGAACGGTATGGCTTAAAAACATTGCAGTCTAAACTGTGTTTAAATTAAAATCCGATCCAATGTAACCAACCACAAAAAGTCAACCGATTAAAGCAAAGGTTAGACTGATGTTATAAATAAAATATTCGGGCAGATTTCGTTTTAACTCCCTAATATACAGCCTCGGGACATATAACCTTTCTCAACTTTTATAACTTATAAATAACTTTCTCAAAGAGTCTTGTAAAAATTGAAATCTTTCGTTATTTGTTAGAAAATAACGGCTGACTTGCTAAATAATTTTATAGTATCCCATCTAAATGATAATCTCAAATATGCAAGGGTACCGAGATGCACATATGAGGACATGCGAAAAAACATATACCATGTTAGGATTTTTTTTTTGGACTTCCCATAATTCATAAATAAAATTAGTGTCAATGTGATTAGTTCAAAAACATTAGTGACTTAAAGTATTGAATTTTATTGGTACTTACACCCAATCCATATAAATAGGTGTGCATTCTAGAGAAACTCTTGTATGTTCAAATTATATTACATGTATTTAGTTACAGCCCATAAATGAATGAAAGCTATTAGTTTTGTGGGTTTGTACACATTTGAATATGATTTTTCAATTTTCAAGATATTGAAAATTATAGAAACTAATAAATGTCATTCACTTATTTGTCATGACTAAAGACACAAGGTATAATTGAAGTATATTAAAATTTCTTGTGTATTTGATGAAGGATAAGATTCATGATCAATTAGCATAATATAAATGGGTTCCTACCCTCTAACTTAGCACATGACTGGGTTCATTCCATTGGAATGAGTAGAAGAAAATTATTCTCTCTCAAAGCAAAAGTGTGAGGTTGATTAGAAGTTGTATTCTCATTTACAATTTGTTTTTGTGTTTTCAGGGAACATTTTGTGAATTGGACATGGTCATGGCCTTGGGGCTTGATTAATATGTAGAGATCAAAAGCAGGAAAATTAAAAGAAAACGATGGATCTAGTATCTAAACCAAATTGGATCTAAATTCTAAATTATTTTCCTCTATTCAATATCTAAAAGGCAAATGTAAAATTTCACTCAAATTTACTGTAGCAAATTAAACATGAGACATAATTGACTTGACTCTCGTATTACCTGCAAAATAAAATTTTATTTTTATAAAATTTCCCTAAATCAGTAATTACATCTCTGGTCTCATTTTGGATTTTTTTTTTGTATTTTTAGTCAATTAATGCAGTTTTAGCAATACCATATTCAAATTTCTTTTTGTGTGTGTTGTACAAATTATATATATACACACACGAAATTTTATGGACGTGGAGTGCTAACTGCATAAATTAATGTGTCATTTTTTCTTACCTGCCAATGCTTTAAGCTTCAGAGTAATTGAGTAATTTGTATGTCCTCTTGTATCTTCATAAATGGTTTCTGAAAATGGTTTTTGGAAACATTTTGCCACACATTTTCTCGGCTCGAAAAATATTCACATTATTTAGTAAAAAATTGGCTTCCATTACATACATGATTTGAAGGTTTATACCATTCATTTGGCTTATGGTTATTTCTTAACGAATCAGTAAGTTTTTTGCATGAATTAATATTTTGCATCATTTGTATTAAAATTACTGCACTTTTTGAACAATATCTTTACTGCACAGAAGCTTAAAGCATTGGCAAGGTAAGAAAAAGGCTTAGAGCATAGGTCCTATGGAGCTATCAGTATTCAAGAATCAATATCTTTTTCCATTTATTTCTGGTGAAAAAGGCTTATGAGCATATATGAATAATAAAGAAGCTTTGTTTAACATTTCTGATTGCTTCATTATGGAAAATCAATTTTCAGCATTTCATGAAAATCCATCAGAAAGTGCAGCATTCTATTTGATGATTTTTTTTTTTAATAAAATCTTATGCTCTATATTCAAGAATAATGCTTGCTGCAAAAATCACGATTTAGGCTATTTTGAGAAGGAAACCATTGATAAAATTGAAATGCTGAATAAAAAAATCTCGGAAATGGCATCAAGCTTGATACTGAATATTTTGCTTTTCCCAACTAAAAAATTTTCAGCTTTTTTAAGGGAGATAAGAATTCGGTTGGTTGAGAAGCAAAATCTGCAGAAAAATGGTACTGCTTTAAATGTTGAAATACCAGAAAATACCCCGAGATATTTGCGAGTTCTTACCATTTTTGGGAAATTTTAAAATTAATTTTTTATGCATTTTAAATCAAAATGGTGATTGGGTTAGTTAAGAAAGTGGATTTGCGGTTACTTAAAGTGAAAATCATGCAAAAAGAAAAAAAATGCACCAAAAGCATAGAAATTGGTCAGGGTTGCTTGCAGGTTCAACTAAGTTGGCCTGACCTGGGTTGTAAACCCGCTGAACAAGGAAGACAATCGCATAGTGCACCATGCCCAATCACATATGAGGCGCGTACATGAACACCACATGCTGTCATCTCGATGCCGGACGGTGGCAGTGAGGCCTCTACTCTCCAAGGCAATAATATTATGGGCTTTTTTTTTTCCCAAAATTTTCTAAAAATAAAATTAATTTTATTATTTTTAACCATTTTACTTAGTACTTATTTGAATTTATCTTGAGCTGAAATTTTTACTTTATAAGTTTTATGTTACAAGCTACTACATATAATTTTTATAGAATTTTTAGGCTTAGTTTGGATGATATAATAATTTCTGGATATTATTACTTGTGAGTACAAGAATAACAAATAACTCATATTTTGTCATTTAAATTTTATGTAATTGTGTATTCATCTATCATGTAATTGTCTTATGCAATTAATTAGATACAAATAGAACATATTGTACAACTAATAAATGATAAACTATCATAACAATAGACTTCGAATAACAAGAAGAAGTGAGATATCTCTTATAATTCCTGTATATTGCTTGGGGATTTCTGAGTTACATGATGTAGATATGGAAACTAATGATAAATTATGATGAGAGGAACCATTTTTACAATGAACTCAAGTTTTTTAATGTGAAAATTATCATCTTCTTTTCATTATAATTTTTCATCAGTTTTCTCATTTTTATATATTTTTAATATTTTTAAATGTGCTTTTTGACATTGGGGTGTAAATCAATGGCTTTTAGAATTCATCAACTAAGAAGACTTTTGAAATGAAGAATGAAGATGGTAGTATTCAATATTGCCTAGGCTATTGAGAAGATCCTGGAATCAATCAAAAGCCTTTTTAAGGATTTGTACTGACACTTTTAGTAATAAACACAGAGATTCTACAAAGCATCAAGGATTATCTTCCAAAATCCTTTCAAATTCTTCATAGAATTCTTATGTTCATGACCAAGGTATAGGTACAAGTCTCTATAAGAAATTGTTGAAGGATCCTTGGGGCTTACCTTCCAAAATCCTTTCAAATTCTTCATAGAATTCTTATGTTCATGACCAAGGTATAGGTACAAGTCTCTATAAGAAATTGTTGAAGGATCCTTGGGCCTTCTAAATAGCTTTGGTAATGATAAATACCAAGATCTACACCCCTAAAGTTAGAAGCCTCTTCTTTTGATGGACAAAGAGCTATGTTGATAGGTTGTTGATTTCAAATAAGTAGGAAGAGCCCTATTTATTAGCAAAGAGCAAATTGTTAGATGTCATATAAACTATTGATGAATTGTAATGATGATTGACTTGGCCATTGATATATCTATAGATATCAATTATTTTTTTAAACTAATGTTGTATATGAAAACCACATTAATTTTTAATAAATAACCAACATTATTAAGTGAATTTTTTTAATACAACTTCTATATTCTAACTTTTTTAATAATGATCTACACAAAAATTACACTAGATCATCAATATCATTTATAGCAAAATCACAATGTAAACCTAAATTAAAATCAATACATTTTACAATATAATCACTACGAGAAAAAACTTTTTTTATAAATTCTTGTGTGTTAAAGAGAGATCTGGTTTTTTTTTTAAATATTGATATACTCTACAAAATTATGTGAACATTTTGGAGTACTAGGTGATATATGAGGATAACAGATCTATTGATGTTGCACATGTAGAAAAGCTTTAAATTTTATAATCATAGCAATTACATTAGAGCATGGGTATTTTTTGCCACCTAAACTATTTAAGATAAAAAGATAACCATGTTTTGATGGTATACGTGAGATCATAAAATTTGAAACTTTTTTAAATTTGTAGCAACAATGGGCATATTATCCTTTTATTCCACCTAAATGAAAGATGGGATGAAAGGGAAATTTATAAATAGAATGAAAAGCAATATACACTAGTTATTAAAGAAAAAATGACATCGTAAGTTTTGACAGTTTCTTGATACACATTACTTATTAAAACTTAGTATTTATTATAGGTCTTTTAATATTTATTATTTATTATTACATGTTAGTAAATATTTATTACAAGTTAATTGGTCAATTGTGTATCTTTAGATGTTAATTATGATAGAAAACCAATGTGGTATTTGCTTCGAAATCTAATTTTACCAAATCACATCAATTTAATAAATTACCAACATTGATTAGCTTTTTTTTTTAAATGCTACCTTTCCATTCCAACAATTTTCTAACAAGGACTTATGATCAGTATAGCATTTTTTGCAGGATAATTCCAATGGAAGGAGCTTACGAGTCCAATTCTGGTTTCAAAGTCCTGCAAATTTGTCTGTTCATTTGCTCCTATAGTCGAGAAGATATATTATTATCAGCTGAAGATGCATTTATATTTTTGACTCGTTTTACAGGCAGATAATCTGAGGCACCAGACGATACATAGATTGCATCAAATACTAACGACACGACAAGCGGCGAGGTGTCCGCTGGCAATTGCTGAGTACTTTCATCGTAGCCCTCTGTGGTTGGCACGCCCTCGAGAAGATTAATTACTAGAATTAAGAATTAATGTTGTATCTTAATTATAATTTTAATTAAATGTTGTTTGCTGTACTACTGCCCTTCTTTAATCTCCCTGGATAGCTGTATTGATAATAAATATATAGACAGAGATGATAATTAATATAGGTCAAGTTTTACATTTGCATTTCGATCTCGTGTTTCAGAAGCTCTATTTAATTTGAATTTATTTTCGCAGCCTTTCCTGACCTGAGAAATTAACAAGAAGATCATGATGATGAGTAGTCTGTAGGGCTTGGCTCTGAGTTACGTTGTTGGAAGTAAGATAAGATAAAGTCAAATGAGAACGGTTATTAATTAATTTGTTCAAGTAAAATTTTTAACATATTTATTTCTCCTTAAAGAATAAATATCTTTTAAAGATACTTACTATTTTATATGAAATTTTAAATTATTGATAAAATAATTTATAAATTATATAAAGTTATGATTTCATCATATATATATATATATATATATATATATTCTTTTATATAGATAACTTCATTCTTAAATAATTGTATGAAGGAATGAATTTGTATGTACAAATTATTATTTAGAGATAAAATTATAATTTATATAATTCAATAACTATCTTGATAGTGCTTTTATGTCTTAATAATATTACTGCTATCGGACTTTACGGCCTAAATGAATGAATATGCATCCCTTCAATAAGAAGTAATTTATTAAATTGTTAGAAAAATGTTGGAATGAAAAGGTAGTATTTAAAAAAAAAAAAGCTAATTAATGCTGGTAATTTATTAAATTGATGTGGTTTGGTAAAATTATATTTAAAAGCAAATACTATGTTGGTTTTCAATTATAATTGACATTTAAAGATACACAAATGACCAATTAACTTGTAATAACTATTTACTAACATGTAATAATAAATTATAAATATTAAAAAACCTATAATAGATACTAACTTTTCTATGATATATGGCGATGTATGGGAGAAGAGAAGGTAGATGGTGCTGGTCTGAGCATGAGAAAGAAAGATTTGAATTTGATGATGAAGATGAAAATATGAAGAGGCTATACCAGTACATGAAAGTGTTCATAAGATTTGGTGTGATCTTGTAGTTGATGTCAAATGTTTGCAAATGAGGACATTTGGGGATAGATTATAGTGAATTCTATGACATTTAACTAAGGTAGAGTTACTTGATATAAGGATAATTAATGTAGTCCCTTCCCTTTTGAAAGAATTGCAATGACAGTAGATTCTCATAGTTGGTATCTTATGATTGATCTTGTTTGTTAATAGATGGAGCATATGAGGATTGATAAAAGTAATGTAATTTAAGTAGATATGGGATTGTTGAGAATGATCCAAATTATAATTATTATCATTTTTTATCTCTTTTTATTATGAGTTATTTTTAAATTCAAGTTATATTTTTGTATTAAAGTAGAATTGAGATTGCCTATCAATTTGCAACAAGTCTGAGCTAGGCTATATTTTTTTTCAACTTTTAATTTTTTAATTTTTATATAAGATCAAGTTCCAATCTATACAAAATCACACTCCCCTTTCTCATTTTTTATTATGTAAAATTATATTATCAAATATTTTTAATTTATATTTTTCTTTTGTCAGTATATTATAATTTATATTATGCATGAATAATATATTTTTTTAAAATTATGTATAAATTTTAAATACTTTGTAACTTATTTATGAATGAATATATGGCATTTTAAAATGATTTTAAGTTTCTTTATTATTTAAAATTTTAAAAATATAAATATTTCCAAAAAAAAAAAACCCACAACCTGATCCATTTAGCCACAAACTTTTAGGGATTAAACTAAAGCCCCAAATGTAGGGGGTCATAAAATAAACGAATCGGTCAAACCCAATTCACGTGAGAGCCGCGCAGATCGACTCCTCTCTATATTCAGCAGCTATACTTTTTTGTCCCATAACTTTTGATTAATCTCAGCTTTCCGCCATGGTATTCAATTGAGTGTATGATTCGAATTAGTTATTAAAAAAAAAAAAAATTGACGATGAATCCCACACTAAAAGAGAAGATAAGATTCAGTTCTCGTTTGAAGAAAAACTTTAGTTGGCAACGGAAAATACTTCACGCTAAGGTAAAAAAATTCTCAATGCCAATACTTTTAATTGAATTCAAAACATAATAGACAAAAAAGAATGCGTCAAGGAAAAACCCAAATTGATGTACTCAGGTGGGAAATATTTAAACAATCTTGCTATGTTACATCTTCTTTCCCATTTTTGCTGCTATATTCTTTCCTATTGCCACGTTCATTTTTAAATGGGTCTAGATTTATTCATGTTTAAATATGTAAAAAGTGATGAATTGTATAAAATAATATTATAATGTTAAATTACATTTTTAGTATCAATAATTTTACTTGATTTTTTTTATATGAACCATTCGGTATTTAATAAGTTATAGTGAACCTTTAACTAATTTAGATTCGAGTCGAGAAAACCTAATATGAGAATGAAATTCTCCCAATAATATTTTTCTTTATTCACAAGACTCAATCCTCAAATCCTGTTTAAGGGAATTACGCTTCTAATCACTCAAATCTTGTTTAAGGAAATTACGCTTCTAATCACTCGAACCAACTGTCGTTAATAATTTTCCTTGATTTTTCATTTGATTGTTATAATTTAAAATTTTAAAATTTTATATTTTTCTAATCTAATTAGATACTTCAGGAGTCTTTGAATGTTGTTAGTAATTGACACATGTGATCCCGACAACGCTTTATTTTTATGGTTGACAATTATTGATGTAAGTTTTTATATAATTTCTATTTAGTTTTAAGAAAAAATAATTTAAAGAAATAAAAAATATTTCATTCAATTTCATTATTTTTAGAGAAAAAGGATAATTTAATTCTCTTTTACTTTATAAATGATTAACCAGCGATTATTGAAATGTATCGATTGTGAACGGATTTTAATAAAAAATGACAGCAAGTTAAAAAGGAAAATAACCATTACAATTGAATTCGAAATTTTAAGCTTAAAAAATCTAACTAAAATTTTAGTCAAATTATACGGAGAAGCATGAACGTCCAACCCACATGCTGAGGTTGAAAAAGTTAATGTAGCTGTAATCGTATCACATATATACATTAATTTGAATAAGAATTTCTGATTGTCATAGGATCTTTTGAAATTCGTCAGTCAAAAAAGAGGAACAGTGATAATAAGAGATTCACATTGTTGGGTGTTCTTGACTGGTGCAAGTCATTTATTTGCATTCCGTACCCTAAATTGATCGTAATTTCAAAAATGGATGCATATTTTATGAATGCACCGATAACAGGTACTTTTATTCTCATTTAACAATAAAGGGTGGTTTGGAGCACGTGACGCTATAGGATAAGATGGGATACATCAATACAAGTATACAACACTATAGAGTTGGAACTTATAATTTGTTGGTAACTTTTTATTCTAGTCCTATCAGGTTATATTATGTTTAAGGACAAATAATAATTTTATCTCATATCAAAAAATTAATTGGATTAAATTATTTTATTTAACAAATGTAGTAAACATATGTTAAGTCCGAATAGCAGATGCTTTATTATCAACATTTTCTTATACAAAGCTTAAAAAAATATTCGAAACGTTATTATTGGAAAAAGAATTATTGAATCTTAAATATTAATTTTATTTTCTTCAGTTTTAAGAAATATGCATGCATTAAAAATATAAGTCTTTTAGTTTCAAAATGTTAAAAAAACATAAGATTAATTTATTTTTAATAATAATAAGAATGATTAATATGCACACATAAAGGCCTGCGTGCCAATTTAAGATACAACATAAAGGTAAGATTTAAACATTGAAAAATATTTTTTTATAAAATATAGTTATAAAATAAAAAATATTTTGTTTATTTAATATTAAATATAAAAAATATGCCAAAAACAACTTTCATTTTAATAAAGAATTTACTTCCTTCTACCATTCTATCATTATATCTCAAGGTATCATTTTTTCTAATCACTAATACAAATAATATATAACTCCTTGATATACAAAATAATATTTTCCACCAAAAATGAAACCTTGAAAAAATTGTAAAATGTTGTGTAGGACAAAATTTTTTTTCACCAATCCCTATTTATTTAGGACAATTCTATAGTAACCAAATTAAAATTCTAGATATGGATACTTTAATTGATAACAATTATAAATATTTGCCACTTTTACTATTTTGTAGAGCTTACATTATTTATTATCCAAACAAGATAGTAAAATAAAATTCTCTTTTTGATCCATTTACTTTTTATATTTATTAATCACACACCTTAATAAATTAGATATAATATTTTATTCCTTTTTATTTTCCCCAAAAAGCTTACACAATTATTTTTCTTTTTCTTAATTTACATTTGTTTGTGACATAAAAAATAATAAAAATGTAATTATTTAGTAATATTAATATTAGTATTTCATATATTCTATTATCAATGAAATTTTTTTATGAAAGGTGTCATGTAATTAAAAAAAAAAGTACATATGATCACAAATTATTATTTTTAGTAAAAATAATTTAAATTTTTTAATAGCTTTAAAATATAAGATAAATAACAGTGTAAAATTATTTTCTTTATAACATCAATAAATCAATTTAAATTCTGGAAATTAAAAATCAATTTACTCAATAAATTTTTTTATTTGAATGTGTTAAAATAATGTAACAAAATTTTGTAATATCATTTATTATGTTATTAAAAACTACTGCAATTTTTCTACATTTAATAAAATTTTTAGTTATTTTTCTTAATGAATTAATTTCTTGTTCATCAATAACATTAAAAATATATTATATGATTAATATAACATTTTATAAAAATAAGCTTAGAAAATAACTAAAATATATGACAGAAAGCAAAGATGAAAGCATTGGCTCATTATGTTTAATATGATATTTGAAACTTAATTGATAGGTCATTAATAGTGATTGAAAATATAAAATTTTATAAAATAAATTAAAATTAAAATTTACTTAAAAAAATTATTAAAAAGTATTATTATCCCAATATATGACTTTATATAATATTTATTTAATTAGATTTACTTTTTCTTAAATTTATATTTGATTAGAAATTTTATATTTACATTTTAAAGGGATTATGATATTTAATAAATATTTAATTACCAAAGGACTTGTTAAATAAATAAATAATTTTGAAATTAAATTAAAATTAAAATACAATTTAATCATGCCTCATTCATTGCTTTATTATATTAATTTAAGATATATGTAATGATTTTATGTTAATCTAATTAATACTAATTGATATATTTGTAATTACTTTTGCATATTGATAATATATTCCATAAAATAAATTAATTGTGTTAATATAACATGATAATTATATAATAAATAAAAAATAGGCATAGATTTTGATGTTTATAGGAATCATTTAAATTCAATCTTTTTTTTAGTGTGCCGGATAATTTTTTTATATATTGAATAAAATTCAAATCATGTACTAAGGAATCAAGTTAAATGGCTTTCAATGAGATAAAAATAATTACTTCTAATGTCTATTAAAATATAATAAAAATAAAAACAAATGATGTTAGTTATAAAATTTTAAAAATATAATAATTATCACCTTTAATAATAATAATTAATTATTGTATTTACTCTAAATATAATTTGCTTTTCTTTATTTTTTAAGAAGAAATGGGATTTAGAGGAGGGTTCATATATGAAAAATAAAATATAAGACTCCTTTATCAACTCTCTCTATCAACTCTATTCATCTCAAAGTTGTTATAACAATTAGCTATATTTATAAAAACAATAAATATTTCATTTTATATTTAACAATATCTTAAGAAATTATGTTTATATTTTTAAATTATATTAATATTTGTTTCAAATATAACTAAAATGGTAAAATTTTCTTCTAATCTTAATAAATGAGGCAAATATTTCAATAAATGAACAACGTATGATAAAAGATGAAAAATTTTGTTAATAATAAAATACTATGGATATTTTTATAATATACTCCTTCCATTCCTTTTTATCTATCACATTTTGAAGAAATTTTTTTATTTCTTTTTATCTATCAATTTTAAACTCTAATAAAGCATTAAATATTCTTTTTTTAAATGTACCATTCTTTTTATTACTAAATAATTTATTATTCTACACTATTAATTAACATGTATTTATTCTTTTATATTTCTCTCTTTATTTTTAATTATCTTAAATTTTGTATATAAAGGGTAATATTGTAAAGTTTATTAAAAATAAATAAATTAAATTATTTTCTTAATATATGTGAAATCGGTTAATAATAATAAATAAATAGGAATGGAGGAAGTATATATAATTAACTTATTAAATAAGTTATTAATTAGTTTAAAATTTATTATTTACTCAAAGATATTCATACTTTAAGTATAAAAGGAGATCTATGTATTTATTAAGTATGACGGGAAAGGCCTTGGGAACTTCAAAATAGGTTGGCACCATCTCCAAATCAACGTCAACAATGTTGTCTACAAGATACATTCCCAAACACCACATTTAATCCAGAGCAAGGTATCGCGTCAACTTAAGCATCTCCGCATGCAGATCAATTTTTACAACTAAAAAATTTTCAGCTTTTTAAGCGAGATAAGAATTGGGTTGGTTGAGAACCAAAATCTGCAGAAAAATGGTACTGCTTTAAAGGTTGAAATACCAGAAAATACCCCGAGATATTTGCGAGTTCTTACCATTTTTGGGAAATTTTAAATCAATTTTTTATGCATTTTAAATCAAAATGGTGATTGGGTTAGTTAAGAAAGTGGATTTGCGGTTACTTAAAGTGAAAATCATGCAAAAAAAAAAAAAAAAATGCACCAAAAGCATAGAAATTTGTCAGGGTTGCTTGCAGGTTCAACTAAGTTGGCCTGACCTGGGTTGTAAACCCGCTGAACAAGGAAGACAATCGCATAGTGCACCATGCCCAATCACATATGAGGCGCGTACATGAACACCACATGCTGTCATCTCGATGCCGGACAGTGGCAGTGAGGCCTCTACTCTCCAAGGCAATAATTATGGGCTTTTTTTTTCAAAATTATCTAAAAATAAAATTTTATTATTTTTAACCATTTTACTTAGTACTTATTTGAATTTATCTTGAGCTGAAAATTTTACTTTATAATTTTTATGTTACAAGCTATTATATGTAATTTTTATAGAATTTTTGGGCTTAGTTTGGATGATGTAATAATTTTTGTATATTATTATTTGTGAGTACAAGAATAATAAATAGCTCATATTTTGTCATTAAATTTTATGTAATTGTATATTCATCTATCATGAGATCAATTACATAAAATTTTATTAAAAGAATAAGGAGAAAATTTTTTTACTGTGTATTAAGAAGAGTACTATATTAATAATATTAAATATCTTTTTAGTATTGTATTATAAATATAGTTTATTAGTACTAATATAAGTGTATGATTAAGTATTATATTCCTAGTATTTTTTTAACATTCAATGTAGTATCTAATTGTTGTATTATATTATAAGATCTTAGATAACCTTTTGATAAATCTTATAATATAATATTATATGTAATTATATAGTTAATTTTATGAAAAAAAATATAAGTATGATTAAAGTAATTATATGCTTTAACGAGTTACTATATTTTCCTCAACTTTGTTGTCTTTGGAATTAACCTTCGTAAAAAATGCTGAATGGAAAAAATTATGAGAAATGGGCTAAGTTTTTAAAGTTGTATTTGGCAATTACAAATATAGATATGGTAATTATAGAAAAAGAACCTACTATTAATACAAACTTGAGTATTGAACAAAAAAGATCATGAAAAATGGGTGCCCTTAAATATTGAGTTTGTTTAATAGTCATAAAATACACAATGGATAGGACCATCAAACTGAGCATTCTTAAGTCCAAGAATGCTAAAACCTTTCTCAAATCTATAGCTAAAAAATTTGTGAAATTTGATAAAGTAGAGAAAGGTCACTATCTCCCATTACTTGAGAAAATGAGATGTAAGTGAAGTAGATGAGCACATCTTGAAGCTATTTAACTATTATAACAAGCTAGGCATGAAGGTTAATTTGGGTGATAACTTTTTGATCTAGCATGCATTGGAGTTATTACTCCTTTAATTAGATATTTTGAAGATTTCCGATAACACCAAAAAATGCTAGTGGGTTATAAATGAACTAAATTCCATTATTAGTCATGTAAAGGAAGATATAAGAAAGGGAAAGGTTTGAATAATCAACTTTGTTTTTCATGATTCAACCTCAAAACATTGAATAAAAGGATATCCATTACTGCAGATTTGCCCTTTAATATTAATTATTTTCCATGTTTGATGCCAATTACAAATTGATGTATAAATAAATATAGTTGTATGTCAAACTATTCCACATTGATTTACCAACACAAGAAAAAAATAATAATGTTAGTTTCTATATAAATAAGAATTGTCATAATTTCTTCATTGGAAATATGATTACTTTATTTATAATAATAACATTAAATGTTAGTTCTAAATAAATAATTGATATCAAATATAAATGTTCAACTATGGTATTTTTCTAAATACCTAACATGGTGTGTCCTTCTCTTTATCCCTCTTTCATAGTCCCCCCTTCTAGTCTTTTCTTGTAGTTTCTCTCTCCTAACATTAACTTTTTCTTGCTTTTCTTCCCTATTTGGCCCCTTTTAATCCCTAATATCTCCAATGACACATTAGAATCTCAATTTAAAAATTTTTAAAGATTATAAAATGAGAATGAAAATAGTGAAAGTTTATATCCAATACCTGTTAGTCAATATGTGAGATTGACATTCTTTAGAAAAGTTATCTTGAGCCTAATATCTATAAATGTAATGAACATTCATTAAAATTTGATGCATAATATTACACATTTTATATAAATATATAGTAGATAAATACCATCAAATGCTAAAAAAAATGAAATCAAATTTCTTACTTGTACAACCTATAAAATTTGAATCAAAATGAAAGGCTAAAAAACATGGTCAATTTTAAAATTAAAAACTAAGTTGCAAGAACAAATACAAATGTCAAGAAAGTCCTTACTTTTATATTTTGAGCCTTTTTAGTGATTTGTATAATCCCATAGATTTACTAAAATGGTAACAAATCTTTAGAACTGCAAAACAATTTGTGAGCAAAAATACAAGAATTGAACAAAATTATCTTAGGGTTGGAATATAAGCATACTTTAGTAGAAAGAGAATCATTTTAAAGTTAGAAGAGTTTCATAATAAAATTTGTAAATGTTGCCATAACTTTTTTATTTTCATCTAGTGCTTTAGATTTGAAACTGTTTGAAGTTTATACGTTTGTTTCTAAGAAAAACCTAACATGCATAAGAAAATGATGTCATTCAAAGTTAAAATTTTAAATCTGGGTTATTAAATAAAAAATGATGTTATAAACCAAAATATATATTTTTCATTATGTTTCAAGAAATTTTTTTATGATTTTACAAGTTAGAAGTATTAAAATTATGTTTTGCATCATGACATTTGTCTTATGCAATTAATCAAAGACAAATAGCAACATATTGTACAACTAATAAATGAGAAACTATCATAACAATAGACTTCGAATAAAAAGAAAAAGTGAGATACCTCTTATAATTCTTGTATATTGCTTGAGGATTTCTAAGTCAGAGGATGTAGATATTGAAACTAATGATAAATTATGGTGAGAGGAATTATTTTTACAATGAACTTAAGCTTTCCAATGTGAAAATTACCACCTTTTTTTCATTACAATTTCTCATCAATTTTCTCATTTTTATATTTTCTTGATATTTTAAAATGTTCCTTTTGACATTAAGGTGTAGATCTATGGCTTTTAAAATTCGTCAACTGAAAAGACTTTTGAAATGAAGAGTAGAGATGGTAGTATTCAATATTGCCGAGGCTATTAAAAAGATCTTGAAATCAATCAAAAGCCATTCTAAGGATTTGCACTGGCACTTTTAGTAATAAACACAAAGATTCTACAAAGCATCAAGGATTATATTCCAAAATTTTTCCAAATTTTTTATAGAATTCCTATGTTCATGACCAAGGTATAGGTACAAGTCTCTATAAGAAATTGTTGAAGGATCCTAGGACCTTCAAATAGCTTTGGTAATGATAAATACTAAGATCTACATCCCTAATGTTAGAAGCCTCTTCTTTTGATGGAAAAATAGCTATCTTGATAGATTGTTGATCTATTCAAATAGGTAGGAAGAGTCCTATTTATTAGCGAAGAGCAAATTGTTAAATGTCATGTAAACTATTGATGAATTGTAATGATGATTAACTTGACCGTTGATATATCTTTATATATCAATTATTTTTTTAAATTAATGTTGTATATGAAAACCACATTAATTCTTAATAAATAATCAACATTATTAAGTGAATTTTTTTAATACAACTTCTATATTCTAACTTTTTTAACAATGATTTACACAAAAATTACACTAGATCATTAATATTGTTTATAGCAAAATCACAATGTAACCCGATGGGATGAAAGAGAAATTTATAAATAGAATGAAAAGCAATATTCACTAGTTATTAAAGAAAAAATGACATCGTAAGTTTTGATAGTTTCTTGATACACATTACTTATTAAAACTTAGTATCTATTATAGGTCTTTTAATATTTATTATTTATTATTACATGTTAGTAAATATTTATTACAAGTTAATTGGTCAATTGTGTATCTTTAGATGTCAATTATGATAGAAAACCAATGTGGTATTTGCTTCTAAATCTAATTTTACCAAATCATATCAATTTAATAAATTACCAACATTAATTAGCTTTTTTTTATGTACTACCTCTTCATTCCAACATTTTTCTGACAATGACTTTGAAGAAAAGTGATGGTTAAGAAGATTTTATTCATTAATAGATTAACTTATAACGATATCATATATCTTAATCCTTTTTGACACTTAAGGAGACATAATGTCTACAACCATGAATTTAAATACTTATTGAAGAATGATTTTCTTCAATAAGTATTTAAAGTTGTTGCGATTATAAACAGTTTGTCTGTTTAAGTGGGAATAAAGATTAAAAGAATTATATCTTTATAACCTGATTTGTTAATGAAAAAAAATTGGAATTTTTCTAAAAAAATATTTGGAATTTTTGATAATGATTGTGTTCATGTTTTACTCAGTGCAGTGCATTGGTTTCATATCCAAGACAACTAGTTTGATCTTTAAGATTATTATCAACGAATCCTTACAAAAATACCTACTCATCACTTTCATATCTATAGCAACTTGTTCCTTGCTTTCATATCCATGGCAACTAGTAGTCTCAAATTCACTCTAATAAGAGGATAAGAGCTCAGAAGTAGCAACTTGCATCTCAACAATTGATAATTAAGTAGTATTGATTGTGTATTATCCTCTTGTGCCGTTACTATATAAAAATGGAGTGAAAATCTATATAAAATATGGAGTAAAAAAGAACTTAAGTAACAAATGGAATGAAAGAGAAACTATATAAGTATGGTGAACAAAAATAGACATTCATTATTTAATAATAATCAAAATATAAACATTTAATATAAATAATTTGAATATTGGTTATTGGAAGTTTTTGTCTTATCTTATTAACGTTTGACTTTCTACATCAATCTTTTATTTCATATGACATGATAAATTACTCATGTTTACAAAAATGCCACCGTATAATTTATAACATCATCTTTTTATTATAAATGACATTAAAAGTTATAAGAAATTGAAAAAATGCCATTGCACCATTATATATATTAGTTTACTCTATAATTGATACCAATAAGCTAACATTAAAGAGTAATTTTGTAATAGCATATTAGAAATAATTGTAAGAAATCTTCATATGATCGAAAGAAGATTCAAATAAAGGATAATTGCCTCAAGCGCAAAAAAATACAATTTAAGCAAAATCATAGGTTCTACAAGATATATGGACACAAAAGGCATATTGCTTTAAATATAAGAGATGGATTAAGAAAAAGAAGAAAAACAAAAAGAAATATAAGGAGAATGGGTGGTAGAGTACTATTGAAGCATACTAAAGATGCTAATATTTAAACAGAGAAAAAGTTATCACTTAACTATCTAGCCTTCTTCTTTCCCTTCTGATCTATTTTCATATTATCTTTCTTTCCTTTTTCATCTTATCTCATAAGTTTCCTATAGAATAATGAAGCAAAATTAATGACTTCTTGGTTAAGTAGGTTTTCAATTTCTTCATTAACTAGCTTTACGAATTATATACATAAGGGCTTACACTATAAGAAGATTCATATTTAGTAAAGGAAATTAGCGACGAATTTAGAAATGATCTTCCCATTGATAAATAGAACTCCAAAAGTCATCTTTATCTTTCAAATTTAATGACAAATTTTCCATCATATCATTAAATCCATCACTAATTTTGAATATTCCTTGAAATTTTCCATGTAAAGCTTTTGTCATCACTAATTCCATTTATAAATTTTATTAACAAAATTGGTGACTGAATAAAAAATTAGAGTTTCAAGTTACCAACGGAATTAGCAATAGACTTTGCATAAGAATTTAGTATTTTTTTTAAATTAATGACAAAAGTATCGATGAAAATCTTTCTATCAATCACTAAGTCTATTAATAAGTTAAATACATCATTTCATTTAAGGGTTTTAGCAATGAAATAATCTGCCACTAATTCCATTGGTAATTCCTTTATATATTAACTTATGCAACTAAGCCCCCTTATTTTTTTTCCTTTTGCTACTAGTTCTATCTTCTTTCTCTCCTCTGTCTTCTACTAATGCTTTACACCTTTCCACCATATGTTGCCACCTTTTAGTGTTAGGGTTTGCTCTGCCCCCCTCTAAAAATAGATTTAATTGGTAAGTTTATATTATTTTGGTATTTTTTTTGTGTATTCATCTATTTTATGTTTTGCAGTATGTTTTTGCTAGTGAACACATCTCCACTTTCTTTAATTTCTTTAATTTTATGCTTTTTTATGAAATTTTTTATTGCATATAAATTTTATGCCCTTTGTTTTATGCTTCTTATATATTATGAAAAAAAATATGTTTTTTTATATTTATATTTTTTGTTATATGCTTTTTTAATTTCTTTAATTTTATGCTTTATATTTTTTTGCTAAATTCTTTTACATATAAATTTTATGCTTTCTGTTTATGCTTTTTATATATTTCAAAAAGTAAATTTATACCTTTTATTTTATGCTTCTTTTATTTTTTGTTGTGAGTGTTGGAAAAATTATTCTATCTATTTTTTTTATGATGTTGAGAGCTTTATATGTGTGTATGTGTAGTATTAATTTTGTTTAGTTGATTTTACATGATTGGAAATGTGATGATGAGTTTTTTCATTAAATTGGAACGATCATATTTTAAATGGTTACCTTCAATATACATTTTAATAAATGAATATTACCTTATTAAAATTGTGAAATGGTTCAAATTAATTATATTTTACAAATTTGGATCCTTGGGAAAATTTTCTTTAAAAGATCCCATGCACACTTGGAAATTAAATTGGTGGACGGATAAGGGCAAATATGGATCCTTTGGGAAATTATCTATATGATTTTTTTTAACTTTATCTTGTATATTCTATTTTAAAATAAAGAAATTTAATTTCCTAAAGCCATTATAGGGAAAAGCATATAATTGTATCCAATTTAACAAAAGTGAAACTTTGAATTTTGAAAATATAACATGTAATTGCAACTTGTGAAATATGAATGATTTTCTTGTAATAAGTTTAAGAGTAAAATACATTGCCCTCCCTTCTTGTTTGCATTACTCAGACCTCCCCTCTAGATTG
Source organism: Sindora glabra (assembly GCA_020226215.1). NCBI lineage: Eukaryota > Viridiplantae > Streptophyta > Magnoliopsida > Fabales > Fabaceae > Sindora > Sindora glabra. The sequence goes on along the minus strand of CM035228.1, from coordinate 33,815,331 downwards.
AAATCCTACACGTTAATCCAAACCCTTACTGTTAGGAATATGCCATATATTATTCTTTGATTCTTTTATTGATAATCACTTAAAAAAATTAAATAAGAAAAAGCAATTTTGCCTTTTATTTTATTGGTAGACTGATGTTGTGAGACCATTTTGGACAAAGGATCTTCAGTGTGCTCTTTGTGTCTCTTTAATGATGACGTGATTAGAGCTTCAAGCTAGATAATATCTAGGAAGAATAAGAAATGCCATCATTCATGATTTGTAGTGATAAGGCCTCATCTCTACCTATTTTAATATTTTCATGATTCGCATTACTTAATTTTAGTGTTTGGATCAAAAGGGTATTGCTTTGCTAATTCAGACTTTGAATGAGAGAAGTAAGTGTTTAGGGCTTTTGGCTAAAAAATTTTTAATGCGGCCTTGATTATTAAACTAACAAAACACCTACTGAATAAACACATACCAATAAGACAATAATGATTTGGAATTGGACTATAATGATTATACACCCTTATCACCATATACCTTATTAGTTATGGGATGAAAACTTAATCCATTAGTAATTGCTCATTTTAGAATTAACCAGTTCCTCTTCTTTGTTAAAAAAGAAATAATGTTGGTGTGACTTCATCAGCGAGTAAGGCACAAGCCTAAAATTTGTATTATCTTAAATGCTTGTTTACAAAACAATGTATAGTGCTTGATATGTCACTATCCATTCTTGAATGTAATTAATGGATAACATTGCATTATCTCTTCCATAATCTAATGACATGTTACTTTGGAAATATTTGGCATAATGACAGTTTATGTTTTTAGCTTTAATTCTTTACTTTGCATTCATGATGGATTGAGATTATCCAACAATACAATAATATTTGATGTTAACTTTAGACTTATTTCTCTAAAATAATTTAATTCAAATTCTAAATGTTACCTATACACATTAAGTAGCTTGTCATTAGCAAAAAAAAAAGGGAAACTATGTTGAAATTTGCCAGTTGTTTCTGTCCTTTCCGTTATTCTGCCACTTAAATTTATTCCTCTAACACTTTAAAAACAAAACATTTTCTATCATCTAAAAAGGAGAAAAGCTTATTACACAATTGCTACTAACTAACAAGTACGAGATGTATGAGATTGAGTGAAACCAATGTGAAACTAACTAAGTATGTAAGTAGGATAGTTCCTCTAAAAAATTCTAAAACTAGAGGAAGATACTATTTAGTACTAGCATACATGTTCTTTTTATCATTGAATTTAGATTCATAAAATAATCTAATGAGAAGAAGTGGCCTCATATGACCTGTGTCTAGAAATAATGCATGTATAACATGACTCCAATCCAAATAAGCATTAATAACATAATCTTAAAATCTTAGAATGAACATAATAGAAAAACTTCATTCTGCAAGCAAAAGAAGTTAATAAAAACCTTGTATTGATTGAGAGTTAGCTAATCTATGTAGATATACTATAAGACAAGCTTTCATTACCTAACAAGCAAATTTAAAAAATAACTAAGTATATTTCTTACATAGTGAGAGAACACCATTATCGGTTATAGTTGCCGCAACATTAGTAAGTAATATTAATGGCAAATATAAAGCATAGGGCCTTGGAGTATATCCATCCAAAATATCATCATTCAAAACCTTTTTCCAAGATTCTCTAAGACTAGATTCTTTTATGACCCACAAATTAATAGAAGAGAAAGATGCATCACAAATATGAACTCTCTTCTAATATGGTTGCAAATAGTAAGAGGATTTTTGCCCATTGAATTAGACAAATAGAGCATCTATTCTACTTCATGTCATTCTAATTTGTATCATTTTTGTAGTATGGAACCTATAATATTCTTGATTCTTGTTGTGATGTATGAATTCTAAGTAAATATAAAAGACCATGAAGAATATGGACTTATATTTGTATCATTCTTATAATATGGACTTATATCTATTTTTTTATTACATGTAGGATAATACAATAGAGTCACACACTTTCTACATATGGCATAAGGACTAACAATATATTATATAATATATAAACCTTGATAGGTGTAGCTATATGGACTTAGTCTTTAACATGTATAAGTTTATTCTAAAAGACATCCTTCTAAGTGTTAGTTATATTTTCACTATTAGATGTAGGATCCATCCTACTAACCAATACTTAGAAATTAATAATAACCAAGATATACTAGAGATGTTTGGCATGTATAATACTCTTAATAGGATATACTTAGAAGTTGTAGGTGTTAGTATTATAGAATGATTGTCTGAAAAAAAGCCCTAAACTAGTAATGTTGTCTAAGTTAACTTAGATACCCCACCAAGGAGCCTAACCTCAACCTAATAGTATTCCCTTATCTAAACCCTAGCAAGAAATAAGGCTTGAGATTGAAGAAGAATCCACTAAACAAGAATCCTAACATGAATCAACCAAATTTGATGATGAGTTTTTCTTTACTACCTTCGAAGATGAAGATGATGATTATATTGAAATGAGTGAGGGTGAAGTTAAGGATAAAAGTGGTGGAGGTGCTATCCACACTGAAATAAAAAATCAAGAAAAGGGTCAGTTATCTGACTATGACCTTAATGTCAATTATGTGGATATTTTTTCTACAGCTAGTAGTAGTAGTGATAATGAAGTAAAGCAAGAAATTGACTTTTACAAGAACTAGAATGGAAAAAGATTCCAATATGAAGAAATTAGGAAGGTAAAGTTAGAATAAAAGCAGATCTTTGTTAATATAGATGAATTTAAAGTAGTTTTGAAGGACTTAATCATCCAGGAGCACATTGATATCATTAGAAAAAAATGAGAAGTTAAAAGTGACTATTATTTGCATTGCCCAAGGTTGCCCATGGAGGGTTCATGTCCTTTCACTATCAGATGACAAAACATTCATGATAAAAAAGTACAATAAAGTTCATATATGTTTGAAAAATTATAAAAAGACTCCACATGGATGGCTAAGAAGTTAGCAAATTTGTTGAGAATAAACCCTTATATGAGCTATAAGCTTATGTACAACTAATTAAATAATCAATATGGAGTCTAGCCACATACAATATAACTGTATAGAGTAAGAAGAAAACCCTTAGAAGATGTGAAAGGGAAACATGCAATATCTTACAAGAAGCTACCAAGTTATGCAAGACTTCTTAGGGAAAGAAATTAAGGAAGTATAATGAAGATGATATACAAAATGAGAACTATTATAAATCTTAATCCCACATTTAGATGGTTCTTTGTATGCTTGAGCTTGCAAGGATGGCTTCTTAGAGGGGTGTGATACGTAAAATATTTACATATTTATTTTTCCTTGTATGATGCATTTTTGGATGTTATCTTGTTAAATTAAATAAATTTAGTTGCATTTTGTGAATGGATCTTGAATTTGAAATGAAATCAAATATTTTAGATAATGCTGTAATCCGACACTGTTTCAGGTTTTAGGCCATATCTGGAGTTCTGGATGTCCGATTGGGCTGTTCTTTATATGGATGGAAAGCTAAGAAGAATCCATAAAACTTTCATGTTTTAAGAAAAGCCCAGTTCGGGACCTAAGGATCTCAAATTCTGCTTGGAAGATGAAACAGTGATTCTGACGGAATCTGACATATGGCTACTAATCTAATCACAACTTGAGCTAGATATGTCCAAATTAGGAGTTATTTATATGCAAATTGAATAGAAGATCCAGCCCTACAACTCCTATGTTGACATAAAGATGTAAATCAGCCATTTCGGTGGTCAAAAGTTGCCAACAAAGTGAAACAACTTGTGCTGCGAAAATAAAAAATGTTGGCTGCGTGTGATTGGTAGCAACTTGTCAAATTGGATGGCTTGCAGCTGGTTTATTTACCTATAAATAGGTGGAAGTAGAGAGCATTCAGGATTCCAAGCATTGAATCATTCATTCATGCATCTTAGATAGTAGTTTAGTTTATGCAATTTTTAGTTCTTGTTTGCCTCCTACATGGAAGGCTAGGTTCTCCTCCTACATGGATGGTTCTACCTCCTAATGGATGGATAGTATTTTCATTTTCATGCATTTGTAATTGTATCCTTATGTTCTCCTCCTACATGGACGGTTCTACCTCCTAATGGATGGATAACTTTTATATTTTCATGCATCTGTAATTATAATCTTGTGTTCATGAATGTGATGATGTTTTTATTCTATGTTTGTGTTTAATTTCATTATGTTCTAATTTTTCATCTTCCTAGGGTGATGACGTAACTTGATAATAATGGATTGAATTCTAATCTATTGAAACTAATTTCGTTTTTACTTCCTAGATTGAGTTTTAATTATTGCTCTTAATGCTTTCAATTGATTGGCCACCTTTTGAATGAACTCAATATGTGTGTTGAGACCGGAAGGAGATACATGTGTATGGAACCTATAATTAAAACCGTAAATTGCATATGAAATAGGAATATATTCATATGGTTTATGTAGTCTTAATGAGTTCCATAAATCCTAATGCATGATTAGTTGTTTTAATTCACATAGGAATATAGTGGATTAGCAATTAATTATAGAATTACTTGACCTTGGAAGAGGCTAGTAATTAATTTAGGGAAACTCGACTATCAATTAAGGAAGTTAAAATTGGATTAGTGTAGATAGGTGATTCAATCCGAAATTATTAAGTGAAGTCTGATCCCTAGGTCTTTTATTCATCTTCATCTTTACTCCAATTGCATCCATATTTATTTTAAGTATTTTCTGCATACATCTTTATTTAATTGCTTCAAATCCAACTTAACAATTTGCCAAATAGTGTTAGGATTATAAATTTTGGTACTTAGTGAAACAATCCTCGTGGGAACGATACTTACTTATCACTTTATTACTTGTTTACGATAGTGTACACTTGCACTAATTGTTAAACCATTTCACACGTAACAGGGTGTAGACCCTTTATAGGATTGGATGGTTGTCATATAAAAGGTCCATTAGGTGGGGTATTTTTATCTGCAATATCATTAGATGGAAATAACGAGTTATTTCCTACTACATACATGATGGCCAAAGGGGAGACCAAATAGCCTTGGGAATTTTTTTTTTGGCAATGCCTTCGTGAAACCATTGGATTAAGTACAGAGGACAAGTCACTTACCTTCATGAGTGATAGATAGTAAGTAATATCTTCTTCTTGTGTTGATTTGATTTATGCTACAACATAACATTATTTAGCTATTATATATCACTTTTTATTTTCACTTGTAAAGATTGCTAAAAGTAATGAGAACTCTTTTCTCTCACTCATTGCATAGACATTGTGCATAACATTTACTATGAAACTTCACGAACAAATATCCTTTTTTAGAGTTAAAAGACTACTTCTGGATGATATTCACAGCTCTAAACAAGTTTTTATTCACGAAGGCCATGAAAAATTTATGTGCCTTAAATAGCCAAGCACATGAATACTTGATGGATAATTCAATTGAAAGATGGTTTAGATTTGCATTTGATGCTAGAACTAAAAGCCCATATATCACCAACAATGCATGTGAAAGCTTCAATTAATGGATCAATGATTTAAGAGAAAAGCTAGTACTTACTTTGTTAGATGGCATTAGATCTAAGACAATGAATAACTTCCATAAAAGACACCAAGAAAAAACTAATTAGGATCATAAAATGGGGTCATGCATTGTGAAAGAGCTAAACTAAACTTTAACTTATTGTTGTCATTGAAAGGTTAATCCTATTGGCAAAGGTATGTTTGAGGTCACAGATGGCTTCACTAGATTTGTAGTAGATATTGTTACTAGGAGCTGTGAGTGTAACTATTGGGCTATTAGTAGGCTTTTATGTCGGCATGTTACTACCTGCATCAAGAAAAAATCATCTAGATATTGAAAACTATTGTGATGTGTACTATCACAATTCCATATATTTGAAAGCTTACTCACATATCATTAATCCTTTACCTGATCTAGCTACATTAAAGGAGGGAGATATGGCATCTCCAACTCTAGTAAAGCTACTTAGAAGGCCTAAAACCCAAAGAATAAAAAAAAATGAAGCACAACCATTAAATGCAAGCCAAGAGAGCTTGCATTATAAAGTGTAGCAATTACAAAGAGTTAGGACATAATAACTAGGGCTACTAAAGAGCACCAGTCCAGAAGAAAAGAAAAGCAAAAAGTGTAAGTGTAAGTTACAATTATATTGATTTTGCATAGCAATTGAGCAATATAATTTAACATGTTCATCTTTTCTTACTCATTGTAGGCTATCACGTCTTCACAATCCATTAAAATATCACAATAACCTATACCCATAGCTCAAAGAACAAGATTTCAATCAAAAAGTTAGGGATCTGCTATTAACACCACTGTACAAGAGATAGTTATGGCCCAACCAAGAGGGCTAAAAGGGTAAGTCCTCCTTTCTTTTATCTTGTTATCTATTCTAGTTTTAGTAAAATGACCTTGTTTTATTATATTTGTGCAGAAAGCATGAGAGGAGACTTAAAAATCACAAGCCATGCCTTTTAGAGTAGATTTACCATCTTAAGGAACCATTTTCCAAGTTGAAGGTATCTTTGCACAAGAAAGTGGAAGTAAGCTAGAGAGAAGGCTCGAAAATCACAGGTTATGCGTTCTAGAGCATATCTACCATCTTAAGGAAGCATTTTCCAAGCTAAAGGCATCTTTGCACAAGAAAGTGGAAGTGAAATATCCCAAGAATTTACCATAGATAACCTTCGATAGATGATAGAGTTGAAAGCATCTTTTGACAAGGTTGGAACCTCCTTTTGTGATAATATATTTTATAATGCATGGTAGTCCTCACTATATTTTATGATAATATATTTTAATAAATTGTGTTAGGTTGATATTTTCATTCTTTTGATGGTCTACTATTTTTGATGGAATACTATGGTTTTAGGAATTAAATAATGAAGGCTTTTGGAAATTAATTGCTTAGTTTGCAGTAGTATATAAGTACTAATTTCAACATTTTGGAATAAATGTTTGCAGTGTTATCATAGTTTTATTTGTTGTGTTATCATAGTTTTAACATTTTGTTTAATATGATACTATTTCAAGTAACATGCCATGGTGGATACTCTTTAAAAATTACAAGTGACATGTATACTTTATTTAAATATTGCATTCATATCACCTCAATTATAATCATATAAAAAATTTATTCTCATTGATGGTTAAATCAAATGATGGCATTAATAGAAAATGGAAGATATAAAAGCAAGACAATTATATGTATAGAGTTACCTAAAGTTAGAATTTCAAGCAAATGTTCTCAATAAAAGTGCAGTTTCCATATTCAAATTTTACAGTATTTTAAGATACAAATTTCATAATATTTTAAGATACAATATTTTAGGATACAAAATAAATTCTCAAAATAATTAAGCAAATAATCACAATAATTACAAGATAAAATAGAAATATTCCACCAACACATGTCCTAAGTGTATTCTAATATATTTCCAGTGTTTCAAATTTTGAAGATAACTTTTGGACTTCATCTTTTAGTTCTTGAATTTCACCTTTTAATTGTTGAACATTTGTAACTTTCTACATAATTAGTTCCTTCTCCAAGGATATTGTCTTTTTATCTATTGAGTAGCCTTTTGCATCATTGATGGATGCATACCATGCTATGAAACCACACCTATAATATAGTAAATCCTTTTTTATTTATTTATTTAGAAATCTTGATAGATCTAACTTGCCCATATTTATATTTTTTCCTAAAAAATTTAGCCCTTTGTTTGTAACACTATTGGAGGACATTTTAGCTTAACATTTGCAAACAAGAAATAGAGAGAAAAAATATCAGATGGAATAAAATTACATGAAGCAAAAAAATAATTCATAGCATTAAGAAAAAAAAGGAAATTTTAATAGGAAATTGCACCAAGTAGAAAAATAAAGGAGAAGAAGAAGAGATAAGGGTTAGAAATGACTTACCTTATCTATTTAAACTAAAAGAGATTTTAGTAGGAAATAGCTTGCAAAACCCTTTAAAGCTTTAAAAATACTAAAGTTTGGGTTTTCAATGTTACATTCCATTTTTAACAAGTTCTCAAGGGTATCTTTGGTATTTTTTTAGTCAAAATAACACAAAATACATTAACTAGACGATGCTAGACATTATCAATTTAAAAAGGATTTAAGTTTAGCACATTTCAAAGTTTTATAGGAGGTCAATGTAGGATTTCAATCGAGAGGGGAGGTCTAAATAATTAAAACAAACTAGAGAGGAGAGGGCAGTGTATTTTACTCTAACTTTAATCATATCCTTTTAGTTGTCAAAGAAGCTATGAATGAAGATGTTGAAAATAATACTTTAGAAGCTACATCATGAACATTTATACTTGTGAAAGTTGTATATATCACCATAATTTGAATTTTATGAAAATTTTATATTTTGTTTAGGGTTTAAAAGATAAGTTAATATCAAATTTAGATGAAGATACATTATATTTTCTAGTATATTAATTTGCAAATTATTTCGTTGTATTTTTATATTGCTAAATCTATGAAATATGTCTCAAGAATATAAAAGACATTTATGCTTAATATTATGGTAAAATTAAAACTTTTCAAAGCTTCATATATATAAGTGTATGGTTAATGTTCTCACAATCTTAAATTAGGAAATATTAATGGTCCTTTTTATATAATAATTTATAATAACATAACAGAAATCTAAAATTATTGTCTAATGATGTCCATATAGTGTTATCCTTTAAATTGCTTGCTTTAGTGAATTAGCTAATATGTGACTTGTGAATGTTGTCATAGGTTTTTATGAACATGGTAGCTTAAGCATTCAATTTTCATTCTTTTTATTTGTTAAGATAATATGACATTAATTGCATTTGATTTTCTTTTTAATTTATTCATTATTACTTCCCTTACTCACTACCTATCGCTAAAAGAAGTCGTCTTCCTAAAATCTAGTATTTTCATTTTGCAATTATGGTTCCTTTCTTTTCTAGTTCTATTGATAAGAAGGTTGCAACTTTACCTTTTAGGCTAATGGTAGGGATAAGAGTTAATACAATATCCTATCTGGCTTGCTTTTGGATTACACTTCCTTTTCAATGATGAAATAAGATTGTATTACTAGATAATAAGTGTAATCTAGAAAGGGCAAAAAAGGATCTTAGGTTAGCTCTTCTCTTTGCCACTTCTTGAAGTTAATAGAGGTATAATCTCTTTTTTAAGAGAACCAAATGGAAACGAACCTGTATTACCATATATGAAAATACTAGGTATTGGTGAGATCACTTCTCCTAGCTTGCAAGGGAAGAAATAGCGAATGAATTGAAAAGAAAACAAAATGCATCAATTCCTTAAGATAAGACCTATGATAAATTTCACATTAAGACTAATACCTTATGCTTATTTGTTAATAGTTTTTGATTTAATTCATTCATTGCTAACCTAATAGATTCAATCTTAGAGTGCTAATAGGAAAAAGTACCATATGCTTTCAATAAGGATTCACTAGTAATGGTCTTATAACCAATTATAGTGGATATGGAAGCAAGGAATTGCTTTCAAGATGCCATAATGTAGGAATTTTCATCATTATTCATTTTATCTATTGTGTGGCTACCTCTAAATACCTAATTGTGTTGCATATTGTCTTCAAAGCTATGAGACCCTCATTAAGCTCCTTGTATTATAGGCATGTAAAAGTAACTCCTTGTCTTGTCCCATAAGTAGGAAAACCATTAAACAATTACAATAAAGTAGAATAAAAAACTACTAAGGTAATTAAAAAAATATGTCACCTATAACTTACATATAATGCAAAAGACCTCTGACCTATAAAAGCATCACTTCTTTTTTTTTCCTAACTTGAATGTATTGTTCCACATCATGCAATAAGTCACTTCATTCATAATTGTTTCTATTACTTTTTTCTTTCTACTAGGAGAAGTCATGTTAATTTAACATAATATTTCCATGTTCAGCCCAACAAGTCCTTAACTAATTGAAACTTATGAAATGGAGGTTGCACTTTTACCAATTTGGTGGTAATAAGGATAAGAACTAATCTAAGATCCTTTTTAGGTTACTTTTGGATTGTCTTTACTTTTTAACAATGTAAAGCATATATTGTTAGAGCATGATCCATAAATGACCCAAAAAGGATCTTAACATAAGGGAGGTAGTGAAGGAAGCAATTGTGAATGAAGTGATTTATTACTTAATGTGAAATAGTACATTTAAGTCAGAAAAAGAAAATAATGATTTTATAGGTTAGAGGTCTTTTGCATTATATGTAAGTTATAAATAATATTTAGTCACCTTAAAAGTTTTTTTATTTTACTTTACTATGATTATATAATGGTTTCTTAATTATAAAAGGAGGACACATTCTACATGCTCATAAGACAACTAGCTAAAGAGCTTAATGTGGGTGTCATAACATTGAAGAAAAGGTACAAGATAATTAAGTATTTGGATGTGGCCACATAATGGAGGAAATGAGCAATGATGAAAATTTTCTTAGATTATGGTATTCTCAAATCAATTCATCACTTTCATGTTCATAACAACTATTTTAATCCTTGAGATCACATAAGATTGAATTAGTTGTAATGGACATAAAAAGGAGGAATTGCTTCATAGATACCATAGTGTAGGTGAATTTTCATCAATGTTTATTTCCTTTATTATGCGATCACGTCTAAATACTCAGTTGTATCAATATTTTCTTTAGATAAATGAATTTTGCTCTTTGACTGCTTGTGATATAAGTAAGTAGAACTACGACCTCCCACAATTAGGAACTTACTTTATAATATTACTCAACAATTACCTTTTAGGATTTTCACATGCTTATTTCCTAAGATTTAGAGAAATGAACAAATGTAAATTGCATGCAAGTATGCAATAGGAAAGAGTATTCTTACAAAATTGTGCAAGACCATAAAGTGATAATCTTTGCTCTAGTGACCTATTTAAATAAAGTAATAATATTCACATGCACATGATGCTCTTCATAATTGTTTATAATGTTCACAATTACATTCTCTAAATAAGGGAGGCTTATAAGAGACAATTTAAGTGAAACTAAGTATCATAGAAGGAGTAAAGTTTCATGTCAAGGAAAACTTAGAAATGATTATTTTTATTTTTGACTCAAATTTAACTTCCTTCTCTCCTTCTCTTTCTCTCTCATATTATCAGTTTCACTTAACTTTTCTTTTACAAACCTCCCTTATTTGGAGAATGTAGATGTCTCCATCTTTGATAAATATGGAGGTTGTAATGTGCATATGAATGCCATTACTTTGTTTAAATGGGTTGATAAAGCAAAGATTATCATCCCATGTTCTAGAATTTTTTTTATCAATGTTCTTTTCCTATTACGTGCTTGCATAAAATTTAAATTTGCTCATTTGTTTAAATATTAGGAAATAAGCATGTGGAAATCCTAGGAGATAATTATTAAGTATGATCATTAAATGAGTTCCTAATTATAGGAGTCTACAATTCTACATGCCCATAACATAAATAACAACAAAGCAAAATTTATAGAATTTCATTTATTTGAAGAAAAGGTGCAAGGTAACTAGATATTCGGATGTGGTTGCATAATGATGAAAATGAATAGTGATGAAAAATCCCCTACACTATGGTATTCTTGAAGAAATCCCTCACTTTCATATCCATCATAATCAATTTAATCTTTAAAGCCTTGATTAGCAAAACCTTTATTGAGATATGAGTTTTTTTTTCCTATTGGTAGTTTAAGATTCACTCCATTAAGTTGACAATTACTGAATCAAAATAGACAAATAGGATCTTGTTTCAATTCGTTTACTATTAATGAATCAATCAATAAATCTAAGAGTACTATTAGGAATAATGAGTAAGTATTTCTACTAGGGTTTGCTAAAACTAGCCTTAAGGATTAAAATGGTTTGCTAAAACCATAATAATTATTTTAATCCTTAAAACCAATTTTAGCAAACTCTCATGCAAATATCTAATTATTCTTTTTAAAAATAATCTCAAATTCACTCCATTGATTTGATAGTAAATGAATTGAAAAAGGATCTTATTGTTTATTTTGAATCCATATTTTGTTATAGGTTGTTCTATAGGATATGATAGCTTAAAAGCAACAATTTATATCTTAGTAGTTGATGATCAAGTAGTATGAGTGCAACATCAACATGTTGTTTGAGATCTAGCAATTTAAGGTCTTTTTTTTTGTTTTCATATATATATATATATATATATATATATATATATATATATAGCTTGGACATCAAATTCTTTTAGGATATGTATTAGAAATTATTGATTTTATTGTATTTTTCTTAATATAAATAAAATTTCACCATTTAATTTTGTTTTATGGATAAATTTTATTATGAAATTCAATTGTAGTGCTTGATTGTTCAAAGGGTGTAGGCTTTATAAATTTTGATAAGGGTAAGGTTTATGTTGTTTGAATTGCTACAAAAATGAATAGTATATTAATAAAAAAAAGAATAGCATATTGATAAATGGGTCAAATAGAAATGATGAAATTATGGTTAAGGATCTAGTGATGTCTTTACCAATGAACTAAAATTAGAGATAGATTTTTCTGTTGCTAAATTGAAATTTAGGGATGAAAATAGTGATAGATTTCTCCATATATGTCTAATTTGAATTTCAAGGATGGAGAATCTATCATTATGTATTAAATGAATGATTGGAATATCTATCACTAATTTCACCTGTCATGCATGCCTATTGTCATCATTCAATGAATTTGTGATGGGTTTAGTAATGGAAATTAATGATGGATTTTAGTACTACATTGTTAATTTATTTACCAATGCCTTCTATTTTGCTACTAAATAATTTAGCAACAAATTTTTTCTATTTAGTGATGAATTTTTTTGTCACTAATTAATTTTTTTTAGTGTTATTGTATCACCTTAATCACAAAAATTGTACAAAACTAAAAAATGAAAAATTCTAACTAGTTGATTTCAAAAATTGGATCAATTTTGCATTAGTAGCAACTAAAAACTTCTTTCGATTTTTGATAGATTATCTTTGTATCAATTTCTTCCCTCAAAGTAAGTGATTATCATTTTGGTCTCTAATTGATAATTCAGTACAATATTGTAGTCCTTTTAGGATTGATAATTTGACATTATTATTCCTATTTTATTGCTTTTTACGTTCTCTTTTATCTTATTTATACATCCTCATTGGATGAATTGAAGATGATTTGGTATTATTATTTCTTTTATCTCTGTTCTGCTAAAAGAAATTATAATTTTTGCCATTTTTTGTAAAGTTTAAAAAAAATCTTAAAAGCAAAACGTTAAAACTAAAATATAAGGGGAGCATATTTCTGTAACCAAAATCAGAAAATTATAATAAAAATTATAAATTGAGGAAGTATAAGCTAATTCATTGATTTTAAATTAGAAAAATAAAAAAATAATTCTTCCAAAATTTAACATCAATGGGTTAGTTTCACCTCTCTCAACTGATAATTTTACTTCAAAATTGTTCTTTGATTTTAATATAAAAACGGGGTCTTCTTATATTTTGATTTTAGCATTTCAATTTTAAGATTTCTTTAACTTTATAAAATTATGTAAAGAATCATAAAATTTCTTTTTTTATGATAGAGAATAAAAGAAATAATAATACTATATCATTTATTATCCATTATGTGGTAACCTATAGACAGAATAATAAAATAGAAGTAAAACAAAAATAATAATGTCAAATTATTAATTACATTAATATTCTTGATATTTATTTTGATGGAAGGATTAATATATTACACTAAATCATTAGTTGAGGATTAAAATGATATTCATATTTTTTGAAAGAAAAATTTAAGAAAAGTTAATTTGCCATGATTGAAAGAAGTATTTAGTTTTTTTTAAATCGATTAAAACTAAATAAGGCAATAATTACTGATTAGATTGGATGAATCATCTGGCCTAATCTGATTCTTAAGGAGCTGCCGAAATCGGCTTTTGCTTTTCAATTACAATTATAATTTTTATATAGGTGATAATATGCGATAAAATCAAGTCAACCCAGTTTTAGTTGTTTTAAACGAGAATTTGTAAAATTCTAAACTAGATTATTATTTCAAAATAAAAGAAATTTTTTTAATGTTGCCATATCTTGTATCTGTTTTTATAATTAAATGGGATTGGCTTGACATAACGCTCAAATAACAAAGTTCCAGCGTACGTTGTATTTATTACATGTGATGTGCGTATAATATGACTCGAGCTGTCTCTTGTATGATTTGTAAGAAGATATAACCTACCCAGAAATTTTATTACAAGTCATATATCATATTCTTTAATGATTTTATACCTTTTTTATATTTAGAACTTAATTCTTGATTTTTTTTGTATATGTATTTAATGATTTAACAACATTTATGGCTATATAAAAATATAATTTAAAAATAATATAGTATAATCCCTTTATTATTTTTTAAGCGTTATTTAATATTAATGTATAAAGATTAATAAAGATAATAAATAACATTAATTTTAGGAGAGATAAATTATAATTTAATAATATATTATCTATTAAAAGTTAACTAGTGAGTAAAGTTATCAAGTATTTATTTAAATTGTACGGGTAATATTTAAAAGAAGATAATAAATGAATACTTGATCTTTTAAAATTACAAATCAATAGAAACAAAATTTTTTCTTGAAAACAAAAATTAAAAAAGAATACAAAGAGTATTGTATGAATAAAAGGAATTAAACTCAAATTCACAACTCACTAGAATATTTACAATTTGCTCTTTGAAACGCATCTAACCCATATCAACTTTTGATTAATTAGTAAAAATAATTATTTAATTACTTTTTGAAATAAATTCAATCTATTGAGAAACTCTCTTGATATCTGAGAATAATGATCAAGCTTTGTCCAAGGAGGAGATCGATCAATTACTAAGGAGTATAAAGAAGGCTAAGCTAAATGAAGCAGATGTGGTCATGATTTGTGGAGAGGAGGAGAGGGAAGGTGAGCAGGTGAAAAGGAGTAATAGATCAATAGTATCATATAAAGATAAGTTGCTTAACGTGAATGGAGCACATAATGATGTATATGAGAATGAAGTATTGTGCATGATCGATGAGCAGGAATCAGATGAGGAGGATGAGGATGTTCAACTAGAAGATCAGGATCCTCTTTGTCCACATATTAAGGTTTCGAGGGAGGAATGCAAAGAATGGTGTCAACCTTGGAGAAATCCACTAATCATAAATTTGCTAGGGAAGAACTTGACATTTAAATTCCTAAAGTCTCGAATGGAGAAGCTTTGGATGTTGAAAGGTTTTATCTGATTGATAGATATTGGGAATGCTTACTATGTAGTCCATTTCAATGATAAGGAGGATTATATTAATGCACTAGAAAATGGTCCCTGGATGATCACTGATCACTATCTTGTGGTTCAACGGTGGAGGCTTAATTTTGATCCCTTTGATGTTGAATTCAAGAAACTAGCAGTATGGATAAGAGTTCCAGGATTGCATCTGGAGTATTATAATCAACATTTTCTTTGGAGACTTGGCAATAAGGTGGGGAGCATGCTAAAGGTAGACATGTATATACTCAGAGATCAAGAAAATTCTACAGTAATAGAGAGAGGCTGGTTTGCTAGAATATGTGTGGAGATTGATCTACGCAAACAGTTGATCCCTAAAGTGTTAGTCCAGAAGAAAATATTGCCTATCCAATATAAGGGAATACACTTCATTTGTTTCTCTTATGGTTAGTTTGGGCATAGGAAAGACGTTTGCACTGTTAAATCACCCTAACAAGTGGATGCTCAATTTGATATGTCGGTGGGGCCTACCTCAATGCAACCAATGATGCTTAGTGGCCTTGTTCAATAGATTCCTATGGCTGGCGAGGTCCACTAGTTAACTAGAAAGTCATTGCTAGTAAGGAAGAATTTGGGGGTTAGATGATTCCATAAAAGTAGATTAGGAAATCAAAAAATCAGGTGAGAAAACAACCATCTGACTTTAATGCTTTTGTAAAAGGAAAAGCTATGAGCATTGACCCACAAAAAGTAGCAAAGTTGATGCTTTCAAATCCAAATTTGATGCCCTTTCAACTTTAAATGAAGAAGATATGAATGAGACAAATAGAGGAGTGATTAAGGATATGTGGGATTTCAGTGATACTGCTGTTGGAATGACTAAAACTACAGGCCTACCCATGAGAAAAACAAAGTCCTATCGACTAAAGAGAATATTAATCCTAACGGATCAAAGACCATAGTCAAAAGCACTTAAGAGCCAAGCAAACTAGGCTAGAATTCTACCTAAACCCTAAACTAACACTCCTTTTGATCTAAGAAGACTCATCACCTCATTACATTAGCAGAACCCATCACCTAAACCACAAACAATGAAGCCCACAAGGACTACTCAACTAATGTGTACAGGTACATGTAATAATTCTTCTCCTATGCAAATTGAGAATGGTTAGGAGGAGATAATGATTATATCATCTCAAGGTGAAGAACACCTTCCACTTAGGAAGCCTCCTGATAACTTAGATGTAGTGTGGTTAATGCGAATGTATGCTTCTACTTTATCAGTAGAAGAGGTAAATGGTATTCTGGACAATATAGGCAATCAATACCTTTAGAAGGTTAGGTAATATGAGCTCTCTCTTTTCTACTTTTCCTTTTTATGAATATTATTAGCTGGAATTGCAGAGGAGCTAGAGCTTCTTCTTTTGTGACTAAAGCTCGTGACCTAATTTCCACCCATAAAATTGGCATTTTTGTTGTGTTAAAAACATGAATCTCAAGGCCTAAGGCAGAGCAAGTCATAAAATGGTTAGGAATGGATGGTGTGTTCAGAAGAGACCCTATTAGTTTTTCTGGGGGCATTTGGATTCTATGGAAGACAAGCTCATACCAGGTATCTATTCTCAAACATCATCATCAGTATATACATGTCCATTATACAATGGTGGGAAGGAACCAGTCGAGCTTGTTAGCAACAATTTATGCTTCACCATAAGAACAGTTAAGAATAGCCTTATGGAATAAGTTACAACTGTTGGCACATCATATTAGGTCACCTTAGGTCCTATTAGGGGACTAGAATTCCTATCTTACAGAGGATGAGGAAAAAAGGGGAGGACCACTAGATTTTCGAAGCATGTAAGCTTTTGCATAGTGTTTAACTGACTGTCAACTCATAGATTTAGGAAATAAAGGTCCACAATTTACCTGGGAAAGGAAGCATCTTTGAAAAAGACTGGATCAAATAAATGAATGGAGATTGACAAACTAGGATGCTTCAATTTTTCACCTTTTTTACATGAAATCTAGCCATCAGCAAATCCTGATTAACATGTAGAATAAAGACTCTAGAACAAGTGGTACCTGTCCCTTTCACTTTCATGCATCCTAGCTATTGGATGAAACCTTCCCTGAATTAGTTCGTAAAGCATGGGCTAATTTTGATGATTGGCTTTAAGCATTAGAATGCTTTTGAAATGAAGTCCAAAGTTGGAATAAAAAAACATTTGGAAATATATTCAGAAAGAAAAGAATTTTGATGGCTAGATTAGAAGGTGTAGATAGAGCTCTTGAACAACAATACAATTCCTATCTTCTATTGCTTAGGAAAAGGCTATGGCAGGAATATGAATATATTCTCATTCAAGAAGAGATTACCCGGTTTCAGAAATCCAGGTGCAACTGGCTTTTGTATGGTGATCATAACACTTCATTTTTTTATACCTCAATCATTATTCAGAGAAAGAAAAATAAAATTGAACTCCTCAAGGATGATAATGGATACTGGCATAAGGATCAGGATGTACTTTAGAAAATGACCGTAGAATGTTATTGCTCTCTCTTTTCTAAGGATCATGCAGTGCTCTTAACATATCCTTTGGTTGATTTCTTTCCTAACATTCAAGGAGATATTGAGGAAGTATAGAGGGGAGTGGATATTGAAGAAACAAAAACAATTGTTTTTAACATGGGTGCATTCAAAGCTCCTGGTAGAGATGGTCTCCAAGCTATATTTTTTCAAAGCAATTAGAATTTGATAAAGGAATTAGTTTGTAAAATTATTAAGGAAATATTCGAACAACTAGAGAATGTGGCTAAGATTAATAAGACGCTCTTAGTATTGATCTTAAAATCAGAAAACCCTCAAACATTGAGAGAGTTTAGACTAATTAGTCTATGTAATGTGATATATAAAATAGTCATGAAAATCCTGGCTAACCGCCTTAAACCTATCATGAACAGGCTAGTCTCACCTAATCAATGCAACTTTGTTCCTAAACGGCATAGCTCTGACAATATCATCATAACATAAGAGATTATCCACTCCATGCAGCTTAAAAAAGGGAAGACCGGATATATGCCTATTAAAGTTGACTTAGAAAAGGCGTATGACAAATTGGATTGGAACTTTTTGATTAATACTTTGGAGGAAATAGGGTTTGATAAGCATATTTTCTCTTTTATTAAAGCATGTGTGGAAACTTCCAATATGAGAATCTTATGGAATGAAAATCTGATAGAGTTTTAAACCTTTAAGAAGAATTTGACAAAGAGATCCGTTGTCACCATCCTTGTTCATTCTTTGCATAGAAAGACTTGCTCATGCCATTGAATTAGCAATCTAGAGGAAGTTATGGAAGCCAATTCTATTGGGAAAGAAATAAAATTCCTATTTCACATTTATTTTTTGCAGATGATTTGATCCTTTTTGCGAAAACTTCTATGGAACAAGCAAAAATCATTAACCTATGTCTCTCTACTTTTTGCAATAGCTTGGGATAAAAAGTGAATAATGATAAGTCTAAGATATTATTTTCCTCCAATGTCAATCACGTGCGATCCAGGGAAATCAGTGACAAACTAGGATTTCAATCTATGATGGATCTGGGAAAGTATTTAGGAGTGCCTTTACATCATAAAAGAATGGCTCACTGATCATTCAATTTCATTATTGATAAAGTTAATAAGAGATTGAGCTCTTGGAAGGCATGAACACTTTCATTGGCGGGGAGAATTGTGCTTGTAAAAGCCATTCTATCTTCAATACCACAGTATTATATGCAAACAAATATGCTTTCTACATCCACTTGTCTTCAATTAGATAAGTTAAGCAGGAATTTTATTTGGGGTTCTCGGGAGGATGATTGTAAAATTCATTTAATTGCGTGGGAGACTCTATGTCTTCCAAAAGAAGATGGGGGATTAGGTTTAAAACAAATGAAACCAAGTAATGAAGCTTTCTTAATGAAGATTACTTAGGAAATTCTTCATTCCCCAAATTCTCTTTGGGTAAAAGTGTTGCGAAGTAAGTATGTGTGTGGAAATCTACCTAGGCCTAAGATTAAGCAAAACAAGCATCAATCCAACTTATGGAAGGGAATTTGTAGTGTTTAGGGGAATTTTCAAAAGGGATTGAGATGGAATGTGGGGAATGGTGGTATTGTGAAATTTTGGAAGGATGAATGGCTTAAAGACTGTCCACCTCTATTAAGTGTAGCAGATGTTAACCTACCAAGCCAACAGGAGGATTGTGTGGTAGCTGATTATGTAGGAGATGATGAAAATTGGAATCTTAGTTTACTGAAGTAGATTCTTTCAATGGAACTCCTAAGCAAAGTTCAGGATGTCATCCCTCCTAAACCAAGTCTTTGCTTGGATTATTTGATCTGGAAATTCACTCTTACTGGCTAGTTCTCGATTAAGTTTGCCTATAAGATGATAACAACTAATATAGCTCCTAACAACAGTCTTTGGAAAAGAATTTGGAGATGGTTTGGTCTAGAGTGCAAAAGGGTGTTTCTTTGGCTGTTAGCTCATAACATGGTTCTAACTAATGATCAAAGGTGGCGGAGGAGAATTGCAAGTTCAGACCTATGTCTTCGTTGTGATAATGAGTCTAAAACAAACTTACACATGATATGGGATTGTCCTCAGGTTCAGGACTTGTGGTTAACACAAATACATATCTTTTCATTAGGAGCTTTTCTTTTCATTATAGCTGCAAGGTTAGTTATCTTGGAACTTGGCTATCAATGTAAATAAATTTAATGACAAGTCTTGGCCTGTTATGTTTGGTTTCATGGTTTGGTTAATATGGTTGAATAAAAACAAGCTAGTTTTCTAGGAAAATGCAAAAAATGTGCATCAGATTCCCTTAATGGCTATGTCTTGCACCCAACAGCTTCAAAATAGTTTGAATTCTCATTTTATACCAAGGGACATAAGTAAGAGATAGGAAATGTTAATTGGCTGGAATCCTTCGAAAAAGGATTGGATCAAGTGTAATACTGATGGTTCGATGAAAGGTCAGAAAGCAGGTTGTAAGGGTGTATTTCGGGATAGCTTTGGTGCCTGGTTACTAGGTTTCTGTCGTTGGACTAGTAATTCCAGCATGATTATGGTTGAACTTTGGGTAGTGCTTACAGGTCTCGCTTAGCTTGGCAATATAGATGGAAGAAAGTTCATTTCAAACTTGATTCTGCAACAGCTATTAATATTATCAGGAAAGGTTGTGATTGTATGCACCTTTGTCATTCCATTATCTCTTCCATATAAATTTGAGCAAAAGGAATTGAAGGAATTGGAGGGTGTGGTTCTCCCACTACTATAGAGGGGCTAATATAATGGCAGATCGTATGGCTAATCTAGCTCATTCCAAGTGTTCAATTCAAGAACCTGAGATTGTCTTATCTGATATACCTCCTACTCTTATCCTGTTGCTCCTGTCGGATATGATGGGAGGTTCTTCTCCTAGACTTATTACTTTCTACCTTTGGGCTCTGCCCCTCCTTGTATTAAAAAAAAAAGAATATTTACAATTTCTTACATCAATATCAATCCCTTCCACATTTTTAAATAAATAGAGAGTATATGAATAAAAAAGAAGTTTAAATTTTAATTAAAAATTATAAAATTTTAAAACCAAATTTGAGTCTTTCTTGCCTTAAATTAAAGACCATCAATAATATAGGAATGTAAGATATCAGATCCCAACAAATAGAATAAATCGTAGACGTAAACATGTACATCCTCATAAGCAATGAGGTCAATTAAGGATTTGTAATAATTTTGTCCCTCTGAATCCAAATTCAAATTGTATAGATAAAAAAGATGTTATGACAGCACCGCAACTGCCAGTGGGAGCCATTTACCTCAAAATTTCTATCACCTTTTTACGGCTTTCTTCTTTTTAGTTATGTTAAAAAAAAAACACAACTTTAATATTCAATCAGATCTAAAATTTTATTTTTAGGTATGATGAGATTTAAAAAAATTTTGCCTTTAATTTTCTGGTATGAAAAAAACATGGAAAAAGATACCCGTCCGATTTTGACATATTGATTTGGAATTTAATTCTTGAACTTGGGGTTGAAAGAAAATATTGGTTAGTGGCTATAATTGGTTAAAGGTTGCACCAAACGACTGGCTCTACCTGTCAAAATTGTAATTAAACACTTTTATATAATAGTTTTATTTTAGCTAATCATATTAACTCCTGATTAATTTAATTAATTTTTAATTGATTGTTGATTTTATTAACTAATTTAATAAGTAGATAATATTAATTATTTAAATAAAGATGTTTGATAAAATTATTTGTTTACATATGATATATAAAAGTATGAGTATATTTTATGATTTATTTAAATATATACAGACACCCATACATATATATATGCATTATATATGTATATAAATTAATTTAATTAATTTTTATTTTAATGTTAAAAGAATTTAAATTTATTAAATAATTATGTATAAAAAATTATAATATATTATAACAATTATTTTATTAAAATATTAATTTTATTATGTAAATTTAACTTAATGAAAAGCTAAAATGATTATTTATTATTTATAAAGAATTCCTTCATACTAGTATAAATTATATATATATATATATATATATATATATATATATATATATATATATATATATATAATAAAGAGTATGTAATGAAATAGTGATTGAGTACGAGATATTTCATTTTTTCCTCAGAAATAATAAATATCCATTCACAAACAACGTCTGGATCATGAGTACAAACAATCTCTACTACTGACAGAAGAAAATCAAGGATCGAACCTGATTCATTTTCTATGAATTCAACTTTTCTTATTAATACTTTTCATAAAATAATAGGTGGAAAAAGTTATTATTATATAATTTGAGGATTTTTTTTATATCTTATAGGTATTTAAGGAATTAGTTATTTGAAAATGCAAATGAGAGGGTGAATTGATTTTGACTCTTTTCGGTGATTATACATTTTTTAAATAAAATGTCCTTTTTAAGAAGGAATAGAGTAATTTTGGCAAATACATTATTCCATGCTTTATGAGTCAATGTGAAAACCAATTACAAAACAAGAAGCAACATCAAAATAAATGCAGAAAGCAAAAAGGGTAGAGAGAAACAATGCAAATAAAACACAAAGTAGTTTCACCTTTAAAGAAGTATATTCCCATGTATACAACCACTCTCCGAAATAAATATCAACTCCACGGTTATAGCTTTACATCCATCAAGGTTAACAACCCTTGAGAAAATTTATAATCTTTATTATATACAAACTTTCTTATGTGTTTCCTTTACATGAGAAATTTTCTCTCCCTAGAGTTAGCTTAATTTAAATCCCTTGTAGTCCCTACTCGAGGAAAGAAATTCAAAAAAAAACAAATGTTTAAGGATTGATTTGAGTATAAGAATATGTGTAATCAAAGGTCTAGAATGTATAGAATTATGAAGAATTTGGCTCAAGAGATGATTTGATTCACAAAAATTGAAAGTACAATGAAAATTTAGGGTTTCTACTATACATTTAGAAATGCCTTCAAATGTGGAATGAAATAGATCGATTCCTTACACAAAATTAATTGTTATTTAAAATTTAAAATTTAATTAGTCAATTCAAAATATTCAAATTTTAAAATGTATTAATTCAAACCATGTTGAATGAGTTACTGGTGGAATAATTCATGAATTGATTTATCAGACCTTCACAAAATTTGGCATTTGAGCATGAATCGGTTAACGAATTGATGTAGACCATTTTTTTGCATCTTTTAAACCAACTAAATAGATCAAGTGATCAATTGTGAAGAACCTGTAAATTACATTCCTCGTGGAATCTATTCTTGAAAACTTAGTTTTTAAGAAAAATTTTAAATTAAAGACATTTTCAAACTAGGTTTTCAATTCCAATTGTTTTAACATCAGTTTTAAGCATTGAAAACTAATTTTTGAAAACCTGAGGCAAAATTTTCAACCTTAGACTTGAGCCAAAATTACTACTTAAGTTTATGAATATTTGGTGGAATGTATCAAGCAATTTAGCTGCAAAACATTTCAAGATGTACCTTCATTCTATTGGTAATGATGTATAGTTGTTGTAAAAATTTGACTTTACTTGTATTGTAATGTTACCACCTGAGCTAACATTTGTTATTACTTCTGTTTTATAATGTTACCTCTTAAATTAACACTTCTTACTACTTATGTAAAAATCTAGCTTCACTTGTATTGCAATATTATTATTTAACCTAACACTTGTTACTACCTATACAGATTTTCTACGCGGATAATGTGCAGGTACGTACGTATCTACTGCTATAGTTTTACATAGGTGCACCTCGTCATTTTTCTTCTTTGATGGTGATCATAAGACCATTCAATTTTCTTTTGCTACCGTCCAAGGTATTATTGTCCCACGAAAAATTTCCTTACCCATTGAAGAAAAATTGGAAATAGTAATAGAGAATTTCCAACATGTATTGAGTAGATATTGAGCACCAATTATAAGTGCCACATAATACCCTTAAAAGAAGTACCATGGAAGGCCTAAAAAACAATCATATTTTTAGTTCTAATTAATTCAATTCGATTGTGTTTATCTGAATTTTTTTTAAAGACAATAATTTATCTTTCCAAAATGAATTATTCTTCATTGTATTCACTTGATATACGTATAAGTCTACAAATATCAGTTTCGACAGATAAGTACAGGCAAAAATCTTAAAATTAATGCAGCGAACTAATTACAAATAAAAATGAACTCCGAACATTTAACTTAACGATAACTTGGAAACTTTGTTATTTTGTTCTTTAATTGAGATAACATAGACAGGAACAAGCCAATTTGGTCTCATGATCCAAGCTCAAATTCTAAAAATATACAAAGAACAGCCAAGCATTACAAAATACATATAATAAGCAAAAGACCACGCATTAATTACTAAATGGCATCTAACTGAAATCTCTGCTGTCTGGCGCTGTCTTTCTGTTTCGTTCATTGGATTTTATATATTTTTTTTAATTTCACAATCTTCTGTCCCTTTAATATATATCACCTTGTACTGCGCAGATACAGAAGAAAAGAGCAAGTTTTTTATTGCCATAGGAATCTTTTATTAAAAATCTGAAATGGGAGCTGTTCTTCATGATCCAGAATATTCTCTAACACTAAACCCTAACAGTACTTTGGGTGTGTGTTTCAATAAGTCTATGACCCCTGACTCAGGCCTTTGGCAAGAACAATCCTTAACAACAACTGTTCCTCTATTTTGCCTGCAATTTAGTATCATTCTTGGATTAAATCGCCTTTTCCTTCTTCTCTCGGAACCTCTTCACTTGCCTCGCATTGTTCCCGATGTTTTCGTAAGTACTTTCAATCTCTCGTTTTGTGCCATCATTCGTTGTTTTCTGGGGAAAATTCTTTGTAGTAATCTAATCCAACAAGTTAAATTATATGTAATCTATTGAAATAAGAGAAAACGTCGTCTTACCTTTCTATAATTTGTCTGGTTTTCATTTCACTTTTGATTGTTGAATTGCTGTAATGTGAACATCCTGCTGCAATAAATTATTTTTTATTCAACTTCTATTCAAAACCTTTAATTTTGCCCATATCTTCTGGAGGTTGTTGAATTAAACATCAATAAGTGTGACCGCTTATGTGAACATGTTATATTATTTTGATCATTGCTTATTGGTAAAGATTTGATGAATACTAAGTGTAAATTAATGCACCTTGGACATATTAATTAAATCTTACATTTAACTTTGCGTTTATGTGAACTTGATTGAATAGGATTGATAGTTAGATAAAGTTTGAAATGAGAAATAGCTCAAAGTAATTTTCCTATTAATTGAATAAATCACGTGTGTGTATGTGTGTGTGTGTGTGTGTGTGTGTGTGTGTGTGTGTGTGTGTGTGTGTTTGTTTGTATATATATATATATATATATATATTCAAATAACATTGTTCAAATCATGAGGAAAAAATTGAAAGCAGAAACAAACAATTCACATGTAATCTAACTTGATGAACAAACTGACCCCCAAAATTCCTCAAATACCTGAATCATTAAAAAGAACAAATGAAACCATGAAAGAAAATCCCTTCAATTGTTTTCATTTCGTTTGACCTATCCTTTATTTAGTAACATCAACTTCTTGCGTTTTTGTTTGTTTACATACCTAGGCTGGTATATTAATTGGTCCATCTTTTCTGGGACGTTCTGAAGTTGTTGTCAAAGCCATATTTCCTTATAAGAGTGTGCTTAATCTAGAAACAATGGCTTCCCTGGCCCTTGTGTACTACATGTTCTTGATTGGCCTTGAATTCGACCTCGAATCAGTAAAACGCTGCAACAAGAAAGCCATTGCAATCACCGTTTTCAGTATAATCTTCGCTGTGCCGATCGGATGCGGCCTGTACTACCTGTTGCTCTCTAACATGGGACGCCAAGATCTTCCTCCCACAGTTAAATATAATCACTCTAGGGGTGCCATCTTATGGGGAGTCACCCTTGCCTGCACTGAGTTTCCGGAGATCGCAAAAATCCTCACAGATCTTAAACTTCTACTCAGTGAAAATGGCCAACTAGCATTAACCTCTGCACTTACAAATGACTTGCATTCATGGATTTCCCTCATATTTGCCGTTGCGTTGCTCCATGATGGCGCTGCAGCTTCTGTGATTTCCATCATTGTATTTTCACTTGTGTGTTTCTTTGTTATTCATCCAATCGCGAAATGGATCTTTAAGGAAATCCGCTCTCAGGACCGCGAGTTCCTCGAGGCACAAGTAATATTCCTCCTTCATCTTGTTCTGGTGTTCGGATTCTTGACGGATGGATTGGGAGCTCATTCAATAACTGGTGGTTACATTTTGGGAACAGTTACCCCAAAGGGTGTGATCAAGGACGCTATTCAGGACAAAGTGTTGAATTTTGTGAGTCAATTCATGATGCCACTCTTCTTTGCTGTTATTGGGATCAGAGTGAATGTAGATGAGTTCTTCCTTGACATTCATTGGACCACTGTAGTATTTGTTATTCTGTTGGCCTTCTTGGCAAAGATTGGCTGTACTGTGTTGGTCTGTCTTCTCTATCGGATGCCATTTTTGGAAGGATTGTCCCTTGGTCTGCTTATGAATACCAAAGGAGTGGTGTCATTAATCATTCTAGCCTCTGCTAGGGACAGGCTGGTGAGCTTCTGAGTTCCTGACAACCTATAAATATCATAGTTAATTAACATAACATTTGAGTGTCGATGTCTTTAATTTCAACCTTCTAAGGTTAATATTTCATAAGCTAACTTTGGAAACTAGTCTTCAATTTGTGGAAATGTAGAAGGTAAAACCTTAATGATCCATTTGGGTGGGAGAAGCAAAAGAAAGAAAGAAAAGAAATTAACGGCTATCATTAAAAAAAATTAAAAGAAAAAGTAATATCAATTTTCTCGATTACAAGCAGATTAGATGAATCTTTCTTTTTTGATTTGCTTCAAATATTAATATGCAAATGCATGGATATATGTATGACATAGGTGTTGACCAACCAAACCTTCGGGGTGATGCTTATTGCATGCTGGCTAATGACAATTCCGGTACGGCCTGTCCTTGCCGCCACAAACAAACTCTCCCCAGACATGGGACACAGCCAATTTAGGACAATGCAAGGAGCAAGACCAGACACTCCACTAAGAGTCTTAGCTTGTATCCACACACAACACGATGCCAACGTCATCATCAACCTCCTCAAAGCATCCTTTCCGACAATCAGATCCCCAATTCAGGTCACAGCAGTCGAGCTGACGAAGATGACAAGCCGGCCAGCGCCAGCGCTGATCATAAAGGACTCTCACAAATCAGCCAACAAACAACACAGCAACAAATTGTTTGGGTGCTTAAAGAACGAAAATAACAACAAGGAAGACATACTCGCCTGCTTCGACAACCTCACGCAAGCAATCTTCACCGACAAGTTGCGAATCGTGTCGGCTTGCGCCACCATGCACCAAGACATCTTCCATTTAGCAAGGCAAAGAGCAGCCACTCTCATCCTTACCACATTATACAAGCAGCCGACCTACGCAGGCCTAGGTTTAGGCGCTGCCACGGCCCGAGCCGTCAACATGGTCAATAAAGAAACCAGAAGGAAGGATGAGACGAAGAAGGTCCTCGAGAATTTAGCAAAAGAAACACCGTGCTGCCTAGCTATATTCGTCGACCGCGGTTTCACCCAAAAGCGAGCCAAGAAACAACGTTTGGCGATGTTCTACATTGCCGGCTCGGACGACCGGGAAGCTCTGTCGTACGCATGGAGGATGTCGAGAAATCCAGACGTACAGTTAATGGTTGTACGGCTGGTTTGGGAAAACCCTAATGACGAATTCGATGATACCGACGATGAGTGTCTTAGATACTTCAAGTTTGAAACGAGGAACACGAAATCGGTGAGGTATTTGGAGAAAGCAGTGAAGGATGAGAAGGAAACGATGACTTTGTTGAACAAGATGGGACGAAAAGGGTTCGATTTGTATATTGCTGGGAGAGGAAATGGAAGAATGATGTCTTTGTCTCAAACAAGAGACCCAGTTTTGGAAGAGCCTGCGTTGGGGCCGCTTGGTGATGCTTTGACGGATTTGGAGTCTGCGGCTGAGACTTCGATCTTGATATTGCAAGCGCAGGCCGCTGATGCGCCGGAGATGGTGAAGCCGATTCGGTATGCGTATTTTGGAGGACATGGTGACCTTATGGTTAGGGGTGGCCATATGACTTGGAGAGCAACTGAGGGCTAAAGTTGATATGTATGTATCCTTGATTTTCTCTTTTTAACCATTCAAAAATTATTTAATTTTTAGAGGCGGAAACGAATCTTAAAGTTTGAGAAAGTCATTTTAGTTTCTGAAATTTTTCGGTCGTACTGAATTAAATTTATATATTTTTTAATTTTTTATTTGTTATGTCTTTTAGAAATTTTTTGAAGCAACATATCCTCCACTGTACTTAAAAATAGCGTATATGGCTAGATGTGAATATGCAGTTGTCGCTTTAGTGATCTTGTTACAGTGTACATAAATTTTCATTCTCCTCAATTAACATATATTATTACTAGATAGAACAAATCTCTGTGGTCGTGGATGTACGGATCTTGGCGTCCCATAACGATCAATGCCTTTTTCCCCCCTACAAAAAAGAGAGCATAGACCGTTATATTTTACTTAATCACATATATTGTTTAAAGCAGAATTCCTCATCATCAAGGTACTAATATTTATATGTTAAAGTTCAAACTTAATCATAATAGACGAGCTTGAAGGTAGGTTTGAACTTGTTGAACCTAATAAATCTGAGGTCAAATCAAGCATGAGCTTAAATGACTTTAAATAAACTATATTTTATTTAATTTAAACTTCTAATCAAATTTAAAATATTCAAGTTCAAATTCAAATTATAAACAAGCTTAAATGAAATGATATTGACTTAAACTAACTTAAACTAGCTTAACGTTTTATTTATTATATATTATTTATTTATATTGATTTAAACCTTAATAATATAAAATTTATATACTATATTATTTACGTACTATATTTTTGCTGCTTAAATGTAATATAAAAAATAGAAATATATTTTATGGTAAATTACACTCTTTTCCTAAGATTTAGCTTAATTACACTCATACACTACAATAAAAATAATCTATACGGGTGACATTTTCTCGGTCATCCATATATGGCACAAAGATGTATGACAAGCAACACTAGTAGCAATTTTCTTTAGAACTTTATACAAACAAAAATATCATCAATGTAGAGTAAGAAAATTAAAGATATTAACCTTTTACCAACAATGTCATCTTTGGCGTAGTGCATCATTTTAAAAAAAAAGATATATAAGAAAATTATATGTATTTTGATGACACCATCATTAGTATAGGGTTTGTGGAAAATCAAGTCAACTGAAGTGTTCATCTATATATCAAATGCATATGTAACAATGATATTACTGTTAGTAAAAAGTTGCCTGAGAAAATGAGTTGTTGCAGGCTGGCGCCAATTGCTTAAAGATCTTATATCAATAATGTTGTTGTCATCATAGATTTTTTTTATAAAATTTAAAAATTAAAATCATATATATATAACATTATCGTCACTATAGAGTCCATTGGAAAATGAAGTGCCACAAGTTGGTATTAATTATTTAAAAATTCAATATTAATGGCACTATTGCCATTGTGGGATTTTTGGAAAAAAAATTTTAAATTAAATTTTTATATTATATTGATGACAATTCCGTTGCTATAAGATTTTCAAAAAATTGAGAAGATGCATGTGGGTGTCAAATTTTTATAGAAGATATATCGATGACCAAAATTTTCCTATGCCAATGATCGAAAAAGTGTCATTGGTATACACCTTCATTCACCATTTCTGCCATCATCAACACAAGCAGAAGAAGAAACGGGATAGGGGAAGGAGCTTTTTGAAGTATTTTTGTGCATATTTTTTCTTTCATTGTATTCTTTTATTACCCTTTCTGATATTTTGCTATATTCGTTTCGTAACAATGGCTTGTACCGTTATTGCTTCCTTACCATTATTTTATCTTCGTTCTTTATTATTGCATTGAGATAACCTCAAGTTTGATCATATAACTCTCGTTATTAATTGGTTTATATTTTTCATTCGGTGCTTCTGTTGGTTTGGGATTTTTCTTTTCATTTGATGCTTTTGTTTGGTCATGCTTCTATTTGGTCGATTTTAAAATTCTTTTTCATTTGGTCGATTTTTCATTGGGTGCTTCTGTTTGATATAATTGTAAGTAGCAACGCTATTTATTAGCTTCTTCGATTTGAGTTCATATGCTCTATTTCAACTATAAAATTAATAATCCCATTTTGAAGGTTTCTATTTACATTATATAGAAAAATTTTCATTTTTGATTTTGTCTACATTTTTCTTAAATTAAAATTTTCTTATAAAATTTGTAAGTTCCTACATGAAGTTTATAATTTTTTAAAGAAAATTTAAACGTATTTTACTAGAATTGCAAATTTTTATTCTAATTTTGACCGATAAATGATTATCTTGAAATATAAAAATAAAGAAATTGAGAAAATTGTAAATAACAGAAAATTTTAATGAATATAAACTTCATAAAAATTATAAAATCGAAATTAAAAAAATTATAAATAAAAGAAAGACATAATTTTACAAAAAAAATTATAAAATTGAAATCAAGAAAATTGTAAATAATGGAAAGATATAATTTTATAAAAATTATTAAATTTACAAGCATTTAAACTTAAAGTAAGAAATTTGTAATTAATAGAAAGATATAAGTTAAAAAAATATTGTAAATAAGGGAAAAATATAATTGTAAATTGAAACTTATTAAATTTATAAAAAATCATAAAATCGAAACCAAGAAATTTGTTATCATCAAAATTGTAAATAATGGAAACCAAGACAAAAGCTTATAAATTTTAAAAAAATTTTGCAATGAGAATATAAAAATGCAAATAATGGGAAGACATAATTTTAAAAATTAAGGGAATGACAATATAGGAATGTAAATAGGGAAAATATTAAATAGTTGTAAATAATGGAAAGATATAGCTTTAAAAATGAAAGTAATGAGAATATAGGAATGTAAATAATGAAAAATATTATATAATTGTAAATAATAGGAAAACATAATTTTCAAAATTAAGAGAAAATATTAAATAATTAAAACTTCAACATAAATTAGGAAAAAAATATTTAATGATAGAGATTTAGAGTAAATTTTTGTTAAAGAAGTAAATGAGATGAAATTATTATTAGTAAATTTCACACAAAACATTTATTTCTAATTTAATTTTTATGATTTATTGATATTTATAGAACATTTGACTATTTATCAAGGACACCCACCAACACATCCATGGAATTCAAATTCAGTTGATGGTAGGATTTGAATCACATTTGAAAGGCATACAAAGAAGTTACAAATATTATCAAAAGAAAAAGGTTGTGAACAAATGCTATTAAGAATAATAATATTTAAGCACTTCTACATGTCCATAACATAAGCAATCAAGAGGTTTAATGTGGGTTTCATAGTTTTGAATAAAACATGTAGACAATTAGATATTTAGAGTTGGCTACATAAAAGGAGGAAATGAATAATGAAGGTGATTGTCTTCTTGGTATTTTCGAAGAAGTTTCTTGCTTTCATATATGTGATAACTAGTTTTATTCTTAAGGCTATTATAAGCTAACTTTCATTAAGAAAAAATACATGTTTTTTCTTGCTACAAGGACTCCCAGATTCACTCCTTAAAGTAGTTCTTCATTTTTATTTAGGATTTTTGTTTTTATATTTATAAACATCAATATTATAATAAAATTTTATTATTGCATATCATTTACCATTTTTTATATAATTTAATTTTTTATTTTCTTTATCATAATTAATATAACAATATTAATTATAAAATATATTTGAAAATAATGTTCGCTATTAATATCACTAAAAGAATATAATTTAAGAAGTTTTTGGGAAAAAATGGCTATATCAATAACAATAATCTTCGATATAAGGATGTTACCACTTCACAAAGATGCAACCTACTAGCACTATGTCAACAACACATGTCATCAGTATAGTCTAATTTATTGCAATAACAACATAGGTTGGTGTAGGGTTTACAATTACATCCTAATAGTGATAGCTTGGTTCTAACAACATTGTTTTTAGTAGATACTAGTAACAATTACTTTGGTATCTATACTGATGACAATTGTCATGAATATAGGTTATTTCTCCTATATTGGCATCTTTTCTATTTTTAAAAATATACTATCACACTCATTAGAATTAAAATGCTTTAAATACAAATAATTAGTTAATTATAATAACATTATAAATAAGAACTTTTGTGTGAAATAAGATAACCTAATGAGTGAAAATGTTTCAAAGTTAAATGTGATTAAGGATAAGTGTCTAAGTGTAAAGAAGATTTTGAATGCTTTTTCCATTTTGCCCCCAAGACCATCCCAGCTTATATTTCACCAACTCAACCCTTTCCCACAATTCCCCCAAAAAGGAAGAACACTTTTTCCTCCCATTCTCCTAGCAAGAGGCTAGTCAAATCATTGCCTTTAGCCACCTCTAATAGTTATGAATAAATATTCTAACCAAATTTGAGAAATTTTAAATGAATTTGTTTAGTTAAGTTTTTCGTATGTATTTGTATATGTTAAGATTAAATGATGAGGAATGGTTTCTTGTGTGAATTACTTGTGGAATTTGGTACATATGAAGCTATTTTGATGTTGTGTGCCAGTTAAATTACATAAAACTACATGAAAGATAGAGTCTAGGAGGATTTTCTTTTGCATGAATAGTGGAATTTTTTGAAAATATGCAAAAATTCATGTGTGAATCAATTAGTTAATTGATTAATTAGGAGTCAACATGTAAAAATTCCTTCCCTAAATTGATTCATTACTCAATTCACCTTTAAGAAAATCAAAACTGGGTAACTGAATTGATTAAGAAATTGACTGGGCAAGGTTAGAAGTGAGCTCCTTTATATTGAATTAATTCTCAAATCAATTCAAACCTTACAATTTTGAGCCAAATAACCTAAATCGATTCTTGAATTAATTCATCCTTAAAAAAAACTTAACAAAGGCATTGAATCAATTCTCAAATGGATTCATTAAGCTAAACCTTTAAATTTGTTCCATAAGACCCCTCATAGGAGATTATATCCTTTCAAGTTTGCAAAAAATCAATACAATGTCTTCCTTAACTTACTTGACATCTTGCTTATTTAGAGTTCTTGGATATATTTGGTTAAAGTAATTGCACAACTCAACAACTGGACATGCCAGCATTTTTGGCAAAAATGCTTGTATTACAGGTGCTAATAATCGCTGCATAATGACATGATAGTTATAGGATTTTAACCTCTTGATCTTGGTATCATTATTGGTCACATTTTTTCTAAGATTTCCAACAAACCTATTAAGAAACTTGACATTTTTAATGAACTAGCAAAATCACCATTGATTGTCTTGATTAAGCGTATATTTAGTATATAATTTCATCTACCTTCCTCTTTTCTCGTATAAGTGCAATTTTGGTTTTATATTCATGTCAACTAGATTATGTCTTGCATTATATGTATCCTTTTATTTATGTTCAATGTCTAGTAGTATACCTATAATATTATCACATATATTCTTCTTAACATGCATCATATCAATGTTATACCCTTGTGAGCTAGTATGGAAATTTGAAGAAAATGCTTTTCTTACTTCAATTAAGTTTATTTTCACTTCTTTTTTTCTTAACTCCACCTTACTGCATGTGTTTTCCATGAGGTCTTTGATGTACTTTGCTTAATTGGTCTATGATCATGTTATTAGTAAATAACCTCGGAGGGGTTTTCCTTTTAATATTTCCATTGAAGTCTTTATTATTTTTCCAAGTGAGACTCCTTGAAAGAAAGTGATGATAATCAACATAAGTTATTTTTTCTCTAATACGCATTGATAGTGTATCTTCATTGTAAGTTGGACATGCTTTATGCCTTTGTCTACTCCACTAAAAAAGACTACTCATGCAAGAAAGTTATTCATAGTCCATAGTAATGCTACTCACATCTTAAACATGTTATTCATAGTAGCATCCTAACTTTTAACTTTTTTCTCCTACAATTGTTTCATTTCTTCAACAAGCAATTTAAAAAAAAATCTATATCTTTTCCCTAAAGATTGTGGTCTAGGGATTAATAACATTAACATGAAAAATGACTCTTTCATACAAAGTCATGATGACAAATTATAGATAGTCATCACAACTGGCTACATACTATATGATATGCTCATATCATTAAAAGAATTAAATCCATCTGTATTTAAACCTAATTGCACATTCCTTGATTTTACTGAGAAATCAAGATTCCTTTTATCAAAATCCTACCAAGCTTTTCCATCAATAGGATGTTGCAAAACCTTATCTTTGGTGGATTATCCTATATAATGCCACATCATATCCTTTACTTTATGCCTTGATCCATATAACTGTTTCAACCTAGAGGTCAATGGAAAATACTACAGCACCATCTAAGGGACTTTTTTCCTTTTTTTGTGTTTTTATCAATCTATAAGCTCTCCCTACATACTAGATAAGTCTTATTTGTAGCATGCTCTTTCCAAAAGAGCACACAAACAAATTTACAAACATAAGTTAATTCGTGCCCTAATTCTAACTTATTAGGTCATTTCCTTGCATTATAATGTGATTCAGGCAATTTGTTATTCTTTAGTAGTACTTCCTTTAATAACTTCAATCAAGAGTTGAATAACTTATTAGTCTACTTATGTATTACTTTCAGATGCATAAGCTTAACTAAGAAATTTAGCGAAGAAAAGGTTGTGTAATCAGGGTACAATTATGTTTTAACTTCTGTAAATAAATCATTAAAGCTTTGGCCATGAGATGTGTCCCCTTCCAAAGTGTCCTCATTTTGATCTCCATTATTGTTATCTACTTGATAAATGGCATGAAGGCTAATAAAGTCATATATGATATTAAACATCTCATCAGCATCATTAAGAGGTACCTCATGCATAGCCTTGGCCTTAAGTACATACCTTTCATTATGATAAATCTAATTTGTGTACAATGGATCAAATCTATTGTTTATTATATATGCCTCAATGGTCTCCAATGTATAGTATAACACATTCAGACACTTCTTATATAGATATCTTACCAACCTCTAAACTTGTCAAAACGAGCTAACCTAACCCTATTAGGCTAACATAATGAACAAAAATTATACGTAAAGCCAGTCCTAAGCAGAACTACTTTTTCATCAGGTTATGTTCATATTAGGTTGCTACAATCTTGGTCCTAGTTTTAAATTAACATTTATGAAACGGGTTTTATAACTATTATATTTTATCATTACATTCAAATTAATTGTTTATTTTTCATTAATTTTACATCATTAATTAATTAAAATTATTATTAGATATAATTATATTTTATTATTATCACTTAAAATTTTATTAAAATGGTGAAATTAGGATAAATTTGTTAAGATAATTGAAATAAAAATTATACATTTTTTTAACATTTTAAAGAAATTAAATATTAATTCTTTTAAAAAAGAAAGTAAGAAATTTTTTAAATATTAATTTGTTTTGTTCCTAATTTCTTATGATATATTGGTAACTTTTTGATATATTAAAATTTAAAATTAAAATATCTTCACCTTTAATTCATGAAAGAAAATATTGACTGAAAATAATTTGACTAGTAAAAATTATTTATAAAAAATGTATTTAATTTAAATAAGTTAAGTTTAATAAAACTTGTAATTAAAATTACGTATTGAAAATTTTAGTTGATTAATTAATATTGAGAAACTTTAAATTTTAGATTAAAATTTCTTCCTATGATTATTATATATTACTATTATTTTTATGATTACCTTTATTATTATAAAATATAATTATATTTTATTATTATCACTTAAAAATTATTATTACTATTTTTATTGTTATTATTGTTATTATTTATTAGTAGAACTAAAAATAATAAGAAAATAAATTAAAAAATAATTATTTTAATGTGAAAAATCCTATTAAAAAGGGTAAAAATTACAAGACCTAATTCAAAAAAAATTTACTATTAAATAAAATGAATACAAATAAATATCTATTAGTAAGTCATATACATTATATATAGAATTAAATATATATTACTAAATATATATTGATTTAGTTTAAAGTGTTATATATAAAAATAAATATATTTGATAATTTATATATTATTAAATATATATAAATAATATATTGTTAAAATAATTATAATAATTTATATATAATAATAGAAAATAAATAATAATGTATTATATTATATGTATGTATATAATATATTTAAAATTAATATCAAAATTATTTATTTAAAATTTTTAAATAATTTAAGATTTTAATATAAAATTACTCATTCAAATTTTAATATAATTATTTATTTTGATAAACTTATATAATATATATTGACAATATAAAATATATAAATATATTAATTTTAATATTAAAAACTATTTAGTATTGCTCATATATATAATTTTAATATTATATATATTAAAATATAATTTTAATATACTAAAGTTATTATTTTAATATATATAAATTAAATATATAATAAATTAATTATTTATTACTCACTACTATTACTAGACTAATGGATTAATTTAATAATCCGATGGGCTAATATTTACCAATCTTAGTCATTTATCAAGTCTAGCTAACTAGTTTTAGCTCTCTTACTAAATCAAGCTACTATGATCATTTTCTATACCAATCCTAGTCCTAAGTTAAGTAAAATTATATCAGTTTCATGCCAACTTATTAAATTCAATTCATTTTGACACCTCTAGTTAGCCTAACTACAAGACTCGTAAAGTAATCCAAGTCCTCCTCCATTCCAAACAAGAAAGATAATTAGGTTACACCTTAAAATAGAATTATTAAAATAGGTTAACTTAACTATATTGGGCTAATCCAATGGATAAAAATTATATGTTAGGTCAGTCCTGAGCCAAACTACTTTTTTACTAAGTCAGATCTAGATTAAGATATTACAGTCTCAATCCTAAGTCAACATTTATCAGATAGGTTTGGATGGATTTTATAATCTAATACATTTTATTATTACAACCATATTAATTGATTGTTTATTATTAATTTTACATCATTAGTTAATTAAAATTTATTGCTATTATTAAATATAATTATATTTTATTATTATCATTTAAAATTTTATTAAAAGGATGAAATTAGAATAAATTTATTTAGATAATTGAAATAAAAATAATATATTTTTTCAATTTTTAAAGAAATTAAATATGAATTCTTTAAAAAATAAAGTAAGAATTTTTTTAAACATTAATGTAGTTTTGTTCCTAATTTCTTGTGATATATTGGTAATTTTTTGATATATTAAAATTTTAAATTAAAATCTCATCACTTGAATATCTAAAAGAAATTGACTAAAAATAACTTGACCACTTGTAAATATTATTCATAAAAATATATTTAATTTAAATAAGTTAAATTTAAATTTGAGACATAATAAGACTTGTAATCAACATTACGTATTGAAAATTTTATGTGATTAATTAGGAATGAGAAACTTTAAATTTTAGATTAAAATTCCTTTCTATGATTATTATATATTATTGTTATTATTATGATTAGTCTTATTATTATAAAATGTAATTATATTTTAATATTATCACTTAAAATTTTTTATTATTATTGTTGTTGTTGTTGTTATTGTTATTGTTGATTAATAAAACTAAAAATAATAAGAAAATAAATTAAGACATAACAATTTTAACATGGAAAATTCTATTAAAAAGGGTAAAAACCACATGACCTAATCTAAAAAAATTTCATTTAAATAAAATGAGTACAAATAAATATCTATGTTAGTAAATCATATATATTATATATAAAAATATTATTAAATATATATTGATCACATCCAAAGTAGTATATATAAAAGTAAATATATTTGATAATTTATATATTATTAAATATATATATTTAAATAAATAATTATATAAATAATATACTAATAAAAATAATTATAATAATTTATATATAATAATAAAAAATAAAAATAATGTATTATATTATATATATGTATATAATATATTTAAAATTAATATCAAAATTATTTATTTAAATTTTTTAAATAATTTAAAAATTTTATACAAAAGTATTAATTTGCTCATATATATAATTTTAATATACTAAAATTATCATTTCCATATATATATATATAAATTAAATATACAATAATAAATTAATTATTTATTACTTACTACTATTATCAAGCTAATGGAGTAACCTAATAACCCAATAACCCAATGATTTAGTATTTACCAATCTCAGTCCTTTACTAAGTTAAGCTAACTAGTCTCAGTTCCTTATTAGGTCGGACTACTATTATCAATTTTTGTATTAATCTCAGTCTTAGGTCAGGCAAAATTATATCAGTTTCAAGTTAACTCATTAAACTTAACCCATTTTTATATCCTTATTAACCCCCTATCATTGACATAGTCTTTAGCTCTTTCCACAATCATAGTGGCACCATTTTAGTATACATTAAATAATCGATAAGGTTATCCAACTTTTGTTAATAAACATGGTATAACTAGTCAACAGTGTCACAAGTCATCATATGATTTAATTATGCATACATGTTTGTTGAATGTTCTAAATCTACCTTATCATTTTAATTCTAACAAGTATAACCCTATCCTATTCGAGGTATTCTTATAACTATTGTCTTAACTTATCTATGATATATTTTACAAATGATGAAATTTCAATAGCATTCCCTGTTAGTTCTCCAAATGTATATACTATACAATGATATAGTACACACTCGAAGAGCAATGGAAAAAGGGGGAATTTCAATAAGATAAAACAATGAGTAGATAAGTTGAGTACAATAACTAAAGACCATATCCTAGACTGTCTAAATTTTTAAGACAATTCAAAGGTTGATTCATCAAGGAAGACTAACTAATCTTTGAACAGGTCTAAGGTTATAGTGCAAATACATTTTAAATTTAACATAATGTAATTTTTTGTTACAATAATTTTAATAAAATTGTAAACTTATCAGTTTATGTATTATTGTATTGATAATTGAATCATATACATTCTAATATTTAATTACTCATTCAACATTATTTAATATTTTTACTATTTTAAATTATTAGTTAATAATATAAATATTTAATATCATTAGAAATTGCATTCATTTGATTAATTTAATTGTTATAATTTTGTATTCTCTTAGTATAACTGTCAACTTACATAATGTAATAAATTAATTAACATTATATGATTAAATCCTATTATTAAATGACAACATTTTTTATTACTTGTACTTTAAATTATTACTTAAATTATAAAATATTTTGCATCATAGAAATTTTAAGTATTAATAACTATTATTATCCATTATTACTTATATTTTTAGTATTTTTAATTCTTAAATTATAAAATATTCAACCTCATAGAAATCTTTTTCTTTTCATTAGTGTAATTGTGAAATTATCATAATATCATTTAT
Source organism: Sindora glabra (assembly GCA_020226215.1). Lineage (NCBI taxonomy): Eukaryota > Viridiplantae > Streptophyta > Magnoliopsida > Fabales > Fabaceae > Sindora > Sindora glabra. The sequence continues at coordinate 33,775,803 of CM035228.1, read as the reverse complement.
TGTTATTTTCATTCTTATATAATATAATATATTAATTACTATTATATGACTCATCTACGAAATAAATTATTATCCATTACTCTTATATAAGTAATATGTAAAGCTAAATCATTATGCATTTTATTATTCATTATTACTATTAGTTTTAATACTTTAAATTATTACTTTTATTCTTACATAATATAATAAATTAATTACCATTAATTAATTAATTGACTCGCTTTTGAAATAAATTATTTATTTTTACTATGTATTTTACTATTTGTTACTCTTTATATTTTTAGTACTTGAAATTATTACTTCAATTTTAAAATATTTGGCATCGTAAAAAGTTTTTAATATCCATTAGTGCAATGATTAAAATTAGTTGTTATTGTTTTTTATTTACATTCATTTTTATATAATATAATAATTTAATAAAAATTATATGATTTATTTCTAATATTAAATTATTATGTATTTTATTCTCTATCATTATTTAATGATATATTTTTATTAAGTGTTAATTATTGTTATTTAGTAATATTTTTATGAGAATTTAATTAAGTAATTTTATAAATGTTTAAATTATTAATTTTTTTAATTTTAAATGATTACTTAAGTTATTAAATGTTTCATATCATTACAGATTTTATATTTTCATCCATGTAATTGTCAATATTTATATTTGTTCATTTTTCTACACTACTATCTTTGATATAATTTGAAATTTTAATTAATGTAATTATCATTATTATTACAAATTTTATTATCCTATTTTATAAGAATCTCACTAAATATTTAATGCAATAAATATACCAACTTCTAGAAAAAAATTAATTTTACTAATTAACATAATAAAGTATTAAAATAAGTTCATATTCAACCTTCATATTAATATCATTGGATATTTAAAACAATAATTATATTAAATTGCACAAAATAATTATCTTTTCAAACTAACTATCATATTAAAATATACAAAATAAAAAGTCATACTCATTATGTGTTTATCACAATAAATAAAATAGTGAAACAATAACTAGGAATTTTAATCAAAATACCTACCACATAATCTAACTATTTAACAAAATAAATGCAAGAATTAGTAAATAAAAGTAAAAACATGACAAAATTTATGAGATAAAAAGGAAAATATATCTAGTAGAGGAAGAGAAAGATGAAAATGGAGAGGAAGGAGAAGAGGAACTAGGATGTGTGGATGGAAATGGAAGAAGTAAAGGCTTATGAGAATATATAGGCAAAGATATACAGATGACTTTTTATCATCTATATACCTCCTTCGATTGCCTGTGCAAAATTTAAATGGAGGGCATATGCATTATTTTGAAGCCAAGCCCCATTCAAATGACACAAATTGTTTGCTTTTCCTCCATTTGTCATCTATGATTCATCTCCAATTTTTACCAATTGAAATCTCAACTCTATATAGATGACAAACCCTATATGGATGACATTTTGCCATCTATATAGAGTTGAATGTTCTTAAAATTGAAAATAGTAGCCTTTTTGGAAAAGATTTTTAAATTTTTTTTAATAAAACTCTATTCAAATGACTATTGTCATCTATGTAGAATTTAAAAAAAAAATTGAAAAACTCTCTACAAAAGACATCCTGCCATCTGTAAAAGGTTTTTCAATTTTTTTAAATTTTTTGAAATAGTAAATATTCAAAATATTATAAGTGGAGTTTGTGAAATTATTTGCTATTTTAATTTTTGTAAATTAATTTTTATTCTCATGCTTTATTTTTTAAAAATATTTTTGATATTTATTTAAATATAACTTTTATTTTCAAACAATAATTATGGGTGATGGATTATGAAGGTAATGATAATTGTAATAATGTTTTTAATAGAAAAAGTTGAAGATGAATGGTGGTGATAATAGTAATAGGCAGATGAGATGGTGATGATGAGATGATAAGTTGAAGCAATGACAACGAATGGTATTAGTTAAGGATATATGGCAGTGGTGGTAAATCATTGTGGACAGTGATGACTAATAATTGAAAATAAATGATATGGTTGTTTTCAGACTTTGATATTGAACAAGATTTAGTTACATGAGTTAAAGAATTTATTGCTCTAATTTCGTTCATAGCATATAATAGAATTTCATTAAATACACATAATTTGGTGAAAATTTCTAAATATTGATACAATATATTAATATATTAAAAGAAATAAAAGTAATTCAATTATCAAGAGCATATAAAGTGGAAAAGCTCACATGTAAAATTAGAAAGGGTAAGTTTGTGGTGAGGAGGACAGAAACTTCAGAATCGGACAACATCACCACTAATATAAGGTGGGAAACTAACATATACGACGTATTAAAACTTTACGTGGATTTATTTACAAGTCATTGATTTAATTGAAAATATGTTGATCCTAACAAAGTTTTACTGTCAATAAACAAGGATTGGAATATATGGAAAAAAATCTATGTTAATGGAAGAAAAGAAACTTTATGTGGGTGTGGGATGACGAGTTGCAGAACCAACTCTACAACTTGAATTCATATTAAATTATCAAATAAAAGGAAAATTTGTCAATTTCCATCCTAATATAAAAGAATAATTTTTCACACATTATTAATATCAAAAGAATGAATTTTAGACTATAAAAGATATATCTTTCAAATTATATTAAGTAGTTTTAACTCTTATGAAATACTATGAAATATCATGATGAAATAAATATTATTCTTAATGAAGGGGTATAGAAAAAGTTGATATATTATCCTCAACAATGGGATATGGGTTAAAAAAGGTTGATATACTCGTACCTACTCCATTATCGTGCCTATCTCTTTGTATTTTACAAATCCTTAATAATTATATTGATATTCAATAAATATTTCAAGTTAAATTACTTTCTTATTCCCTATAGTTTCACTGAGATTTTAATTAGATATTTATAATTCAAAATCTTATATTTCTTTTTAATTTCTAATTATGATTCTTCCTATTATGTTTCAAGTGAATCTTCATAACAATTGGTTTGCATAGATAATGATCTATCAATAGTTTATCAAGTGAAAGACATATGATCCATTATTTTCATTTAAAAATAAAATAATACCACATAAGATGTCTTAATTTATTCTATGTTATTTGTCACTAAAATATAATTAAAAAATTATATATAGAATCTACATGAAATTATTAAGCAACATTAAATTTTATTTGTCTGTTTATGTAAGCCAATTATTGACAAAATCAAACAAATAAATGATGGAAATTATATGATTAAAAATATAAAAAGTATGAGGATCCGATTCAAAAGTTTTAAATTATAAAAACATAATTAGAATTACCTGAAATTATAGGGTGTAATTATGTAATTTAACATATATTTTTATGTTGAGCGTCTATTAGTATTTCCTTTAGATCAACCAAAAATCACAATAAGATCTCTCTAATTAATAGATTTTTCTATGCCTAAAATTTATTTTATCTTGATGATGATGATGATGATGATGATAATAATAATAATTTATTTACAAAAGGATTTCATTATTTTGAATATGCTAAAAAAAAGTGACTTCAATTTACTTATAAATATATTAAACAATACATGAAACTTAATTAAAAGTTAAATTTTGATAGTATCATAGAAAATAAAATATTAAAATTAGAGGTAATACTTTTTAAACATACTTATTCCAAATAAAATAAATTTTACAAAAATTATTAATAAATTTAATCAATTTCGCAAAGGTATAAATGTATTTAAATTACAATGGCAAATGTAATGGAGTTGAATGCTTTTAAAATTAAAAACTCTAGACATTTTTAAATCCTATACAGACAACAATGTGTAGGTCTTGAATATTTTTTTCAAGAACCTTATACAGATGACAATTTGTCATTTGTATATGATTTTTTATTTTTTAAGAAAATTTGAAAACCTTTACAAATGAAAATTTGTCATCTATATACAATTTTTCATTTTTAAAAAAAATTTTAAAAAAGTCTAGACAAATGACAAAAGTTGCTTGTATAGATTTTTCTCCAATTTTTTTGAAAAAAATTTTTACCACCATATATAGATAATCAAGATTTTGTCATCTATATAGATGTCATCCTTAAATTACCCATTTGTTGTAATAAAAAAATGTTAGTGGATTTGTCTCATTTGAATAAACAATTCAATTATCATTCATGTATATTTAATATAACAAGAAATTCATTGTAAAACATATTATTAATCTACCTTACATAATTCATTAATATAATTAATGAATTCCAATGATTTATTTTTAATTAATTACTATAGAATATGTTATATTCTATCTCAAAGAACTTTGATAAATGAATCAGGCAATAATTTAAGCTTAATCAAAATGAGCAATATAAATCCTCAATTTTTATTAATGAATAATACTTATAGATATCATCTCAAAATAACCAAACTTCTAAGAAATTTCTCTACAAACGTATTCTTGTGGCAATATTTTATCATCAATGCTTCTCTTGTATTTTTTATAATAACATTTCTTGTTTAAAGATAAGGAAATATAGCATGTACCAAACACAAAATTATGATCACATAAATTAATCACAAGAAATAATATTTTCCTTTCACAAATAGAAGTGCCCTCCCAAAGGCACTAAACCTTATAAAATTTAAAATGCATGCCTTTAAATCACAACTATACTATGCCTCTTGTAGGAATTCACAAATTCTTATTTTCCAAGAAGAGCACCTTGCAAAAATGACCCTTTCAATCATAAAAATTTATGTTTGAATTCAGTATATTTATAATCGAAGCATTTAAAAAACACACATATGTTATTTGTGGATCTCACTATTTTCTCATAAACAATAATATAATTCACAAGTAACAAATTATTTTTATTCGCATATATGTCAAAAACATATATCAATATATACAAGAAATAAATTTTAAATTAATAAGACATAAGTGGATATTTTCTCAAAATTTTCTTTATTTTTTACACAACTAACTTTACATAATTACCCCTCCCACAAATTTAAATATTTAAATTAAGGTGTCTATCTTTCCAGTCCCAAAATCATAATATATATATACACACACTCTTTTCTAATAAAAAATTATATCTCAATAAATATGAAATATTACATAATAGTTGTGATTCTCCAAGGCATATATAAATAAATAAATGGGATTGTCACAACTTTATTAATACAAAAGGAGTTGATACCGGAGAATACTATGTCATCAAAACATAATTGAAGTCCAAACAACAAGTACACATATCCACACAATTTTATGTATACAAAACCCATATTCAAGTGTCAGATTTAATTTGGTTGTTATTTGATGTAAACAATCAAGATCTACATTCCACACCAAGTCACAAATTACAAAGCACCTTAGAGGAAAGGAAAAAGCAAAAAGAACTTTCAAGCCGAAGTAGCGACTATAGTAGGATTATCCTCCATACCATCATGAATTGAAACTTGCAAGCATCATCAAAGAGGATTGGCAAAAATCACTGCCAAATTTATTTATTGGAGCGCTGGATTCAAATTAATAGTTGACTTCAGATTTGCGGTTGTATCTTTGAAGTTCAATTTCAGAATCATGCAATTGGTGAATGATAATGGAACAACAAACTTTCTCTATAATGGTAACAAGTATAATTTTTTTTAAGAATATCTAATCATTTAGAACAATTCAGAACCTCGGTCACAGTTTCCTTTCTTTCCACATAATATTCTAGAAGACAGAGAAAATGTGAAGATTTTGTCTTCAACAACCAGCATTTGTGCCTATCTCACAAGAGAATTACAGAACTATATTAGGAGTTGAACAAATCAATTCTCTCCGTTCAGAACAATTTTAACATGCTCATATTTTTTAGTTTGGGTATCAATACCTTAAACACTTCTCTTCATACTCAGTATTACATTAAAATATCATTAAGATCTATGATCACGAAAAATGAATAGAAAAAGGGATTAACTTGTGAAAAATGATGATATAATTTTTTTAGGTTAGAATTTTTTATGTGGGTTACTAAAAACTGCAATGTTTTAAAAATTAGATCAATTATTGAACTGGAAATGAGAGCGGTTTGAAGTTTAATAATTCAATCAAAGTCGAATCAGGGTTGAACCAAAATTATAATATAAAGTATAAACTAAAAGTTTTTAAATATACATATATAGTTAAAAATAATTAAATTATCATAAAATTAAATTTATGTATATAAAATATGAAAATATTTAAAAAAATTTCAAATTATTTCAAATTTCATAAGTTCATAATTTTAGTTATTACAAAAAAAATAATATTGAACCCAATTTTTTGGTTATGTGTCTTTCATTTATATATGCAAAGTAATTTTTTACTATTTGAAACTTTAACCATTGAATATGTATATAATATCAAGCAAAAATAATATTATTTTTGCAAATATTTAAACAATAATAATTTTTAAAAAAAATTAGTTAAACCATAAAAATCATGATCGGTTCACACAGTTTGACCTATTTATTACTGGTTCACTAATTTTTTTGATTCATTTTTTAAGGACCGCTTTTAAAGGCTAACCGATAGACCAGGTGATCAATTCATGATTTTTTTGATAAATTGTAAGTATTTTATTTTTTAATAAAATTAGCTAAATAATGATCCAAGAGATTTTTATTATTTAAAGCTCAATTATTAAAATAATTTATTACTTAAGCTTATAAATACATGATTTTAGATTAATATATTTACTAGCTAAAGTGCAAGCCTGCACCTGAACTACAATGGAAAGGCTTGATAGAATTCTATTTATATTGGGTAGGTCCCCTATTTACTCCTGATCTAATTCAATCATTAGCTTATCCTATTGAAAGCTACACACTATAGGAGAAAGAGAAGAAGATTTATGCTTATAATATTCATTTGAATATTATTTTATCCAAGAAAATTAAATCTACGATAAAAGTATGCTTCCATATTAATTTTATTTTTATGATATCCTAAATTTTATACAAGTTTCAATTTAAATTTTTACATATGGTATCAGAGCTACATTTTATAAATTTAGGATTTAATTGTATATCATCATGTATACAAAATACCTAAAAATAATTACTATCTATTTTTAATTTTAAATTATTCATAAATAGTAAATTAGCCATGATAAAGGCTTTTGATTTATAATTTATATTTTGATAAAGGACACGTAATTTTGCCTTCTGAATATGTCTAGCAAATAGGATTTTAGTTATTACACATGTGCAAGTATGAATTAAATTTGAGTATTAATATATAATATTTTTATAAGATAATGATTCAACATTCTTTATTTTACTTGAATTCAATTTTCATAATTGGATAACAGTAAAAATAAATTGTAGAGAGGATGATGAAAACCTTGTAAGTTGTATAATTCTCTTTTATGTTAAACATTATCTACCATATGATTAAAACAATAGTATCATCATATATTCTAAAATAAACAATAATTATTACTATTCTGAATTAATTATATATGTAATATATATAATTTTTAAAAAAATCATCTCTAATTAATTTGATATGAGTAACTTCTATTTCATAAGTTTATTTTGTCATTTGCTTTAATCTAATTAATTTTATCAAATTGTTTAAAATTATCTTTCATTTTGATTTAATTATTTTATCAATTTTTATGTTTACTTTTGGATAATTTCATGGTTATAAAATTACAATAATTTGAGATTATTATTATTATTGTTATTGTTGTTGTTGTTTTGAAAATAATTGAATGATGAACAAATCCTAATCTTATGATTCCATAAGTTTGTTTGATTTCATTGGATAATGTAGGAAAATCTTTCAAAATTATTCTATGATAAAATTGAATTTGGTACATGTTAAGTTCATCAATTATCACTTTTTATTTTTTTCATAAATACTCTATCTTAATTTGTGATTTTTATGAGATTTATTGTGTATAATTTATCCATTAATAATCAAGAATAAATTGGATGAATCAAGTTCTAATACATATATATATGTGTGTGTGTGTGTGATTTTTTTTATTTCAATGCATTACTTGCCATTGAAATTTGCATTTTTTAGATTGGATTTTGCTATTTTTTTGGCTAAGCTTGATTCATGCTTAAATGATAAATAAAGCCAAAAGGAAATGTGAGGTAATATATTAAAATTACTCTTATTTTTTTCTTTTTATTAATTCATTATTTCCAATATTAGCTATATATCATCTATTTTGGAAGTAATACAAAAGGTTTCTTAGAGAATTAAGATGTGTGAAATTCAATTTTTATGATTTATAATTTATGATATATATATATATTTAAATCATTCAAAATAATTATTTAAATATTTTATATCAAATGAAGCTTAAAATTTTGAAATTAATGTAAATTAGGGTCTTATGATCAATATAGGTGCAATTTGTATAGCACCTTACTATAGAATGATCACATTCTACTTGTTACTAATTTTGAAAATTATTTAAATGATAGTTTTGGGTGTTTTTTTTATTATTATCTAGAATTTTTATTTAGAAAACTTTTGAATTAATTTTGAATAATTATCACTAAAGTGATCATATTAATTTATAAAATCCTTGAATTATTAATATTTATAGGACTAATTTCTAATTATTTAATATAATTACTTGCTTAAAGGGGTAGTTATGTATTTTATTTAGAAATTGGCTTATTAAAACTTTTTTAGATATATTTTATTATTGAAAATTTATCTGCCCAATGGGGATAATAAGGGGATAAATTATCAATATTAAAGTATTATCCTCATTGACTTCAATGATAGGAGAATTTTTATATACTATATTTTTTATCTAAAGAAGAAATAATATAGCAATTTTTTTATTTAGTCCTAAATATTCTTATTATTTGTATGCCTAAGAACTACCATATTGCATTATTAATATTATGCACAATATTTTTTACTTTACTTATTTATTTTTATTATTGAAATTATTTTGGATAATTACTATCCCAAAGAGAATTTTATTAGTGAAAATAAAATAAAAATTATTATATTTTTAGTAGTTATCCTTTAAGATTCTCATTTGCTATTTTTGAAATCTAATGTTAAGATAATTATTATATGGAATATAAAGTGAAGAAAATATTATACCTTTAGTATCTTGTTTAATAATAATTTACCATCAATTGGTTTGATAAATTATTAATTTCTATTTCATCCTTATTATGACAAGGTGATAAAATTTTATAAAAATTCTTGTTTAAAATAATTTTAGTGACGTAACATTGACAATCAAGTAATATTTTCTTTTATTAAAGTAAAAAAATAAGTTTTAAGATTGTGTTGTAATACAATATGGTTTTGATGATCTATATTGGTGCATATTGTTTAGCATTCTTTGATAGATTGATCACATTATTATTATACTTAATAATTTAATTTTATAATTTTGGACATAATTTTAATATCTCAAATCTTTTAGAAAACTTACAAGTTAATTTGGATAATTATCACTAAAGTAAAATTATTTCATATTGATTTATAAGTTTCTAAGCCATTAATAAGTACTTACAGGATTAATTTTTAATTACTTTACGTATTTACTTGCTCAAAGGGGATAAGTGTGTTATAATTAGAAATAAGTTTAATTAAATAATTTTTAATTATTTTTTACAATGATCTACCCAAAGGAGGTTACTGTATGTTGTAATTAGAAATTAGTTTAGTGAAGTAATTTTATTTCTAAATTTACTTTATTATTGTATATTTTATTTTCTCAAAGGGGATAAATTTATAATAATAATAATATATTATGTTAGCTGGTTTCAATTTTAGGAGGTTTTTATATACTACATTCTTTACCTAAAAAAAAGAATGTAGTGATATTTATATACTCCTAAGCATGATTATTTTGTTCAAAACTAATATATTGCATTTAATTATTTTTACACGATCTTTTTTACTATAAATATATGTTATTGAACACATGATAGTTTGTGAAATTTTTTTTATATCATTTTCACACATGATCTTTATGTTTATCAACATTTTTTATTTTATTATGGGTATGGACTAAGTAAGGTGTATTATTGAATTATGTTAATATTACTTTGAATATTTTTATTTTAATTTAAAAAATAATTTATATTTCTAAAAGAAACATGTTAAAGGAATCTAGTTAGAATTATAAATTTATTCTCATATTGATCTTGATTTAATTATAACTTTAATTTTTCAAAATAAATCTATATTTTAAGCTTCATTTTTTTCTTTTTGAATTACACAAATTTAAGATATGTTTATGTGCAAAAATTGAGGAAATTTGGATGTAACAATATTTTAATTTTGTGATCATTTATTATTTTCTATTAGAATAGATCACATATTATTTGCACTTAAAAAATTATTATTCTAAACAATTTTTATATCCTAGATCTTTATAAAAAATTATGGCTTATTATGAATAATTATTACCAAAGTAAGATTATTCATATTAATGATAAAGTCCTTAAGTTATATTATATGGGATTGATTTATGATTATTGTATGCAATTGCCTATCCAAAAACGGTTATTGTATATTTTAACCAAAGATATTTTATGAAGTATATAAATTTTTAGGGTTACTTTAGTTTTAAAAATATATTTTCCTAAAAGGGATATATTTTCAATACTAAGGTATTCTTTTGATTGGCTTCATGATTATGATAGTCTTTTACATGCTACACTTTTTGTCTAAAAGAAATATTGTGGTAATGTACATTACTCCTATGTCCATGAATTGAGAGTTAACATTCTTACTTCTAATATTATTTCTTTTTCTTTTATAGTAAAAGTGCTACCTTTTTCATTAATCATTTTCTTTCAAGAAATAATTAAAATGTTATTTTACTTTAATTATAAGGGTGAATTGTTCTAAAAGGTCTATTTGCCCAAAGAAGATAATTTTTCGGATATCACATTATATTCTATGTAATTGAGTTAATATATTGAAAGAAAACTCAATACATACTATACATTTTGCCTAAAAGAGAATTTATAATTATGTATTGGGAATATATAGACCCTGTTATTGTATAAGAATTTTTTTTGTTTATTATGTATAATTAGATAATTTGTGCAACCAAATTTAACTCTCTTATATTTTGAAGAGTTATTAGTTAAATTAATTTTGAAAATAGCATATACTATTATGTAACTTAAGTTACATGGTGATAAATTAAATTTTATATTATTTATTGCATTATAGCATATTAGTTATTAAATATAATTTTTTCCTATCCTTCTTTAAGGTGAAATTATATATAACTTTCTTTAAAAAAAGTTTTATTTGATAAATAAATTATTAAATAATTAGTGTAAATAATTATATTTTGAAATAATGTGTGATTTTCTTAGGAATTGCACTGAATCTTCACATCAATGGGAGTTTGATTTAATGTTATGAAATTTTATCCATATTAGAAAATGTGATACTTATATTAAAGAGCTTATTTGATGACGTTTGAAATTTTTTTACTTCTTTAAATATCAAAATTTGTTTATATAGCTTAGTTTGTAATAACTTACATTTTATTACATACATTTGCTTGTCAAAAAATATGTATAATAATGAAATGCAAATCTCATTAAATCCTCTTTTATGTACATAATATTTGAAGTAATTTTTATCAGGCATATTTTTACTAATAGTAGTGAATTTGACATATAAGTTATTATGTATTTTTTATGCATAGTATAAAGTAACTTATAAAGTTTTTGACATATGCATTATAAATCCATTTTTTATTAAATTTTTATGAGATGCCTCTTTTTTTTTCAATAGTGTACATTACTACAATGAGAATATTTCAAATAATTTAAGTCAAATTTAAAATTTTTATTTGTACTTTATTCAGTTAATCTTTAGAATTGTATTTTGGAAAATTCTCTCATTACATTAACTTGGTATTAATTTTAGTATCTAATTTTTTTATAGTCATGTAAACAACTTGCATGAGATACAAAGTTAATTATATAATTGATTTCTTTTGATTATTAATTTCTTTTATTTATATTATATCAAGTTGATAATTTGAGAAATCATAATTTTACATATCCTTAAGATATATATGTGGAATTTAAATATTTTTCCCTTAAACCAAGGTTTTTATATTTATAAGATATTTAAAAACTTGTTGAGATATGGCATTTAATTTTATTTTCCTACAATATACTTGATTAGTGGAAGTTTTATATTATATAGAACATTTAATCTCAACTGATAATTATAAATGTTTATTAGTGCATAAGATGCATATGCCATGTATATTATTACATAATTTGCTAATTTTTATCATATTTACTATTAATCATATTGGTATATTATTAGGCATTTATATGTGCAATTTATGGATTCTTTATCAATACATGTATCTCTATATAGTGAAATATACCTATTATTATAATTATAAGGACTAAGACTTGATGCCAATCATTAGCTCTTGAACTTGTATATATGATTTCTATGCACATCCTATTGGAATAATGAAAATTGCCTTGATAAAAGTTAAGTATCAGGTCTAGTATGTTATTTTGTATGATGCTTTATCAAAAGATGTTATTTATTAATTAGTTCTTGATATATATTTGTTTCCTAGTTGACATCATTTTTAAAGTTTAAGGCATTATAATAATAGATTTATCAAGGGTTAAGATTTGGTATGAATTATTAACTTTTGAGTTATATATTTATCTGTTAGTTAATATTATTTTAAAACTTTGAGACATTCTAACTAACAGATTTATAAGGATTAGGACTCAGTGTCAATTGCTAACTCTTATATTTGATATTTGTCTCTTAATTGACATTATTTTAAGATTTTGAGATAAATAAATTTATTTTTTGCTAGAAGACTTTCTATCTTATTATTGAGCTTGTTATAAAGAAATCATTGAGAACTTACTAGAAAAGTAGCATGTTTGTTAGATCATACTTTTAATGCTATTTTTCTTGCTATACTTTTATATTAATGACTCATATTTAAGTAATTGATAATATATGTAACTATGAAAAGTCTTGCATTGACAATAATGCAATTACCGTCATAATTTGATATTATTGGTTGCTTAAGTGTGAGTCATATTTTAAGTATCATATCTTAGATAGTATATTTTCAAAATTGTGACCACGTGTTCTAAATTTATTATTCAGCATGAGTGTCATTTTCATATAAAATGTTTTATAAAATAAATTCTTTGCAATTAATGTTGCTTAAGTAAGAGAATGTTAGAATTTTTTATGTGGGTTGCCATTAATTATATGTATTTTATTTTTTGATAAAACTAGTTAAACAATGATCCAAGAGATTTTTATTATCTAAAACCTAATTATTAAAGTGATCTATTACTTAAACTTATAAATACCTAATTTTAGATTAATGTTATACCTTTTTTGATTGGTAATAAGACAACCTGATATGGTTTTATTTATATTGATTAAGTCTCATCTCCATTCCTAATCTAATTTAATCATTGGCTTGTTCCATTGAAAGTTGCACACTCTAGGAGAAGGAAAGAAATACTTATGCTTATAGTATTCATCTAAATACTATTTTGTCCGAGAGAATTAAATATATGATTAAGGTATGCTTTTGTTTTAATTTTATTTTTATGGTCTCCTAAATTCTATACAAGTTTCAATTTAAATTCTTACATTTTATTCTATCCATATATTTTAAGTTATATATATATATATATATATATATATATATATATATATATATATATATATATATATATATATATATATATATCTAATAATAACTTAAAATGGATTTTTGAAATCAACTGTCAATATTAGGTCTATATTATTGGATCGGTAGTGATCTACATACTAATATGTTAGGTCATAAAATATATTCAATAATTAAGACATATGATTTATAAACAAATTATTTATATTGGGCTAAAAGTATAAATGATAGACAATGTATTTAAGATATTGGAAAAAATTTACAACAAATTTTTTATTTGTGAAATTTGTTGTAGAAAATAATCCAAATAAATTGTGACATAATTGTATACATGATGAATGATGCCACCACAACTTCATACTTGATTATTAGCACTTACACTATTTTTATCCATGTGAAGAAAAATATTTTCTTAAATAATAAAACACCAAAAGTAGTTTTAAAAAAGGATTTATCCATTGTGTAAATTTTATTCTTAGGAAAAATTTAAACCATAATTTTGCATAATATAATTTTTTAAATTTAATATATAAAAGAAGATTAAATGTATGTATGTATACATACATACATACATATAGGGTGCCACTCTTTTGGTACTTTGGAAAGTCGGAGTTCGAATTCTTCCCCCACCCCCGGTCATTTGCACTTTCCTTTTCTGAAAATTTTCAAAGTAGGGATGACTTTATTCCGATAAACTAAAACAAAATTGGTTAAATATTCTTACATATAGCTTCATTTAGGAAAATAATATTCCTTCCTACTTGTTTAACCAAAGTACCAAGAATTTTTCTTAAGAGATGAGTAAAAGAAATGTGAAAGGCTGTTATTTATTAGATTTACATATATATCTTTCATTTTAAATTTCTGTTGATTAATTAAATAATAAATAAAACCACATCACACCATAAAAGTAAATTAAAATTTATCCAGACTAGGCCTAAAGCTGAGTTGCTCAAATGCGACGACCACAGCCTGTTTTGTATAAACAAAGGAAAATTACGATTTAATTATTATAATCTCCCTTTTAACTTAACTTATATATAATTTTAAGTATTATAATTTATCCACTTATATTTTCAATTATTAATATTTTACTTATCTAAATTATTTTCAACTCAAAATTTAACAAAAGATCTTAAGTGTATTGTATGTGATTTTTTACTTTTTCAAATTTTAATTTAATTTGATGTTCAGTCATAATTAATTTACACTTAGAAAATCTTATTCAGCACCCTTCATTCAGTAATTAGGGACTAAATTATAGAACAAATCTTCAATAGAATTAATTTTTTGGGATAATTTAATCTTGAATGAGCATCAAATTGAATTAAAATTTGAAAAAGTAGAGATCATATATAATATACATAAATTTTCTATTAAATTTTGAAAGGAAAATAAATTGAATATGTAAAATATTAATGATTAAAAGTACAAATGAGTAAATTATAATATTTAAAAAAGATAAAATTATTTGCAATTAAAACGTAATTTTCTCTTAAATAAATGGCATAACCTCTAAGTGTTATTTGTTCTATACTGATATATCGATTCCGTTTTGTATAAGTAATTGATAAATTAGTTAACGACTGATAAGTTAGTTGAAAGTATTTTGTAAAATTAACTATTGAACTAGTTAAAATCGTAAAATAATATAAAAGGACATATTAATAGAAATAAATATGTAATTAAAATAATATTTATCTAAAAATTAAATTATATTAATGTAATTAGGAAGTTTAAAATAAAAATATAATATGTAATACTTAATTAATTATATTTTATAAACTTATATATTTATTTAATTTTATAATTTTTATTTTATTATTTATAATAAAATTATAATTATTTAAAATGTAATTAATTATATTTTATGATATTATTTATTTGCATATATATTTTTATATATTTATAATTTAAAATTAGGATGTAATCATATTAAAATTAAATTAATTATATTTTTTAAAAAATATTTAGATTTATATTACAAAAGGCATGGATTGTAAATTAATAAAAAAGAATAAGAATATATTTGAAAAAAAATTGAAAAAATAGTAATTTATAAACTATAAGTTATTATAGATAACTTATTAAATCAGAACTTATTTTTTTCAACAAATTAGTATAAGAAATACTTTTAGAGGTTAGGAGGGTGTTTGGTAAAAAGCTTTTTGATGAGTTTTTAACTGATTTGATAATATTTAACTGTTTGATAGAGTTAATGAGCTAATTTAACTGTTTGATAAATAGCTTATTCAATTAGCTAATTAACCCTCAATAAACTAATTTAAAAAAGCTAGTAAACTCAGCATTTTCAATTAGCTTATTGATAATGAGTTTGTAAAAATACAAAATTATCCTTAAATAATATACATATTTTCACTTATATTCTCACTAAAAAAAGATTAAAAAATTTATTAAATAATTATTATTAATTTCTATAAGTATTTATGAAGTATAATAATTTATTTTTAAGAAATATAATAATTTATTTTCTAAAAAATATAATAACTTAAGAAATATAATAAATCTTTAATTATATTTTAGATTTATCATATTTTTAAGGAAGTATAACTTAAAAATTTATTTAAAATAAATTATCATTTTTTTTAAAAAATAAATTATTATATTTCTTAATATAAATCATATAATAAATCTAAAATATTATTAAAGTAAATAATATTTAAATAAATCATAAAATATATACGTGTCCTTATCATTTTGCATATAAACAACTAATAGGAAACAACTAATTCTATTAAATATTTTCATTCAAATAATTAATATTATTGACTAATTAAATCAACTAATACAATCAGTTATTAGTTAACAACTAATTGAATTAATTAATTGTCAAATAAAGCCTAGGTTATAATTTATAAATTAACTTATTTGTTACTCGAAATAAAGTCATAGATTGTGAGGTAAAAGTAAAGAATGAATAAATATGAAATTGAAGGAGGTCCCACTTTCGCACGTTTTATCACTCCTTGTTAATAGAGCGGGCAGAGATTATTGCTCTGTGGGAGGCCGCCTGGAATATGAAAGGGAAAAAGAATTCTACAGTACGCATATTATTTTTGCGGCTATTTAACTTCGATAATGCTAGGGGAAATGAAATTCCAATCTAATGCTAGTTTAAAATTATTTTCTAACAAAATATTACATAAAAAAGAAATAAAGTAAAATAAAAATGGCCTTATTTACGTAACATCACTCTTAAATTTCTTCATTTGGGTATAAAACATCTTCAGCAAACGGAGAAATATAACTGTAAATTATTAAGATAATAGAAAATATTTAATATACTTAATGTGAAATATAAGAAAATTTAATGAAAGATAAATTCCGTTCTGTTAAAGAAATAGTTATTTCCCTTTCATATTACGGTGATTATGTAACTGGACTTGGTGTATCTCCTACCCCTATTGCCTTTCAACAAGAAATACTTCAAGAAATGAATGTTTACCCAACCCAATTCAATTGACCCCTTGGGCATGGGTATTTATGGTTTGTTTTGAGGTGCTGAGTAAATAGGTCAGTCACAATCCTACTTCAGGATGTTTCCTTTTTTTTTCTTTTTTTTTTTTTCTTCTTCTAGTTAGATGAATGAAGGGGGGAAGTATATTTTCCTAAAAAAGAAAAGAAAGAAAGAAAAGAAACATACTTGAGGAAGTTAATGCTAGCTATAAGTATTGGAAAAGCTCATTTTTTTTTAAGGTTTGTCTCACAGGAGGTTCAAACTCTTTGGTTTGATGACCATAGGTTGCTCTTCCACGCTAATGGAAAGAAAGAATAGAGTCCCTCAAGGTTCCCGAATTTGACACCTACTCTACAAATGAGCAAGATTTGATCCCTTGATGGTTAAGTATAAATGCCTTAGATATTCAGTTTGTTTCAAGTACGCTCGGATGTTTTCCTGTACTTGTAGCTTTTTAACTTATCTTCATTTTTGTGCTGACTTCGAGTTTTATTTGTCTATGTCGACACTTGGTTAGGGTTAGAAAAGTTTACTGAAGACATGGCCAAGGTTGATGCTACCCGTTTTCAGCAGATAAAATGAGAAATTTTCCAAAAATAAGACACCAGTCCTGAAGAGAGTTGAGTCTTTGGAAGGAGCTTCTTTATCTGTATCTGAGCGGACTCCAGACAAAGGAAAAAGTGCTATTTTGGGGAAAGAGGGATAGCTCGAGAGGGGGTTGGAGATAAAGACTGTTATCTAGCTGGATTCTCTTATAAGTGGCCCCAGGGCTATCAACATTTTTGGAGAAGAGATTCACAACTTGACATCTGACACAGCTAAGTTACCGCCAAGAGGGGGGAAAATTAGTTTTTTCTCTTACTATAACTAACTCCAAAGCTAGTGGTGCTAGTTATCCAAACTAGGGGTGGGAATCAGTCGGTTAAAATCGGTTAGCAGGCACAATTTCAATCCGACCGCTCGTAATCGTTTATGTTTAAATCCCAACCAAAACCGACCGCCTAAAACTCTCCATTCGACAATAACTGACCAAATCGTTTTGGAGTGATTTTAAGCGGATTCGGTCAGTTTTAACAGCAAAATAGCCTTATAACAGCCAACAACATTGGCCCCTGCAGTAGATTCTTAGTTTCCTCTGTTCTTCTTTTAGTTTTCTTCAATCTGTTTGAAGCTTATTTTTTCATGTTATCTGTCACATAAACTCTCTCCATTGGGAGGGAGCAAATAAGTGACTTGGGGTTCATAGTAATCTTAATTTTATTCTGAAAGCCACAGCATAGGGAGACTGAAGTATTTGATGCTTAACTTCCACAGTTGGTACTGCACATTCTAAATTCTAGACATGGTCCCTCCTCATGTCCATCACCTTTTCTATCTCTCCCTTACTATATTTCTTTATAAAAAGCTGTCCCATTAGCGTGGGAGGATTGGATATGACTCTCCAGAGCTGCTTGGCTAGCAATGCCTCTTTAAAAGCTTTGAGATCCAAGAGCCCCAAGTCAGCCTCACGGTAGCCGAGATGGTGAGATGTCCAGAAAGCAAGATCTATTGTTTCTAATCATTTTGCTGAGCAACTTGGGTCAGGCAGTGAAGTTCCTATTGGGAGCAAGTTTTGAAAAAGTGTGGCTGGTCATCTTCCTCAAGGATTCAACAAAATGGAAATTTCGAACTAGTGTGTGTTGTTGCTATCATCCTTTACACGATCTGGTATGCGAGGAATCATGTGGTGTTCGAGTGTTAGCCTTGATTCAGAGATGGAATAAGGAGTACCTGGGGAAGAAAGGGCTCAGGGAGAGAAGGAAGAACAATGCGAACACAATTGCGGTCATCAGGTGGGATGAAAACCGGATGCTGTTTTTGCTTAGGGATGGAGATCAGATGCTGTTTTTGCTTGGGACATGGTCAGGTTTGGTTACAAGTGGTTAGAACACACTTCACCCGCAACCGATTGAAATACTAAAACTAATTACTTATTTAATCTGCTTCAAACCATTTGCCTTGTACCACCCGAATCCAATCAATTTTTTTCGGTTTGGATTGGTTGGTTATAAGCGGATCGGTTCAAATCTCCCACCCCATTCCGAACCATCAGTTGGGGAAGTTGAAGATAGACAACTGACCAAACAAATCTGTCTCTTCTAGCAGTATGATAGCCGATAAGTTAGATAGCTTTTGGTACAAAAATGTTGACTTGTACCTTTGCTGATCTAATCATATGTTATTGAAAAGAGATCGAAAGAAGAATGTTGCTCTAGCCAACAAGGTAGGTGGTGCGAAATTTGGTCACGGGGTCGTCAGTGAGCTTGCTTGCAACTTTTCTATGGTTCTCATTGGTAGACCTTCCTGCTACTCAAGAGTCAACTTTGGCCAAGTTCCACGGTGTGGATTCCGATGCAGCGTTAGAGTTGCAAAATTAACTTAATAAAAGTCAAAGTAGCCTTTTAGCACGTCAGGCAAGTCTGAAGGAGGCATCCACTCAGAAATCAAAGAAGGAACTTTCGGAGTTGTGTGAGCAGAAGTCCCAACTGGAATTTGAGTTTGAAAGGATGAAATCTGAGGAAGAGAGATTTTAAGCTGAGGCTAAGAAAAGAGAAGCTAACATTCAGTTGGTGACTTTCAGTTGTTGACAAGCCAACTGTCCGCTCAGGATTGTGCATTACAAGTGTGTAAAGATGTCTGAGCGAACCATCAAAATGAACACGAGTCTTCTGATGCTCAGGCTTATGCCATGCATGGTTTTGATGAAGCCAAAGAGCATATTAAACATTTCTGCCAGGATGTGCCTGTGGACATATCCAAGCTAGTATTAAATTGAAGCTCTTTCTGGATGATGCTAAGGAGGATGAAGAACTTGCTCCTGGAAATTTGTTTATTATTTCTAAGTTTTTTTGTTTTGACAAGCTTGTAGTACTTTTAAACTTTTGTTGTTGTCCCATTATGATACACTACTTTTTGACTTATGACTTGCTATAATTAGGTAATTGCCTTTTGATGTATCGAATATTTCGTTTATATTGCTCTTGCGTTATGAACGTATTGGTTTGAAATTTTTGAAATCTCCTAAGGTAATATTAACAGTTATACCTCGAAAGTTCTTTCTAAAGGGTCTACTCAAACGATGGGATTTTAGTCCAAATTTCATTTTACGAGAAACCTACTCGAAAGCCAGGGATCTTTTCTAGACTTCATTTTCCAAGGGATTACTCAAATGTCAGAGATCTAACAATGACTTCATTTTTTGTGGAATTTGCTCAAATGGTAGGGGTCTAGTCTACTCTAAAGGATCTTCTCGAATACCAGGGGTCTAGTTCGGACTTCATCTTCCGAGGGGTTTACTTAGACTTTTTGGGTTCTTGCCACAACTTTGGGAATTGCTTCTGAATACTTCCTTTTATTTTAAACAGTCATGAAATATAACTTAGATGCACGGTATTCCCGGTTCTAGGCACTAGTTTTCCTTCTAACGTTTTCTGGCAATATGCATTATTTTGCACGAATTTTGTGACTCAGTACGAGCCTTGCCAATTGGGAGCAAGCTTTTCATCTTGACTATCTTGCCAAGCACATTTAATCTTTCTCAGAACTAAATCATCCTTTTTGAAAGTCCTGTTACACACCTTTTTGTTGAACAAGGCTATCATTTTGTTCTTGTATTCTGCCATTCTGATTTGTGCATCCTCTTAGATATCATCTGGCAAGTGCAAATTTTACCCCTTTCTTTTCTCATTTGCCACCTCCTTACAGACCATTTTTCTTTTGGATAATTCACCTATTTCCACTAGGATCATTGCTTCTATGCTATAAGTTAGCTTGAAAGGAGACCTTCCTGTTGAAGTTTGTAGAGTTGTGTAGGACGACCTTAGAACACTTGAGAATTCATTTGCCTAGTTGCTTTTCGCACATTCGATTCTTCTCTTTAGGCATTTTAGAATTATTCAATTGGGTAGCTCCACTTATCTGTTGGTTTGGGGTGCTTAATCGAATAGAACTTTTGTCTAATGCCTATACTAGTTCATATTAGGAAAACATGTTTGTGTCCATTCATATATAAAAAATTCCTACTTTCTATCCTATGCCTTACTTTTCACAGAAATGTGAGAATTCTTGTTGGTAAATTGCATTTTGTTGTTCGCGACTATAGCTTTTGTTAGCCCAAACCTGCAAGCATGCAAACATTAGTATTATATTAAAGCATCTATGTCCAAATGGGTTTTATGACCTTTTTTTTACCTATTTATGATTAACTTTCATAGGAATTTTTTGGTATTTTGGGCACTAATTATTACTAATAGTTTTGCTTCGGTCCACATGGTGAAGTAGTCTACTACCACTAATAAAAACTTTCACTACCCTGATGCTTTTGGAAATGGTCCTAGGAAGTCTATTTCCCATTATGCAAATGGCTATGGAGAGGTGATCAGATGTTGCTTCATGGCTATTTTCTTAGAACCCTAGCATTCTTCTAGCAATTATCACAATGACGTAGTAAATACAAAGCATTTTTGGCTAGTAACACCCCCATTTAGATGGCCTTGATGGCTAAAATGGAGCCGTCAACATGCCTCTCACATATTCTTTCATGCAACTCTCTCATGATGTAATCTACTTCACCCGAGCTTAAGTATCTTAACATGGGGAGAGAAAAACTCCTTTTGTACAGCTTGTTATTATACAAGAAGAAATGTGACACTTTCTCACAATTTTTCTTGCTTTTTCTAAATTTATAGGCAAAGTCCCTTCAAATAGAAATTTGATTTCATCCACCCGATTGACTTCTTTTTTAGTCACATTGAGGTAATGCAAAATTTATTGTATAATACTTCTATTATTTACTATTACTCTGACACTAACAAGTTTTGCCAAAGAGTTTGCCCAAGCATTTTCTTCTCTTATGATTCTTATAACTTCATGCTCCAATCCATCTAATGGCTTTATAGTCAACTTAAGTACATATCCAATAAATATAAACTTCCCAGTAGGTGTAGCAATAGAGAAAGACTGATCTAACAATACTAGATCTCTTCAGAATTAGGAAGCAAATAAGGAAGATACATAGGAAAATGTAGATCCAAGGTCAAATAACACACGTGGATTATGTGAATAAATCAAAAGTATACCTATCACAATGATATTAGATGCTTGAGCTTCTTATGAGTTCAAAGCAAAGACATGTGCATAAGCTTTACATTGTTAATCCTGAGTTCTATCTCTAAATGCTCCACTCCCACTACATCTACCAATATGAGTTGGAACCTCTCTCCTAAGTTAAATTGCTACAGGTGTTGGTTGTCATGTCATATGCATTGTTCCTTAACTAAAACCTTTTAGTAATTAAGGAAGTCTCTTTTTAGATGACCAACTTAACCATAATAAAGACAAGCACCAATCTCATAGTGACATTATCCAAAGTAGAGCTTTCTACAAATCTTAGATGGTGCTCTTGTTTGGTTAGATTACCTAAAACTTAGTTAACTTATTTATCCTTGTCCTATTTAACTTTGCCTTAATTTCTGTGTGCTAACTAAAAATCATCAAATAGATCTGAAGCCTTTATGCTTGAAGCTTTAGTCTTTTATTTCCACCATTCTTTCCATCATAATCACCCTCAGTCTTTACTTTCTTTAACTTTCGCACCTTATTAATCATTCCATTTCCCTTGTTTCTAACACGCTTGCAATTTTATTACAACTAAATAAAAAGGAAAAGTTTTCATTTATGGTGCCATAACTCAATACAAAGGCCTTACTAACCTATCTATGAACTTTTCAATTCTCATTCTTTTTATAAAAACCAAGTGTGAAGCATAACAAGAAAGCTGTGTAAAATGAATGTCATACTCCATCACATTTATACTAGAGGAGTTGTTTAAATGTCTCAAACTCTCCAACCTTTTTGCTTTTTACACTTTTTGGAGAAACATTTTTGTAAAAGATTCATTAAACTCTAGCTAAGTTTCTTCCCATTATCATTAAGGCTTGCCTCTCATCCAAGCATCAAACCATATTTAGGCCACATCGAGTAGCCTAAATTCTACTAATGGTACCAATCCCTATAAGGAGCAACCAAGTGCTTTATAAATCCAGCTAATATCATCAAGAAATTATTATAGATCCTTAAGAACATTAGATCCTATAAACATAGGAGGTTGTAGCTTAAAAACTCAATATGATACTTGAACATCTTGACCACTGGGTGGTTGTTGTTGACTAGCCCAAGCTTTATTACTGTGAAGGCTTATATCAATATGAACCTCGCTCTTTCACCTACCTTAACTTGTAATTGATCCAATTAAGGTCTGAACTATCTTTGAAGTCCTTGAAAGCTAGCCACTAATTCATCCATGGTAGGAGTTGGCACTGTGTTTTTCATATAGTCTTCATTCTTATTAATTCTAATACATCCCCTACATGCACAAGGTTTACCATGGCCACCACTTCTATAAGCAAAAGATTAAAGCCTAGCAAATGCCTTATCAGATACGTAATTTACATCAATTCCTCTAACCTAAGCATATGTCCTAGGTGGCATCTCCACCTATAAAAAGTTAAAACATAAGAAGGGTTCACAATTCACCAATGACTCAATTGAATCATAGACAACTTATCATGCCTTTAGTAGTGACATGATTATAAAAATAGCCAACAATATAATCATAATTATGACCCTAATAAAGAACACTTGCTCCAATAACCACAACGAAACTATGCTTTTATACTAACTTTGTCACAACCCAAACTAAAGGTCGTAATTAGTGCATAACCCAAAAGAGCACATATGAATTAGGTCATGCAAACCTTTCTTTAACACAATCTATCCATATAATATCAATAATTAATGGAACTAATATTTTGAAAACATAAAAATTAATTGCAAAACATGAAAACATATTATATTACACATTATCTACTCACCCTTTGGAAACAAGTAAAACTTCTACTCTCTATCTAGTATCTAAGATGCATTATCCAAAATGATAAAAAGTTAATAGAAAGCTATCAGAAGATTTTAAGAATATAAAGAATTCATCACTAAAGTTTTGCAATCAAAACTTTGTAATTATAAAGAATTCATCACTAAAGAATTCATCCAAAATGATAAAAAGTTCTACTTCTTCCAAGATAATGTCAATAACTATTTGTAAAATCCTTGAAGGACTCTTCAACAAATTTCTTCACTTTCTCTTTAATGTAATATGTATAACACACTTTTGGAGAAATTATAAGAGTTATTTCTCTCACACAAGATGTAAATACTAGCACACTATTTCTTCTCTAGGATGGTTGTTAAATGAACAAAAGAGTTATTATTTATAAAGCTCTTAGACTTGCTTGGCAAGCCATATAGCTTGCACATGGCAAACATATTATTTTTATTTTTTTCCTAATCTTATTTCTAGTTCAAGCATATTATGAGTTGCTTTCTCAATGCCATTCTTATTTATAATTAACTTAAACATTCTTTTTTATCAACTAATTACCCAAATATTATTAATGTTCTAATTTTTTTCAAGTAGCTCCAAAATAAACTTTTCACATACTATTACTAATAAATTCTTTTATTAAAACAAATGAATGATTCTACTAATTACTTAATCTCTGAAACTGTTTGATTTAATTATGTCAATTTCTATCTACAGATATTATAATTATTCATGTCTACTATACTATAGCATATCTTAAGTGCCTATTAATGGCAAGGCCATTACAACAACTATATAGAGGCAGGAATTTAAGATGGAAATATCATCCTACACAATTGTAGTTGATAATTTGATTGAACCAATTATACAAATATATAGAGGTAGGATTTCAAAATCAACAAATTATAGAATTCAAACATTGTTATAAAGAAAGATAAACTCACGGAATCAGTTTTGTGTAATCATATATGGTAGGAGGCATAAAGTCAAAGACTTGACTTTTTTATTATTTTAATAGTCAATAAATGAAAATAAGTGATTTTGTATTTATTAAAAAACCAATCTAGTGCAAGACTAAAAAATGATAATAATTTTAAAATGTGATAATATCGATTTGTTTCTACAGAAAATTTAATTGATTCTTTAAAATAATGATGAATTATTCAAATTGTGCAAGACAATGAAAGTTATTAGTAATTTAGTTTTAAAATTGTCAAATTCAGATAAAATAAAAACATAATAAGTATTTTTAATAAAGTTAGTCAAATCAACAACTCAATAAATAAGACACGATTGCAAATAATGATAATTGATTTGAATTGAAAATTGTTATATAATTTAGAGAAAAATTAATCAGCTATTTGGCACTATTTGATTTTATTAAGTTACGATTATATATTTAGTGATGTATACTATACATATAAATAAAACTCAATCAATTAAAGTTAATTATAAATATATAAAACATTTTTTTGTATTATAATTGTGTTAAATAAATAGATCTCGAAGCCAATAGAGCAGCCATATTGAGTAATCATGGATTACATAATCATGTGTTATATATATTACTTTGAAAGTAAACATTTTAGTTAGAGAATTCATATTTAATTATATCTTTTAGGAAGAAATACAAAGTTAAAATATAAAATACTTTTGAAATATTTTATAAATTAAATTCAAGTTGCAAACTATCTTATATTTAATATTATGCATCCAAAATGTATTTTGCACAACCAATACAAACAAAATAAATTAGTCTATTCTTTTATTAATATTTAAATAATTAAAAATGATTCAATACATTCAAAATATATTATGCACTCACAAAACACAAATAAAATAAATCAATCTATTCTTTTATTAATATGTAAATAATTAAAAATGATTCAATACATCCGACATACATTATGCATTCAAAAAATGCAACCTAAATTGGTATATGTATTGATCAACGGTAAATCAATGATGATTTAAAAAGTACATTTTTAATTTAATCCATTGATTAGTTTAAAAATTAAAAAAAACAATATTTATCGATCAATAGTGTGAAACTAATTAAGTATAATATTAATTGGTATTCATAATATTAATATGTTGATTGGTTAATTAATGTGTAATAGTATGATAAAGGATATAGAAAAAAGTATTAAAAAATTTAATTTTTTTAAAGTATAAAAAGTATGAAAATTTTGCAAAAAAATAACATTTTATTTATAGGTATAAGACTGATTATCCGCTTTCACGTGGAAATGGGATATGAATGTGGACTTGGAGAGATGAAGCAGTAAGAAAAGGGGGGAAATCCCTCTTAGAAGTACTGATGATCCCCGTCTAGTAATTGTAATAGAGGGAGTGCCGCAGGTGGGATTAGGAGAATAAGAATAGAGTGTAGAGTTGAGAAGAACCGCTCTCCATCCTTTTTGAATTTATGTTAGGTATTGAAATGTGTCATCTTAATTGGTGGTCAATGAGTTTGTAAGGAAATAAATAATTCACAATAAGTGATATTCGATCATAATAATTTGAGAATAAGGATTTATGCTAAGTCTTCAATTTAAATATTAATCTTTTTACTAATTCTTTATCTTATAGTTACATCATCTAGGTTATCACATGAAATCAATTTTTCAATATCATCTAAAAAATCAATTCGTTAGTCAACATAGTGTAATCATAAGTAAAAAAATAATTAATCTGATCTTGACTCTCATCAACTATTTTATCATATGAAATGAAATAAAATTCATGTCAATTAATTAATCCATCTTTACATTTTGATAATTCTGTCTCAAAGCTAAAAGCATTAAAACTCATAGAGAATTCATTTTGAAAACAATGATAATATTTTCTGAATCTTTTCCACCCATATCTCTCCTGAAAAATAAAAACGATATAACACATAAGAAAAAATAGTATAATAGACAACATATACTGATTGAATTTTTTTAAAGATGTACAAACCTATCTATCTAGAAGGACCATATCAATGATCTTTGGTTCTGTTGCATTATAATATTTTCGCACATACCATAGACGCATATGACTCTAACTTTCATAGTTGTATTACCAAGTGTAAATCAATATCATTGATGAAACACAATCTATATGTTTTAGCCTAAATTGAAAAAAAAAAGAGTAATTACTTTGTGTATATATTTGCCATTAAAATTGGACTAAAATCCTATTTTGTATCCTATAAGACTAAGTTTGTATCAATTTAATTTCTTACTAAAAGTTTTTATCAGTTTGGTTCCTATGAGATTAACTATGTCAAATTTTAGCTCCTTTGTATAATAATTCAGTAACTCTATCTCATATATAAGAGGACTAAAATTTAAAGTAGAGTTAATCTAACAAAAATTAAATTGATGCAAACTTTTAGTGAAGGGCAAATTGATATAAACTCAATTTTACAGAAATTAAAATAGGGTTTTAGTCTTAAAATTAACCAAAAAAAAAAAACTAATGAAAGCTTACAAACATAAATGAAAGATGATGTGATTTAAAAAAAAGATGGGAATCATATTTACCATTATTTTTTATTGTTGAATACAAAAATTGAGCAAATCATGATAAAGAGTGCCACAATAGTGATGAAAAATATTCATCATTATCTATATAGGAAGAATAGTAACAAAGAATGATACAAAACAAATAATAAAATATTCCAAATTCAATACATTAATTTAAATTGATTCAAATTGATTATAACCATCTATAGTAGTTTAAAATTTTCTACTAAAAAACCATGAATAGATTTTTTAAGTATAACATTTTTAAAAATTAAATCATTTATATGAATTCAAATTGACTAGTTAGAATACTATAATATTTTGAATTTTTTTACAAAACCAAACCGTGATTTCATTCTCTAGTTATAACGCTTTTAAAAATTAAAACATTTAAATTAATTCAAATTACTTATAATAACTATAAAAATGAAAATTTAAAAATTTACACTAGAATGAATTTTGAATGGATTTTCGTAAGTATCCACTCTAAAATGGGCCTATTCTTCTATCAGTATTCACCAAGTTATAAATAAATATAGATTCATCCTAAAATAAGTTCTTTTTTTTTTCGATTAATTATCTTACTGATTTTACTGAATAAATTTTTGTGATTGTGATTATAAAATTTTTAACAAGTTAAAATGATATTGTGAATTATTAACTTGATGAAATATATTTATTTAACTAAAAAATGATATAATAAAAAATTAATTGAAAAAAGATTATTGGTCTTTTCTAATTAATAAGGATTTAATTCATTTGAAATACTAATCAATAATCAAAGTTTATTAATATTCTAGGTTGTCATTATTTAATGTTAATTATTATAAGACAAAATTTGAAAATGCGTGATAAAAAGCAGGCAAGTAAGAATGAATACTATAGTAAGTGCACTTTAGCTCTATAAACAAGAATCACATACTTCTACTTGTATATACAGTAATATCGATTATGAAGACGATTAAGATTAGGGAGAGGACTCTTATATCTCTCTTATTATAAATAGGGATCAGATTGGAGGCAATAGAAGAATTAGAGACGGAAAAAAATTCACAGAGGGAATAGCGGAAAAATAAAAGATAATAGAAAAAAAAATCAAAGAAAAAAGAGAGGAGAAAATTACAAAGAGAAGATGGGAAAAAAAAAACTAGGGAGAAAAGGAAGACAGAAAAAAAAAAAAAAAAGAAAGGAGAGACAAAAGACTGATTAGTGAATTAGAAGAGTTAAGAGATAGAGGTCGTAAGAGTCAACATCCTATCAAATTTAGAGAAGCAATTTACTGAAGTCTTAATTTCTGATAGTTATAATTTTGTTTTATGTTTTAAGTACAACACAAGATTTTTAATTTGGTTATTTGTGTCTAAAATAGATAATTATGAGCGGCGGTGTGTGTTTGAAATAGTTAATATTATCATATCATGCGAGTATTAGTATGTTTTAGATTTGTTATATTTCATTATTATCATTAGTATTATCATCGTTATTATTATTTATTTGTTAGTATTACTACAATATTTGAATTGGATGTGTTATGCGTCAGCGTTTTCTCTCTACTTCTCAAAGCAACATAGAATTGGACAGATCTACTTGTAATTTGCTTTACACGATTTTGTTCTCTGGAGTTTTTTGACTGGGCAGATGGGAAAGAATTACTGTCAATTTATGACGATTTTACTTGAGTTATGACACTGTTTATTTGCAAGAGTACTTATTATAATATTTGTAAGTTTAAGAATTTGACTGATTTTTCTTTCTTTATGAATTATGATTTGCAAGATTTGAAGTTACATAACATATTTTTGTTTTCTTTTAAATACAAAAGTGATATGCATTAGAGGTATATGTACCACTAGAAGGTTCCAAACTTGACGGTCCATATGAGATGGTCACACCTATCCAAGAATAGCAGCCCAAGAAATTAAGATTTTGAATTATTATAGGAAGAATTATAGGATTTGTTAGATTGCATACAATTTTCATGTAATATATGATATTTATTTTATATTAATTCTTTTTTTTTGAACAATTGAGAGGATATTTTAGTATAAAATTCTTATTCTATCTCATATTTTAATAAAGTTAAAATAAAAAATAAAAAATAAAATAATTTTATTCACATGAAATTTTTGCGCTAATTTTATTGATCTATGTATTTGACCTATTTTTCTCAGTTCCCTTCATATAATAAAAGTCGAAATCAGGTATATTTTATAAATTTGTCTTTACATTTTTTCTCAATTTTTTTATTTTGCTTTCATACAATAAAAAAATAAGAAAAAAAATCACATGCTTTTTACAACATTTGTTTTATATCACAGCTTATTTATTTTTACAACCTTTGTTTTAAATCGTGGCTTTTTACAATTTAATTTTTAAAATTATTTCTTTTAAAAGAATAAAAATAAATAATTTTGTGAATTATGTAAACTTTGATGTTCTCTTGAAGGTTCATAGACTTTATCTTTATAAGTCAAGTTCATCTTTTGTAGATATTTTTTTATCACTTTAAATTTTCAAGTTCTTTTCGTTTTTCTTTACTTTCATAATTTCTCTAATCTATTCTACTATGTCCTATAGTAATGGCTCTGGCCACTCAATGACATCACTTTTTTCCCTACTTTGATAGAATAGGAAGGAAGTGAATGTTACTAACATATTTAAAATAATCTATCTAATTTATTTTTCACTTTTTTTGTAATTATCATTATCTTTAAAGGATTATTAAAATATTTTAATTATAATATATTACAAAATTAATTTCAAAGTAATTGTTTTCTAAATAGATATTGTGAGGTGCCTAATATTTTTTTTATGCATAATTCGACTCTCGAAACATTTTTCTAGTAAAAAATCTATCTTATTCATATTTTTTGTTTCAAATTCTATTATTTTACAAAGTTAGCAAGATTCCTATTTTATTTATTTTTAATTAATATAATAGCTGTCACCACTATCACGACATCATCCAAGCATATTGTGACACTCATCAAATACTGCTGATAATAAGCAATAAATATGCAAAACAAATTCAAGGATAGTGCTATGGAAAACTTCATCTTCTAAGAGGTTGTATGTTCACCATTAAATTACTTTTAATGCAATGATATTCGTGTTTGTAATTTTTAATTTATTTGCTTAAAGAAGAATAACATTACCTTAAATTCAATTCAACTACATGGTATACCAGTGTGATGCATTATAAATTTACTTCACTTACATTGAATATTTATTTATATAAATGGATTTTTAATATTTTTATTTAATAAAAAAATTACAAAAAAGTTGGAATTTAATTTGTTGGGATTGAACTCGTTTAACATACAAGACATACTTTAGAGGATCAAGGATCATAGTCTTTAAAGAGAAAATCAAAAGAGTTAATAGTTATAAATTCAAAAATTATTTTTTAATTTATCATTACATATTAAATTCTAAGTCTTTCATTTTTTTTATATCAAAGATTGTGATGTTGCATATTTCCCACTAGAGTGCATCTTAAACTTTTTACACTTTAAAGGAGTTAAATGATCTCAGTACTTATTTGTCATGTATATTATACAATTATGTATTTAGTTTTCTAAATAATAATTTTTGAATACGTACATTATTTTCTACAAAATAAAATTTCACAAAATTAACTAAATTTTGTCACCAAGTGAAGCATTCTTCATAGATTATCTACAATTTGAATCTATTTTTAAATAAAAAAAATTCAACCTAGAGAGAAGTATAATAAAAAGTAAATAGAAACTAAACAAATGGAAATTCTCATAACTTATCGTATTCCTTACTTATTATTTGTGAATAATACTTGTAGAAGAAATTAAATTAGAAAAGCTCCTTCCAACATATGTAGAAAGACAATATAATATATATATATATATATATATATATATATATATATATATATATATATATATATATATATTATGATATAGAAGTATTATAAGTAGAACATATTACATAATAAAAACATAAAAGAAGTTATAGTTATGAACATATATATACTTAATCACCTATTTTTATTTCTAAGAGTGAGCAATCTTAGCAATAAAAAAACTAATAATAGAAAACAAAAATACATGTTAGTTGTTAAACACAGTATAATTTATTTCAAAAGATTCCTTTACAAACTTCTCACAGAAATTTTGCATGTCAACCTTGGAACAAAAATATTAGATTTCAAATTTAATAATTTAAAAAATACCAATAAAATAAAAAAATATTTCCATATAATTTAAAATAAATTTTTTGAAATATTGAAATTTGATTTATATTTAAAGATATATTAATTAAAAATAAATTAATAGGTTATATATAAAATTTTGACAAATTTCAATTTGATTATAGTAAATTTAATATGAAATATAACACTTGAAATTTATATGAAGAAAAAATTTATAAATTTTAAATAAATAGATTTAATTTAATTTTTCAAATATTTCTATTTAAAAGTAGAAAATAATTAATTAAAATTGTAAATTATTTAAAATATTTTATAATAAAAGTAAAATATATCATATTATATCTATACTATTTAGTATCATTTGTGTCTAAGGAATAAATGAAAGGAGTGAACATAAAAGAGAAAAATATGTAATAAAATGGATAAAAGAAAAAAAGAGCATGCACAATAAAATCTTGACAAAATCTCGATTAATATATATTTAATTTACACATAGCACTTGTGAATTAATTTTAAAAAATATTGATAAATTTTGAAATTTTAATTTTTATATGTTTTTATTGAAAATAAAATATGTAATTAATTAATTTAATTAATAAATTTTGTATTAAAGTTTTAAATATTTAAAATATTTTTACAATAAAAGTAAAATATAGCATAATATATTTATATTATTTATTTATATTAGTGTATAGGTTATAAATCAAAAAATTGAAAATATAAAAAGAAATTTAATATGAAATATAGAACTTGATATTCATGTCATACAAATATTGGTCATATTTAAATAAATAAATTTTATTTTAACTTTTAGATATTTTTATTAAAAATAGAATACATATACAACACATTCAATTTGTAGCTTTTATATTGAAGATTTGAAATATTATGTTTCTCAAAAATATTTTTATGTAAAAATAAAATACATATATATATATATATATATATATATATATATATATATATATATATATATATATACAATTTTAATATATAATCAACTGAACCGTAAGCAATTAGAGCAGAAATGTAAAACAATAATATGCAATGGTACATATATGAAAGAAAGAGAAATAGTATGTAAAGTCTTGATAAAATTTTAGTTAATATATATTTAAGTTAAAATATATTATTTAAAATTTGATATCAAGAAAATATTGTCAAATTATAAATAATTTTAATTTTAATTTTTAAACATTTTTATTAAAAATAAAATCAGTAATTAATTCATTAAATTAATATCTTTGTATTAAATTTTTAGATTATTTAAAATATTTTTATATACAATATCATGTTTATACTACTTAGTGATATTAGTCTTTAAAATATTTTTATAATAAAAATAAAAGGTTAAATTATACTTTAGGTCCCTATAGTTTCTTTTTTTTAGTGGATCCTTATAATTTAAAAGTTTCATATTGATTTTTTATGCTTTCATTTAATTTCTAATTAGGTCTCTACCATTAATTTGCTATTAACTTTAAATAACATAGCAAATTATATGCTGATTGGACTTAAAATATACCAACTCAAAGTTGTCATATAAGCATAGTAAATTTATGTTCTTATACTTTCATGAATTTTTTAAATAGTTGTCTATACTTCTTTAAAATTTTGAATTAGGTCCTTGTTAAAGGAAGAAAGAAGGAAAGGAAAAAATGAAAAATAATAAAGTATAATAATTCAATTTGAAATTTGAATTTAGTATCCTTAATATTGAGGTGCACTAAATACATAGTAAATAATTGAAATACTCTTAATAATATTTTCAATAAACTACTAATAATTTAGAATTTAATTAACTAAAATTACTACACCATTTAATAAAATTAAAGTCTAAAATTTGTCATAAATTAAGGTAAGAGAACTACAGATTAAATAATATTTTAAAATAATGTACTAAAAATTGTAAATAGGAATAATTAATTTATTTATTCTTAATGTAGATATATTATTTTCTAATCATGCTGACAACTTTAACACTTGGTCTATCTAACACTAATATGATAATTACCAATAAACTTTAAAGAAAAAATTGATTTTGCATCCTTAAGCATCTAATGTAAGGTAAATATTCTTGGATATCCTTCCTATTACTTGTATGAATTGCAAGGGTGCACAAATATATTATATTTGCCTCATTTTTTCAATATTCTTTACTCTATGATCCGATTAACAAAGTTTAAAAGGAAGGAAAAAAATAGAAGGAAAAAAGGAAAAAAAATTCCCTTTTCTTATTTAGATGAGGATAAAATAAGAAGAAAATTATTTCTCTTTATATTTTTTAGATATAAAAATGAGAAAAAAATTAAATTGAATTGAATTGAATAACAAATTTAATTACCTTTCAAGTTAAATTTGAAAATAAAGAATCAAAGAAAAATTTTCAAAATTTCACTCATTTTTTACCTATATGTGCTTAGAAAGTATTTTAGTGGATCCTACTCTCTCTTTTTTTTCGTCCTTTTCCATCCATTTTCTATCTCACAATCAAGTGAAAAAAATTATTTTTTTTACCCATTTTCACTTTTTCTTTTTTCAAAAATCATTCATTTTCTACAAAAACAAACATAAGTTTAGAGATTATTTATTTTCTAATTGCTATTCGTTATTATATGTTAGAAATACCTTACAAATATTATTGAAAGAGAGGTGTTATCTCTTACAAAATTATCTTCAATTGACATTGACATATTTAGGGAGGGGATTTATAGTATACTTCAAATTAAAAACTATTAAAGATTGTAAGTATTCAATTGAAAAAACTAATGCGCTTAGATGACAAAAATTACAAAATTAGAAGAACTCAAAATGTAATTTCACCTTTTATTTCAAAAATAAAATTGGTGTCAATATTATTTATGAAAATAACCAATTTGTACACATAAATATAGCAAGTGAATTTCACCTATATTGATCTAAATATATGGACTACAAAAGTGTTGATTGTACAATATTATTTGTAGGTAAAATACTCTAAGTCCTTACCTATATGTTTTGTTGTTAATAGTAATTAAGGGTAAGGAACAACGTATAACTAACAAAATGGGTTATCAATTTTATGATACTAATTAGTTACTCATATGTTGCACAGATAAATATTTATTTCAATAATATAATAATATAACTATATATTAATTATTTCCAATAAGGATTAGATAAAAAAAATCAATATATAACTAACAACTCTAAGAAATATCTCATAAAATAAAATATTATAATTTTATTATATGTATATGATTAAATAATTAAAATTGATATTATAATATAATAAAAAAGTAAACTTACAAATTCTTTCAAATACATCAAATCTTATAAAATAAATCTAAAAATTTTTCTCACTTTTGAATACTCATAAATTAAATCAAAGCTAAACTATTCCAAACTATTTCGAATATATGTTGCAATCTTTTAAAAAAATTATTTATACTTCTATAATCTTAAATTGTAGGCTTGTAAGTGGATAGCAATTTTATCTAATAGAAAATTTTTCTAAAATATAAGCATTTTGTAAAAAAAAATAATTATTACAAAACTTTCAGAGAAAATCTATGAAAAAGAACAAGAAAAAAAAAACCCAAGGTAAATTAAGGGAAGGAAATTAAGAATGTGTAAAAAAATCTTAAAAAATAGCCAAAAGAGTAAAATGTTTATAGAAAAAGGTAGTTAAAACAAAAGTATTTGATAAAATAAAAATGGGGAGAAATTTAATAAAAGAAAAAATTCATTATTTTGATTTTTTAATTAATTTTAAATTCAAAAATTGTGTTAATTGGATATCATTTTTAAGATAATTATTATCATTAATATTAATGTTTAATAACATAATTTATCTTTGTAATGGCAATAAATTTTTCATTTACTATTAGTGCATTGTAAAGCAAACTTTTGAAATAATAATTTTATACCACAAACAACTCATTAAATGTAATCCATAAATTACTAGCTACTTGTTGACTAAAATTCAATATTTTAATATTAAATATTTTTTATTTTTTAATTCACATGGAAGAAAGGAATAACTTTTAGTAAAAAAACACCAATAGGGGACTCATATTTAAATGATTTCAAAAAATTGGATTATAATAATTAACAAATAAAAAGGCTCCTTTCAAAATTTGCAAAAAAAAAAAAAACTAATATAGACACACAATAATATTATAGATCACTGTTTTCTTAAAAACTATGATCAATTATACTTATAAAGCCACAAATTTACAAAAAAAAAAGGTAATGAAATTAAAAATTTTGATATAATTATAAATATAAAATAGTTTGATTGAAGTTTAAGAAAAACATATTAAGAATATAGAGGAGAAAAAAGATTAGAAAAATAGCATAAATATTTAGGAAAATATTATGAAAAAAAAGTAATTTAACTAGATTGTGAAATGAAAAAATAAATCTACAATTATCATAATGATAATCCATCAAATGAAAATGAACCACTATGTTATTTAGTAAAAAATATTATCATATACTAAACTCAAGCTTTCTTAGAGAGAAAAGATAGTATTATCAGGATTAGACTTGATATTAAATTTAAATTTTCTCTAATGGTTGCAATTGAGGTTGTTTATTTGTATATGTGGGTAAATGGAGATTTTATCAAAATACATATAGAGACAAAGTGCATGGTAGATGAGAGTTTGCAAATTTTAAATTGGATCTAAATTGTGATGATGATAAGAGTTTGCATTGTAGATAAGAGTTTGCAAATTTTAAATTAGATCTAAATTGTGATGAAGATAAGGATAAAAAAATTTCTATTTAAATTAAACCAAGTTAAAAAAATAGAAAATTTTCAAATGAAATCATATAAAGATAGTGATAAAATAAGTTTTAAATTTTAAAATAAAAAATGCTATTAAGTTTATTTACAAATTTGTTGAGTTTAATTGTAAATTTACAAAAAATTTAAAAATAGCAATTCACATGATAGTTCTACTCCTTTTATGATTTCCTCCAAAAAGTGTAACGACCTTTTCCTATTAAAGAATGTGTGAAATAAAAAAAAATTAACTAATGAAATAAAATATATAAAAAATATACTTTTGTAATTTTTATACATAAAAAATCTAACAAGTTAATAAGAGTCGATTAAGTTACAAATCTTAAAAAATAAAAATTTAATGAAATAAAACATTCATGAAAAAAAAATGAACAATCATATTGAAATAATAATATAAAAAAGAAGCAAATAAATCATAAAAAAAAAGAATTTATATGATAGGAATATTATCAAGCAGTTACAAAAAGTAAAAAGTATAAAATCTTATAAAAGAGAAAAAAAATGAAGAAAAAAGTTCTGATATTTGAGAAGATGATAGCAAGGTGTAGAGAGAAAAAAATAAAACATAACTATAATTTGAAGAGCTTTTTATGAAACTAAAATAATTTAGTATTTATAAATTCTATCAATAGATAAAATATAATTCAAATTCAAATTTTTATTGATAATTTGTTTAATGTTGAAAGATAAATAGAGAAAAAAATGATAAATTGATATGTAATAAAGTATGAAAAATGACGCTTGTCATAAAAAGTAAAATATGTCACAGCTAGCATATAATATAGAAATTATTTATATGTAAAATACTCAAGGTCTTTGCTTGTATGTTTTGTTATTAGTAGCAATTAAAGGTAAGAAAGAATATATTATTAATAAAATGGGTTAGATTTGTTATTCAGCATAAAAAATATATAATGTTATCAAATCAAATAATAAAAATAATTATTTTTCTAATATTTTAACTTATTAAATTATTTTACTATTTATCATAAAAATAAATAAATTATTTAATCTTATTTGGAAGTTTTAGTACGTTATTTATTCAAATTACTTAACATATATTTATCTTAATTTAATTTGTGGAAGAAATCTAAACTTTAATTTTATTAACTGGTGTAGTATTTTTGGTTAATTAGATTCTAAATTATTAACGATTTATTGAAAATGTTATTTAAATTATTTAATATGTATTTAGTATATTTTAATATCAATGATACTAAAATTTAAATTTAAATTTAATTATTATACTTTATTATTTTTTTTCTTTCTTACATTTATCAGGAACTTAATTCAAAATTTTAAGAAACTATAGATATCTATTTAAAAATTTGTAAAAGTATAATGATCTCAATTGTATTTGTTATGCTTATGTGAAAACTAAGTTAGTAAATTTTAAGTCCAGCTGGCAAATCATTTACCACGTGATTTAAAATTGATAGTAGACTAATGGTAGAGACTCGATTAGAAATTAACAAAAGTATAAGTATTTCATTTAAAACTTTTAAATTATAAGGACCCATTTAAAAAAAGTAAGAAACTGTTGAGATCTAAAGTATAATTTAATGAAAATATAATATATTATTTTATATTTATAATATTTAATAATTTTAGTATTTAAGTTATTAATAACAAATTTGGGTTTGTAAAAAGAAAAACATGAAATAGAGTAAATAAAAAGAAGAGAAATAGTATTTGAATTATAAAGTATTAACAAATTCTCAATTAATATATTTTTATATTAAAATATGCTGCTTTAAAATTGGAGTCACATCAATATTAGTAAATTTAAATAAATAAATTTTATTTTAATTTTTTACATATTTTTATTAAAAATAAAATATTTAATAAATTCATTTAATTAGAATTTTATATAATAAAATTTTAATGATTTAAAATATTTTTATAATAAAAAATACATTCTATTAAATTTATACTATTTAATAATATATTCATCTTGGTTATAAATATTAAAAATATAAATTAAGAAGGAAAATCATGTAATTTAGCTAATAAAAAATAGTGTCTCAACTAGAAAAAAAATAAAATTTGAGCTAATATTAAAAGTACAAAAATATATATATGTACAATTCAATTCAATTTATTTTATTTTAAATATTTTCATAATAAAAATAAATATGTTATATTATACTATTCAATGATATTAATATCTAAATTATAGGTGAATTGAGTGAATAAAGGCAAAAAGAAAAGGCAAACAATAAAGTAAATAAAATGAAAAAAAAATAATGCATGAGTTATAAAATCTTTAATAAATCTCAATCACTTGAAAATTGATATTATTGTTGAAATTTAAATAAATTATGTTATTTTATTTTTCATAGTTTTTGTTAATAAATAAAATATGTAATTATTAAATACAATAAATACTTTATATACAAGGTTATGATTTATTTGAAATATTATATAATGAAAATAAAATATATCATGTTACATTTATACTACTTTGTAATATTAGTGTTTAAGTTGTAAATAATATAATTGGATAGAAAATTATAAAAATATTTAATAGAACAAATAAGAAGCAAAGAAGTGAAACATAATTTATAAAATAATAAAAGTTAAAAAATGAAGTTAATAAAAAATGTGTTTAAGAAAAATAAAAGAAGAAAAGAGCGAAGTGGTAAAAGAAAGAAAATAACATAATATAGTAAATAAAATAAATATTACCTAAATGAATAAAAAAATTTAGTACATAGTAATGGAATAAAAAATTAAATTAACTTAGAAAAGAATTGAAAAATAAAAGATAAATAATTTTGATGAAGTTAAATCAGATTAAATTAGATAGAAGAATATTATGTAGCTATTAAATAAAGAATATAAGGGAACATGGGAAGGAAAAAGTAATTTTGAAGAAAAAATATTTTTTTAAGAAATGACATGTCACAAAAAAGTTGTTAAAGTAATTTTTGTCCAAAAAAAATTTTGTTTTATTAATATGTATAGATAGAAATCCCAAAAATATAGAGTGTGTTTGAATATATTTTTATTTTTGTATTTTTAAAAATTATTCTTAAAAACTATTTTCTTGTTGAAACTAGGGTAGGCAAACTTTAGTTTCAATTTAAAAATCAACTAACCATTTTAAACTAAATGATTTCCTAGAAATCTCATAATTAACTGAAATTATCATATAAATTATTCCTAATTGAATTAATCAATTACAAATGGTTGAAAATAGTTTAAAATAGTTAATCATTTTACTAATCACTCTCTTCAAGCCCAGCAGTACAACACTCAAGTTTCGAACAATTGGCAATGTTAAGATTACTGGGACCCAATTTAAGCGTAAAAAGCAAGCATCAATTAGTAGTTGTAAGCCTTTTGGCCTTTCATATTTCAAAAAATTTATTCATGACCTACCATGCTTAAAGACATAAAACAAATTAAATAAAATTAAAATTCATCAAAAATGAAAGTAACATATACTAACATTCATTTAAATAGAGCTCTGTAAATATCAACCAAGTCTCATTCATTGTCTAGCAAACAAGATGGTATGTTGCTCTAGTCTTTGGATTGGAAACATTAATTGAAAATAAAACTAAAAAAACACTAAGTGATTCTTTCTAAATCATATTATAGCTGCCCATTACAAATTTTTCTGTATTGAAGCAATAAGATAGCATAATGATCATTCTCCTTTTGTTAAATTTGTACCAAAAATTAAAAAATTCCTTTATATTTGTACCATTTGCCACACAAACTATACTAGTGGCAACCCCAAAGTATGATTTCTATTCACCACCATAAAGAGGCTAGCAATACCTAAAAAAAGTCCTAGCCTTTGTTGCACTATAATTATACCAATCTCAAAAAAAAGTTCCTACACTAAATACTAATCTATAAGATAGCATCAAATGTAATAAATATAAATGGAGAAACACCATCAAATTATAGCAAAAACCTACATAAAAAAGAATAAAAACTAGTCATTAACCAATCATTATAAATTTAAGCATTCAAGAAGGTAATAGAGAAATATAAGGAATTGTGTAGAATGAAAAATATAGACTAATCCACTATTATATCAATCAACAGTCATAGGCAAATGAATCTTCTTATTACTATTGTGCTCTACCACTAGCATGGCCACTTTGACTAACCCTTCCCCTACTACCATTTGCACCACTAATTGGTTTAATTGCTACTATTATTATCTCTAACAAAAAGATAATAGGAAAATATTAACTAAGTAATATAAAAGATAAATACATTAGAATAGTAAACAATTTTTAAATGTTTTGAATATTATTACCTTACTTAATCTTTTCAATCTTTTCTAGTTCCTCAATGAATTCAATGTCTTTGAAGTTAAATTTTATGGGCATCAACCAATTTTTAGTGCAGATTAAAGTCTTAATTGTCTTTGTGGAAATGAAGCTTCTAAAGACATCCAAAACACATCCTTTTGTGCTGACTACAAATTTTGAAACTAATGTCGAGACAAGGACAGCCAATAAATCCTTTACCATTTTTGAAAAAATAAAGAATCTTGATTCATTTAACTTCCACCATGCTAGCACATTATAATTGTCATCTTTATCTATACAACATTCATTTAACTTTCTAATTCATTTTTTCCTTCAATTGTGTCTTTTAGTCCTTAAAAAAGACCTAAATGTTGCAGTTTTTGCTTTGTGTGCAACTAGTTGCCCATGTGTAGCCCTTTTAACTAAAAATGACCTTAATATATCATTGGATGAAGAGATGGGTTGTCCATATTCAATTGTATACCACTTATACAATTTGCCCATTTCATTTTTCACCATCTTAATGATTGATTCAGCTATATCACTCTTATAAATGTCCTTAAATGACCACTTGAGGTAAGCTCATTTATACCTTGGATCCAATGCATTGGCAATAAAAATTAAAAGATTCATATTTTCAATTTTACCCTAATACTTGCTATACTTCCTTTTCATATCCATTTCTATCAAGTATAAAATAGAATCTGTGTCCTCATCCTTAGTCTAATTATTTATCCCACTTTGCACCAAAGGAAGATGAATTAATGTAGTGTTAGAGGTCACATACAATGAGTCAGAAAATAAAAGAGTGACATCATAAAAAATTTTAAGGAACTTGATAAAGGCCCTAGCATTATTCCAATTATTATTGTTTGGAGGGCTTTCTCTTTTATCATTCTAATAAAAATGCAACAAGTAATCTATGTCCTTATCTTCTAATTTTTCAAATGCCTTTTAATGCTTTTCAGTAGCTTCCAACATTTTATAAGTTAAGTTCCATCTTGTTAGAACATCAAGGCACACCAAAGCCTTGTAAGTGATGTGGTCTTGCGCAATAGCATCTTTAAATTTTGAATTTCTTGAAGTAAAAGATCTCACATTCCTCACAACATTCCTAATTGCTGCTATAAATGGAGATCCTTCAATCATTCACTAACCACTAAGTTTAGTATGTGGGCATAACATCTAACATGCATCAATTCCTCATTCATAATCAACCCTTTCCAATTTTTCAATTTTTTCTTTAAATATGCTATAGCTCCATCATTAGAGCTAACATTATCAATTATTATAGTACAAGCCCTTCTTAAACCCCACTTATTCAAGCATGTTTCAATTTGTTTTCCTATGGTTTCCCCTTTATGATTTGCTATAAGATAGAAGTTAAGAATTCTTTTTTGTAACTTCCACTCTTTATCTATAAAGTGTGCAGTCAAAGCTATATAATTCAAATTCTAAATAGAGGTTCAACAATCAATAGTAATGCAAACTTTAGAGCAATCAAATTCTAATAAAGCCTTAAGTTTACCTTTTTCTTCTATATATAACTTATAGCAATCCTTAGCAATTGTATATCTAAAGGGAACATTCAATTGAGGTTGGCATTTTTTCATCATATGCTTGAACCTAGCACCTTTAACTACCTTAAATGGTTATTCATTAGTAATCACAAATACAGTTATTGCCTTTCTACACTCTTCAACATCATACACATAAGGCATAAAACCAACTAAGGTAGTTTTATTGCCACTCCTTTCAAAATCTAACACTTGTTGCTTAGGATCAGATGTTAATGCATATAGATATTTAGGGTACTTATCCATATGAGCTAACATATTTGAAATATCATGACCTTTACTACCACATAGAAATCTAATTCCATAATATTTATATTTAGCAATCCATTCACTTACTTAATCCTTAGGCACTTCATTAAAAAAGGTCAATGCTGGTGACCTTTTCTTGCTCTCAATCCAAGCTTATTGGTTTGCAGAGGACTTTCTTTTCTTGGTTGGTAGTTTCTTTGCTGGTGCTTTGCTTGTGACATCTTTCCTTTTTCTTTTTAGCAGTAGTAGAAGTAGAAAGGGGTAAAATAAAGGCTACACTTGGTCCAGTAGTTTCTACATCATAAGCAACAACTGTTGTCTTTACCCCCTCCACTTAAGGGATCACCGGGCTTCTCCATCTACATCATAAAATTAATTTCAAGCATAAAAATTCAATGTAAATAATCATAAAGTTGTATATTCAGATTGTCAAACTTTAAAGTGTCATAGCAAACAATCATACATATCCTTTTGTTGAATTTAATGTCATAAATAAAAGGATATATCTACTTTTATTAAAAATTCAATGTGGATAATCATAAACTTTTATTCGATTGATATGTATTTAATAATGTGTTATTTTTTTATTCACTCAACTATACACACATTCATATTGCAACAAGTACCATCTAACAAATCTATCAAAAGCTTTGAATTTGACTCTATCATTAGCTATTTAAAACTCATATTCCATGTTAAATTAACCTCAACTTGAAAGGAACTATATATTCCCAAGTCATGCATAAAACCATCTAACTAATCTCCTAATTTATTTTTAATAAGACTTACATAATCTATTAATATTAGGTTCTTTTTAGATGTGCCATCAATATTGAGTTTAACTGAATTATTCTTTTAGAGAGCCCAACAGATACTCAATATTTCTTTTATTAATCAAAAGTATTTTTTAATACTTGATCAGGTATAATAATCTACTTAATAAAATAAAAATAGTTATTAAAGTATTAATAAGATACTTCAAATTAGGTACAAAATACTTTGATTTCTCCATTTTCATAAGAACTACATTGCTATCTCCTAAATCATCCACCAATCATACCTTACTAAATGATCAGCTGGAAAGTCAAATTCTTCTCTATCCAATCTTCCTAAGCCAGCATAAGGAAAAGCTTTCTATATTTGTGGCCCATTAGCTTCTACCAAATACTTTTTGCCATTGCACAATCTGTAATACATGAAGTTGATCCTCAATGTGATTATGACAAGCATGACAATAAGCGTTGCCATGATTTCATTTGTGTCTTTTATCCACATTACAATAAAAGTTTATGATTATCCACATTGTATTAACACGTGTTCATGTTTCTGTTTGCCATATTTCGATTGTTTAACAGGATAAACCTATACACCTATATGCTTCACTCCTCAAGTGCATAGCTTTTTTTATTATGAACTCTTGTAAAACATTCTAAGTTCTAAGTTTTTGTAGATTTGAATTTATAGTGTCTGAATGCATGAATTCCTATAGAAAAAGAGTTAAGTTCTATGGTTTAATGACCTAATTCAATTTGATTTCTATTGTAAGGTATAGGTAGATTTGACTTATTTACTACATTTAATGTGAAATCTTATACAACCTTCTACTATTCTGTTCTAATTTTGCAATTAATTATTAGGTTTCAAAGTTTTGATAAGACATTTAGATGCTCCTAACCTTGTGAATGGTTACTAACTCAATTTACTAGATTGGGGAAGTAGTAATGTTGTTGCAATTAAAACTTGAAAACACAATTTACTTATGGATCACAAAAAACTATTGTACTTTTTGAACTTTTTCCCTTTGATGATAAAGATGACCTTATTACAAACATTATATGGGCTCCCAATGGAAGACACATTGCTATAGGATTGAATAGTCTTGAAGTACAATATTGAGTACTTCATAAAAGCAAGCGTGTATTAAGAAAGGTTCCCTATCGCTAACACACACATTCATGTTCTTGTTTGCTAATAAAACTTTTCATGTCATCTAGTCCAAAACCGATAGAGCTTGACAACAAATCAAATAAAAGGATATGTATAATAAAAAGCATCCTCAATATTAAGGCAAACTATGGAATTGCAGACAACAAGAGACATGCAGAAACATTTAAGATATTGTCGATATAGATAACTTA
Organism: Sindora glabra; assembly: GCA_020226215.1. Classification (NCBI taxonomy): domain Eukaryota; kingdom Viridiplantae; phylum Streptophyta; class Magnoliopsida; order Fabales; family Fabaceae; genus Sindora; species Sindora glabra. Next base: position 33,730,991 of record CM035228.1, on the reverse strand, counting down.
ATAAAAGTAACCCCCAATATGATTTTGTCATATGTTACTTCATTATCTAGGATTTTCCTCACCTATGTAAAAACTCTGAACTTAAATTCCATTTCCAATTCTATAAAAAAAATCATTCCTAGTTTAGAATCAAATTATCACTCACTTAATAATACCCTTTATGATTAGCAAACTACCCCTCTATTCTTCTATACTTGCCTTATGCATTGCCATTGTGAGTCACACCTAGACATGAATTGCACTGTATCCAAGTCTTGTAGAAAATGATAAATCTATCAAGTATCAAATTAAGAAATCCAACAACCTTGTACAAGGTAGAAGAAAATTCAAATCTTTCAATTACTAAAATGAAAATAAAGAAAAACATATTATAAATATCAATTATAAATGCTTGAAATAAGAAACCGCTAATAAAGAAATCTTGCCACATCCGTTCCTTAATGGATGAAAGAAATATATATTCCATACCCTTAAAGTCAAAGCTACAAGGCATTGGCTCCTCACAAACCAAAAAATGAAACCTTCCTAATAGATCTTCCTCATACGATAACAAGGTGATAGTGGCCATATTGTGGTGGAGGAGGAGCTCTAGGATGGTGACCCAAGATGATGGTGGTGGGGTAAATTTGGATTCCAATGTGTGGTGGGTTATAGTTTTTTTAAAAGAGGGAGTCAGGGAAATGTGTGAGAAAGGAGATTCAAATTTTAGATTAGAAATGGTCAACTTGCAATCATGACTTGTGGAGGAGGCAAAGAGAAAAAAGGACAACTAGTAGCTTAAGCCAAAATGCACCATTTTCATACCTTCTTTATTAAAGTAAGTGCTCTTACATTTTTTATTTGTAACAATTCGGTTAGTTGTAACTTATATGGATGAAAATTATTACCTCCATAACTGATTGAATAAAATGAAAAAAATGAAAAATCTTTTTGAACTAAAATATTTTTATAATCAATCATTTTAAACTGACTAAATATGAAATGGTTTAGTTGGTTTAAAACAATTTGTCACATTTTGCCTAACCCTAGTTGAAAAATGAAAAATATAAAGTGATTGATATTATATATAAGAAAATGTTTTATTTAATTATAAAATTAGCATTTAAAATTAATAAATAAATTAGAAATAACAAACAATTATTTTTTATTTTTATGTTATATATTTATAAAATAATTTTTAAAAATAAATCTTAAAAATAAATTATCAAACAAATCTTTTTATTTTTAAAAATAAAAAACCTACAAACTTATAGTTGTTATGGTTTTCACTTTTCCATAAACTAGAATAGCCTTCAACAACTTCCATAAAATGCTTCAAATTAATTTGTAACTAAGGAAATTGGCGCATCATTGCTCCTTGTTGATTCTTGCGATGTTACCACATGTGGTCCATGTGGACTTATTGATTGCCTTGAATTTTTAATTTGTCTTAGCAGGTTGAGGTGGCCAGCCTTTTCTAGTTGGAAGCAGGGTTATGTTTAGATATTTTAGGGCCTTAGGCAAAATTATTAAAGGAGTTTAATATAATATAAATTATCAAATTCTCATTTTATTCTTCTAGCTTTCTAAGTTACAAAATCACCTATCAAAGTTTTGTAATTAGGTAATTTTAATATTTCACTCTCAATAGATAATATGACTAATTCATGTAATCTATCTTGTAGCATAGTTGATCTCAAATAGAATTTAAGCAATTTTAATTTTAAAAAACTTCTTTCGACAATAATAACTATTATAGGTACTATCAATAATATTCTATAATCATTTCTTTATCAATTGAACTAATTGTTACATCCCTTTATGAATAGTAATTACCAAGAATACTACATTGAGATTGAATTAACTTTTCAACTTTTTTTCTTTAATTGTCCAAAGTCAGATTCATACTTTCTATTTGATATCTTTTATTGTTACAAAGTATAAAAATAAAATAAAATAATAATAAAAATATAAATACAAATAAATAGATGTGCAAAGTAAATAGAAAAAATGATTAAATGATAAAACCTGAAAACTTGGAAACAAAGAGAATTGTATATCGTATTATCTACTGCAACAATTTGATATTAATTCATTTTGAAAATTCACTTTAAAAGAGTATAAAGATAAAAGTGAGAAGAAAGAATAAAATATGAGAGTTAAGAAAATTTGAAGAGAAAATATTGAAATTTTGTGGTATATATAGTTAAAAAAATGACTGTTATAAATTTTAATATTAAAAATTGTTAATTGATAATAATGTGCAAACACAATATTACTGTCAGATTACTAACATATAACTCCTTAATAATACATCCAAATCTGCAATTAAATTATGTGTAGATTTTATTAGCTCATGATATGACAAAAGTATAGTTTTAGACTTAGATAGTGGTAGTGTTATAAGTTAGTATCTTGAGAGAAGAAAAACCACTCTTCTTGTCCAATCATTAATATGTTGGCCATTGATCAATGACTATATAAAATAAAAAAAATTATAGATGAAACTTAGGAAAAATTAGAGGTGTAAAGCAAGTACCTTACTTGTCTATCCATAGACGCGGCCTTGATTGGAAGTAGCCTTTTTTTTTGTAAGAAGTCGCCAAAGCTTTTTCCCATAATAAAGAAAACCAATTAAAAAAAGAAAAGTAAAGTAAATTCATCATCAATGTAGTCATCCCACAAAGATTCCATTGAAAGCAACAAAACATTGTCTTCTTCTGCTTTTTCTTTAAAGGGTCATTTGGTTCATACAGGAACTAAATTCCTATGGGAAATAGAATTTCATAGAAAGTTAATTTCCCATACGAACTTTTTGGAAAATTCTAAATTTTGTTTAGTTGACATGGAGCAAGTTCCATTTCCCAATAAAGAAATTCCTATGTTTTTGTTTAGTTCAACTTTGTATTTCCTACGATATAACAATGAAATGACCACAATAGCCTCTAAAATAATATATTAATAGATATTAATTGATTTCAATTTTTTTATGTGAAAAATGAGAGTCTCAAGCATTATTACTGTTCTCCAAGGCAGGAAAATAAAAGGACACGACATCGAAATGACAAAATGCAATGACCTGAATACGAAATGACGTACGTGATAGGCATTTCGGGGGACACAAAAAGGCAGAAACAGTAACAACACTTTGCATTCCATCTCAAAGCTTAGTACCAGTGATCTCAAAATGCAAGAAAACACTGTACAAATCATCACCAAATACAGCAAGAAAAGAGTGCAACAACCCTGAACAACCGGATAACATCATTTCTTAACATCGAACGTTTAAAATAAGATTAAACAGTAACTCCGCACAAATGGGTCATCCTGTAATGACCTTGAATTAATACAATAGTAAAAAAATATAATAATAATTAAAATAATAATAATAAAAATTTATTGAGATTGTAATGAGTGAAAATTTACTTAGAAACCTAAGAATAGATTTTTTAAAAATTTTACTTAGAAATTCATTGAATTTCTATACCCGATAAAGAGAAAAAGTGAGAAAATGAGTTGAAATTATAGTAAATTAATTCAAAAATTTTATGGATGATCAAAAATAATTTTCAAAGCTCAAAAATAGTTATGGAAAGTCAAAATAAAATTTTTAAGATATTTAGAAGCTCAAGGGTGAAAATGTAAAGAAAATAAGTAATTTGGGGCTGAATTGTAATAAACCGGGGCCGAATTATAATAAACCATTTTATATTTTTAGCCTTTTTATTTTTTTGTTGTATAGGTTGGGTTGGCCCAAGTTTTTTTCAGACCCAAATGTGAAAAATTAAGGCCCAAATTCGTGATCCAACACTAACCCAAACTTCCAAGGGAAGCCAAGGACCAAAATGAAAGAAAATGGTAAAATTTGGGGGCAAAAGAGTAATATTTGAAAACTTTTTATTTGTGTCTCATTTTTACTGGCTAAAAGGTGATTTGCTGGTCTAAAACCCCAGCTACTTGGATGTCCTATGCAGCCCACCATGTGTCCCCAAAATCCCCCCAAAATCCAAGGCAAATTTAATGTTTGAAATTGATGAAAATTGTAGAATTTTTTAGAAATTCTTTAAGCAATTTCTATATAAAACAAAAGAGGCTTAGCAGCAGCAAATTTGCTGCTCCTCTCCAGCAAAATGTGACCACATAGAAGAAGAAACAAGGAAAGTTATACAAAGTAGATTCAAGAGAAACTTGGCAAGTTAAATAGGTAGATTTTAATACCCCTAAATTCTTATGAAATTCTTCTTCCTCTTAACTCTAAAATCTGATTTTTATTTTCTTGAATTCATCTCCCTCTCCCTTAGAATTCAGAGTTGAAAAGAGGAAGAAAGAAGTAAGGATTTAAGGTGAGTAATAGGTTGTTATACATTTTATGAATTTCTAATGCTGGATGGTCATGATGAATATGATTCCTTGGACATGATTTGTGTTGGTTGCTGTGATAATTAGTTCAACATGATTTGAACATGTGATGATGTTGTTGGAAGTGAGTATTTGGATCATGAATAATGAGAATGGAAGTGGTTTTGTCTGTTGCAAAGAAATTGTTAATATTATGTTGGAAATGGCATAAAAAAGGATGAAAAATGCTGTTGAAGTTCTAGTTGGTGAATAGTCACATGGAACCTGGGTGATTTATCATCAAAAAATTTGATTTTTGATATCTTAAGGTCTCTCATGATGTGAGGTTGAATTCTGGAAATTTTGAGGATTTTTAGAAACTTTTAGGTATTTTAGAAGAATTTCCTAAATCAAGTCATCAGTGCTGTCCAAAAATAGGGCACTTTCACGTTGGCTTCTGTTTTTGAATTTAGAGAAACCAATTAAGGTGTTATTAATATTGTGTAAAATTTTCATGGCAATCAGAGATGAATTGGTCACCCAATAAAATGGTGAAAAGGAGCTGTTCATGACAAAACCCGAATATGCCCAGTCTTGTTCACGAAATTTTTAGGAGTATCAAATGGTTGAGAAAAATTCTGGAAAAATTTGTATGAATCACTCTAATTGTGATGTAGTATGGGTTAAAATTTTAGAAATAGTAAATTTTGTTTAGTTCTTCAAATAATTCCTGCCCTTATGCTGCCTAGATAGGGTCTACATACAAAATATTTTGTGTGACATGAATTGTTTAATTTGTGTGTATGACATATGAATTATTTGATTTGTATACATGAATATCCTTTAGGATTTGATATGAGAATGAGCATAGAAAGATAAATGAAGCATAAAACACTTATGGCATAGTTAGTATTTTGATACATTCCTCAAGGAAAATTGTGGTTGATGCATGTGACATCCCACAATTGTTTATTCTACTTACAAAAATGTGGGAGGGAGAAAACATCCTTCGCATAGAAGGAGAGGAGGGGTAAGTAGTGGAGGGAAAAGGTTAGTGGCCTTGAGCCTAGGGTGGCGGGGGATAAGGTTGGACCGAAGATATAAGGTGACATTACATACCAACTAATGTCATTCCTCAAACAACGTAATATCTAAACTTAGACTTTTAATTAGAAAAGCAACCTTAGATGGGAAAACCAAAAGAAGGCAATAACAGGTTATTACTCACTGAGTATATTTATACTCATTTCGTATTTTCTTTAAACTGTCTTTTCAGGTAAAGACCATGGATTCGTGGATGCGCGGTAATACTTACAGAGGATATGCCACGACACCCCTTGGGACGTATGGAATAGAGTTCCACATAAAGATCCGGGTCACTCCTAACGAAATAAATATTTTGTATCATACAGACTATTGGCCCATGGACAGAGAGTCAAATGTCCTCAAAATTTTCTTCCCACTAGTATTGGTCACCCTGAATGAGGATTCCGGGAGTAATGTGACACCGTTAAGGCCTATAACATCTAGTTCCAGTTCTCCTCCAGAATCTGATCCGGAGGAGGAAGACCCTAATCAGGTTAGTGTGTCAGATGACTAGGTCTAATGTATTTAAAGTTATAATGGACTTATCTTTGTAATTATTTTGTATTGTTATATGTATATTATTTTGGTATTTTAACTCTTTATTACCTACTTTCTTTCAGCACGCCCTAATATTATTTTTATAAGTATATACGATATTATGTTATCTTTAGGGGCTAGTAAGGATATCTTATCAGTGTGAAATGCTGATTGGATATCTTTACGCCGGTCATGACTAAAGCACGTCGGGTCATGACACGTCCACAGGTAAACCCACCTCCTCTTTAGCATTGACTCTAGTACAGGCATTATACTTTAGTTAACTTGAATGAAAATGTCATAGTTTCCTTGGATTTGTGTTCCTATGTAAGTTCAAGGGAAACCTTCGAAGTTAGTACAACCATAGTATACCAAATATTTTGTTGCATGTTACTGTCACTCCACATAATATCTGTTTGTATGAGAAATAGAAAAATGGCACCGTGCATATTTCATTGTCTTTTTGACATTCTATTCACATAAAAATAAAAGGACATTAGGGAGTCATCTAATGCCCAAAAGTAAAGTGCTCTTCCATTGGTATTGCCTTTAATCATGTTTGATTTGTAAGTTTATTACCACAATGTGGTGGGTGTTACTATTCTCAGCGAAATAGTAACACCTTGTTTCATTAGTCTTTGATAGGGTAAACACCTTGGTTTTGTCAAGGTTTTTCATTTAGTCATGAATCATCTTGTCTATATCTTATGTTTTTTGGGCTAGCGTCTCTATTTGCGAACCAAACACAACCATGTCACCATAGTAGAGGTTCGTAAAACAGTTATATCTCGGTTCTTGGCTCATGTTATTGTTTCTCGGTGAAACAGCAACACACCACTACCACGAGGTTGCGTTGTCAATTATACAGCATTTTGTCTAATCATGGTTGTTTTTGCTCATTGTTAACACAGTAGAGCTTTGTTAAACATGCATCTCTTATTTTTTATTCATGTTACGGTTTCTTGCTAGAATAATCACACATTATTTCTTGTAAGTTACACTGTTAATCATACATCATTTTATCAACTTATATTTCTTTTGCTCGTTATCAATGCAGTAGAGATTCATAAAATATTTATTTCTCAAATCTTGGCTCATGTTACTGTTTCTTGGTGAAACAACAACACATCTCTACCACAAGGTTGCATTGTTAGTCAGACCTCATGTTGTCTACTTGTGCATGTTTTTATTTTTTTTCAATATAGTAAAGTATTGTCAAACTCGCATATCTCATTTTTTCTGGCTCATATTACTATTTCTTGGTAAAACAGTAACACATAGTTCCTTGGAAGTTCTACTGTTAATCATACCTCATCTTCTTAACTTATGTTTCTATTGCTCATTATCAAAGCAGTAGAGATTCGTAAGACAGTTATATATCGGTTCTTAGCTCATGTTACTGTTTCTTGGTGAAACAATAACACATCTCTACCACGAGGTTGCATTGATAGTCATACTTCATACTGTCTACTTGTGCATCTTTTTTTTTTCAATATAGTAGAGTGTTGTCAAACTCGCATATCTCATTTTTTTGGCTCATGTTAGAAACAGTAACATATAATTTTTTCAAAGCTCTGTTGTTAATCATGCCTCACCTTGTCAACTTAAGTTCCCTGTGCTTGTTAACAATACAGTAGAGATTCATAAAATAGTTATATCTCAAATCTTGGCTTTTGTTACCATTTCTTGGTGAAACAGTAACACATCTATATCATGAGGCTGCATTATTAGTCATACCTCATGTTGTCCACTTGTACATGTTTTTGTTCTTTTTCAACGTAGTAAATTGATGTTAAACTTGCATATCTTATTTTTCTGGCTCATGTTACTGTTTCTTGGTGAAATAGTAACACATGGTTCCTTGGAAGCTCCACTGTTAATCACACCTTATCTTCTCAACTTATGTTCCTATTGCTCGTTATCAACACAGTAGAGATTCATAAGACAGTTATATATCAGTTCTTAGCTCATGTTACTATTTCTCAATGAAATAGTAACACACTACTGTCACAATGTTGCATTATTATTCATACTTCACAAAGTAGCACTTATACATGTTTTTGCTTGTTGTTTGTTCAATAGAGTTTTTTTAAACATATATCTCTCATTTTTTATAGTGTGTTACTGTTTCTTGATGAAATAGTAATACACTAGAAAGAATTGGAAGTTGCATTTTTAATCATACCTCGTTTTGTCTATTTATGCTTGATTTAATGCTTGATTTGACATTTACTTGAGCACAAAGGCGCTAAAGCACTCACACAAGCAGATGATTCTGAAAAAGAAACCCAAAAATTCCAGCAATATAGGTCCAATCTGTTGGCGTGCATAAGGCCGGTTGATTAACTTTAATTTGATGACAAACACACAATGGTGTTGCAGCATAACCCATTTTGGGTCCTAATAAATGCAATAATAACAAAGGAACTAAATCGCAGTATATGTCGGAAGAGCGATGTTGAAATTCAGTCCATAATTGCTACTTTCTTAGAAAAGAATAATCATTTCAATATCAGGGGTGAACATTTCAGAATAACATCAACATCAGTGAAGCTGATCTTTAGAATAAGAGATGGAGACCAGCCCATCCAGACAACATCTAGCACAAGGCCATTGTCAGACTTTAACATAAGGTGTTTCCGTGGCAAAATACGGATGAGTAAACTAATAATATTCAATACACTCGAAAGAGCAATGTGAGGGGCATCAGAGATTGACGTGCAGGATCTCTCCCATCTTATGACATTGATGCTTCTAATCATCCTCTTCGTACCAAACAGGGCCCACACATTGGGCTGGTCATATATTAAATACGTAGAGGAAGTAGATGTAATAGCACAATATGGGTGGTCACAACACATTCACGATCAACTAATGAATTCTTTCAAAAAGGACAGCACCCCCAATGTAACCGGTTGTGTCATGCTATTGCCAGTAAGTTAAAGATGTCAAAACTCCTTTTTACTTTGTGTTCGTATCCTTTACATTATTTTCATTCATTTCCATTCATTTGAGTGAATGTTCTTGTCTCCTTATTGTATGTTTATCGCAAGTCTTGGCTCATCTTACTGTTTTAGACCAAAAACAATAACATGTCATTATTTTGTCTGTGAATGGTTACCTAAAGTTTTATGGCATTTTAATTGTTAATGTGATTTCAGTTAATAGTTATTTTTGAGTTTTTCCTTCATGTTGATGGTTGTGTACAAGAATAACTTATTTACCTCCAGTTTTTCTTGCTCTTTTTATTACTCTGTCCTTGGATACAACCTCCAAAGGAAACTAACGTGACAAAATGAACGATTTATTGTCGACGGTATTGGCTATGTGAGATGACAAGCGTGCTGAGCGGGCATCACATCGAAAGAGTTCCAAGATGCCTCAAATAGGACCTAAAGCTCCTCACACGCCAATTGAGGGATCAACTTATCAGTCAGCTTTAGGTAACCATATAAAAATGTCAACTTATTATAAAGTCTGATACATGTCAGTATAAGAAAACATGTTACTATCTATTTCCATGAGAAATAGCAACATCGAACAAGATGTTACTGTTTCTACGTGAAACAGTAACAGGTCCTTCTCTCCAGGTTTTTATTGTTAATTTGATCCTCATTCCAGCAATTTACTTTGTTTTATGAATAGTGTTGCTGTTTCTTAACAAACACAAGCATGTCATAGTTATAATGCAACATGTTACTGTATTTTTTGAAAATAGTAACATGTGCCCTTCATTAGTTTTAACAGTTAGTAATATTTGATTTGTCAATTTTTTCCCCTTCATTGACCTTGTGTTAGGGTTTTCACGTAAAATAATAACATATTGTGGGGTTCTCCTGATCTGGAGTGGAAACAGAAATATATTTTGATTCCAATTTCTTTCCATTAACCATACATTATTTTGTGCGTTTATTGGGTTTCATAGTTAATAATTTACCCATAATTATTGTTATGCTAAAACTTTATCCTTTATTTGCATGTTTTTGTTTCTCACCGAAATAGTAACATGTTGATTTCCCACACTAATAGTGAAAATACTATTATGTTTCAGGTCATAGATAAAGAAATTGAGTTCACAGTACAAGAATACGACCTCCTCTACATGAAAGAAACAAACCTACAGTTAATTGAATTTGTTAACAAAACAAAATCACAGGACACACCCTCCTAATCGGAGGATTTGAAGGGCGATACTGAGACAGCATCGGCCCAGTATATGATCCAACCTCGAACAACAAAGCTGGACCAGTTTGCCAATATTGTACTATCCTACAAGGAGCAACAGCAACAACACAACGATGAAGTGCTACGGCTTAGGGATCAACTCTTCAGTGCAAACACAGAAATACTCAAATTGAAGGATGAATTGACATCCCTCACTAAGAAACATCAAATGTTAGAATAACAGACACAACAAAATGTAGGGACAATAGCTAAAGTCAAACACAATAACGTACAACTATAGGAGCAACTATCCACAACAACAAGTGAGGCAGAAAACTTCAGGGCGATCAACGATAGTTTGGAAAATTAGAAAAAATAGCTCAATGCATAGCTATTAGAAAAAATTGTGCAGGTGGTTGAACAAGATGGGGTAGAAACCACCGAAACTGATGAACAAAATATAGACGAGAAAAAGTAGCATTCGATGATAGTGAATATTAAAAAGAAAACAAGAAAAATAAAACGAGACGAGGAGTTCACGTACTCGAAGCCATTGAAAAAATGAACAAGATAAACAGATGCATGATAAACGACAACAATTGTTGAGGAGGTCTATAGGCAGAGCAAAGAGGTCTCTGTTATAATTGAAGATGATACACCAGCAAATAAAACTAATAAAAAGCAAACTCATAAGGCACCGAATACTATAAAGTTTTCAATTGCAAAATACCTGACCTAAGATGTCAGGAGTAAGATGGTACAAATAAAATTAGCAAGAGACCTACAGTAAGTCATGTCCTATTTTCTTCTGAATTCTTTGCATTTACTAGAAAGTTTTTCCTATCGCCTCATCTAATCCCTATGTCAAATCACTATATGCAGTATTTTTGTCTAGTCAATCCCCCAACAGAATTTGTTCATAACCTTTGAGAATTTAGTGGGAGTAATGAAGGAGAAGTTAATCATGAACAATGTATCCATAATTTGATTGTTTAAACATATTATTATTTTGTCTTTAATCACACCTCTAGCTATGTTATTGTTTCTTCCCTAAAAAGTAACAGGAACTTACTGAGTCTAATCGGTCTCAAAAAGCATGGTCACCACTGTGTGGAGTGCAAACAATTAGATACAATTATTATTTCTATTTCAACTGCTGGATTCTTGTGCTACTGTTTGGAGTTTGCCACCCTTATCAATCATCTAACAAGAACTTAACAATCAATGCATATCATAGATGGCCATATCTACACTTTGAGCCTGGCTTCCACGAACAATAAAAGGAAGATATTTGCATTCGACAACTGCTGCTAGGTAAGATTCTGAATTCATTTCCCAAATATGAATCACAGAAGGCAGCATTGATTCTGACTTAGGTTAAAACTATATTGACAGTCTTACATTGTGAGCGACACCAAGTTACTCCAGGAAGTCAGGTAATTCAAATTCGATGCACATATGGAAGAGGTAATGGCTGCAGATGTTGTTATCTTCCCAGTAAACTCCACGGGCGTGAATGACTTCAGAAACCCCAACCACTTCACACTTCTCATCCTAGATAATAAAGAGTGCAAATGGACACACTATAACTCACTACGGCCGAGAAGAGAGAGGGCACCGGATCCATACTTTCGTGATGCCACGATGATGTTAAGTGATATTAAATACTACGATAGAATAGCAAATGCTGTTACTTTTGATTTGACTAAAGTTGCATCGCTAGCTACATTCTTGCACCCTATACCTTGTTATCTTATTGACGTTACTCTTTCCATCAGACACAGTAACATATCATACTCATAATAAGACAACATTGTATCTCTCGTATGTAGCTTATTTCATGGTCTTCCGTTGGAGAAAACATGTCAAGTGTGATTCTATTAGATGATAAGCTGTTATTCATTGATGTTTCTATTTCTTGTAAAGATAGTAACACTTTGTTTTCTCAAAGTTCCATTTTTTAATTAAACTTCATTGGGTTATTTGTATGCTGGATGTGTTTTTTACTGATGTTACTGTTGCCATAACAAAAACTAATAAGCCATAACATTACAAGATGTTACAGCTAGTAATGTAGACAGTTGCATGAAGTTTTCATTTTTCATTTTTTTTTTGTTTGCTAACAATAGAGTGGACTGGATAAGAGGATAGAGCCAGCCACCGCAGGTCCACCTTTTAAGATAATATCATACAAACGAGCACCTCAACAAGAAGAAACATCGTAAGTAGCAAGTTCTTTTCTTATCCATGGGTAATATGTCTAGTAGGTACCAAACTAACTCGTTACTATTTTCCAGGCAAGACTGTGGGATTTTCTTATGCTTGCATATAGAGAATATATTCAGCAATAAAGAGTTTTGAGAACAATTTCCATCGGAGGAAATGAGATAATACAGAGCAAAATTAGTTACTAAATTTCTCAAGAATTTTAGTCTTCCCAACTGAAGTTGATTATTATGCACATATATAACACTAAAGTTGATTATTATGCACATATGTAAAACTAAATTCATGTAAAACCATTGTCTTAGATATATTTAAAATTTAACTGTATGTATAACTCAATTGTAAATGTTAGTCTTTTGTACAGTTTAATCTTATATCTAGTTGATGTTACTCTTTTTTTACAAATGCAGCAACATCCAATTGTGTGGTGCTATTCGTAAGACCTACCACCAATGTTAGTATGAACGAAGTACATTCTTTGAAACAATCCTCAGCGATGGACATGCACCTCTCACACGCACACAGGCCAAATTTTTGGGTGTTATTGTTCTCGTCCAAAATAGTAACATCCCATAAAAAGACGTTTCTTGGTTCTTATCCGGAGAGAAACTTGTCAAGTGATATAAATAATCACCCACACCCGACTTCTAGCCACCCGTAACCTCCAAGGCTCAAGACTCATCAGCCTTGATGATGTTACTATTTTCGTCCAAAATAGTAACATCCCATAAAAAGACATTTCTTAGTTCTTATCTAGAGAGGAACTTGTCAAATGACATAAATAACCACCCAGACCCAACTTCCAACCACCTGAAACCTCCCAGGCTCAAGACTCATCAGCCTCGATGATGTTACTGTTTTCATCCAAAATAGTAACATCCACCAAATAGACATTTCTTAGTTCTTATCCAGAGAAGAACTTGTCAAGTGACATAAATAACCACCCAGACCTGACTTCCAGCCACCTAAAACCTCCCGGGCTCAAAACTCAACAGCCTGAATGATGTTACTATTTTTGTCCAAAATAGTAACATCCCCCAAATAGGCATTTCTTAGTTCTTATCCAGAGAAGAACTTGTCAAGTGACATAAATAATCACCCAAACCCGACTTCCAGCCACCTAAAACCTCCCGAGCTCAAAACTCAACAGCCTCGATGATGTTATTGTTTTCTTCTAAAACAGTAACATCCCATAAAAAGACGTTTCTTGGATCTTATCCGGATAGGAACTTGTCAACTGAAAACAATAACCACCTAGACCCAACTTCCATCCACCTGTAACCCTCCGGGCACAAAACTCTAACAACCTTGATGATGTTATTGTTTCAGACCAATATAGTAACATATAGGTTGTTAGCCTGGTTTCTCAAGCGATCTAGCCAATGCACAATAAGCTCTACCCTAGAAGTGGAAATGCATTCGACTGAAGTTCATGAGCCATATTCCTGGGTGTTACTATTTTCATCCAAAACAATAACATCCCACAAAGAGGCAGTTGTTGGATCTTATCCAGAGATGAACGTGCCAAGTTGCATAATTAACTAACAAGACCTACATTCCAGCCACTTGTAATCCCCTTGGGATCAATTCTCCATCAGCCGCAACAATGTTACTATCTCCGATTAAAACAATAATATGCAGATGGTTAGCCTACTTTCTCAAGCGAAGTGGCCACTTAACAGTGCACAGACCCCCAGCAATAAACATGTTTCTCTCACACTACAACAAGTTGCATTCTTGGGTGTTACTGTTTTCGTCCAAAATAGTAACATCTAAGATAATATGTAATCATAAGCGTTCGATGATGCACGAAATGGGTTAAGCTGTACTATAGGAGTCTCAATAGAATTGCCATAGGAAAAAAATAGGAATGTATTGTTATATTCCACCAAAAACTTGAGGAAATCCAGTTTAGTAGCTTATATATATTAACTGGAAGCCACATTAACTAATACATTATGGGTTCTGATGTCAAATAAGTGTCCAAAAAATAGGTGCACATACAAAAGTTCAATAACATAACATGAGTTTAGTGAGTGTGTTAGCTCCTAATGACTACTAGTTTTCATAAAACTTCACTAATCTGGAAGTAACAAACCATGCACATAAGCAGCTCTAAACTCTTTTGGAAGGCTAAAAAAGAAATCAACTTCTAGGGTGTTGAGAGCAATTTTTCTTGCCACATTCATAACTTAGGTAGGAATTAACCCATCAATCTTCATAATCTCACTAATCACTTGCATCCTCCTCCTTGCAGAATCAGATTCATGTTGGAAACAAGAAGCCAAGCGACCTATATGTTTACTTGCATCCTCCATCACATCACCCATTCGTGCAAATCTAGAAGAGAATTCTCTCAAAACTTCTAAATTTTCTATCTTTGCCTTCTTTGACCTAGGTTTACTGGGGTGGTTGAGAAAGAAGTTCCCATTGGAGCACATGGAGGGACTAGGTAAGTGTCCTCCACAGAAAAGGCAGGAACATGCTCTTCTTGCTCTTTTTCTTTTTTATCCCTTACTTCATCTCCTATCCCCTCTAATGCATCTTGTGAATTTACAGCCTCGTCTCCAATGGCTCTATCCTTCCCAAATATTTTGGCTAAATCATCAAAAAATGGAAATAGCTTATTTCTTAATCCCATAGCATTTTTGTAGCTCTAGCATAAAAGAAAGGAAAACATAATGAGAGAAGAAGGTAAAACTTTAAAAGCTGTCACCAATAAATAGAAATATACACAGACACATATATGTGTATAGAAGAAAAAGCATAATATAAAATATTATCTTCATCCATTCATCCCAGACTGATTTTAAGCAAGTTACGAACTTCTCTTCATCATTCCATCCAAATCTGCTGGCAGCTGGACCAAGCATCTCTGCAATAGCATTATATTGATTCTTCAAATACTTGATACAGGACTCAATGTGTGGTTTAGCCTTCATACCACACCTAGGAAGCTTTTGATCCATAAGTTATTCTAACATGTTATAAACACCATTCTTAAAATAGCCATTGTCCGTTTTCCAACCACCCAGCTCCACAAGTTCCATCATTGCACTAATTAGTACACGATCCTTAGCGCTTCCCCATCTTGTGCATCCTTTAGATGAGTTCGCACCCTCACAACCTTGGTTGGCATTTCTTTGAGCTTTTGGTTGACTCATCTGTAAAGAAGGAAAGACAGAGAGAGAGGAAACATAGGAATTTGTTAAAGCGGCATTCTGCTCTTGATTTAGCAATTTATGATGATCATACTACTAGCTCAATAAAAAGCGAAGTCATTACTCCCATCTTATTATAAATTCAAATAAAAATAATACAAGAATAAAGTGTATATTTTCTATCAATCCATAAATGCAATACAAGTGAAACACGCTACATAGTTTTTGCTAAACCCTGTTCAATGATGTGGTGTCATATAACCATGCATTGTACATCTCACTGGCAAGATCATGTCTGAATGTACTCCATGCAGCACTAGATTTCATAATCCCAATATTAAGTTCACCATTGTCTTCTTCCTCACCATCCACAAGCAAGGGCTTCATGGGATCCACACTCATATATATTCGAATGAAATTATGCATCAATGCACAAGCCAAGATAATTCTACCCACAGTTCTCCTAGGGTACTAAGTTGTACATCTTAGAATACCCCATCTCATTTTTAACAATCCAAAATACCTCTCGATAACATCTCTTGCTTGAGAATGCTTCATATTAAAATATTCCTCAGCAAATACTGGTTAAGCACTACTCTTCCACACACTTAGATGATATCTCTGGCCTCTAAATGGTGTTAGAAAATCTTCACAATTCATGTATCTGGCATCACACAAATAGTGGCTGCCTATAATTAACCAACATAAGTGTTAAGTACTTTCATCTCAAATAAGCTCCTTGGTTCAGATTGAGCAATGTTAAGGTACCTATGTTGTTACCTTGTGGAATTGTCAAAGCATTTTTTCTAGAAAGTGCATCTCGAAGCACTCTATTGTCATGTGCGGACCCCTCCAACCAGGCAATATATAAATAAATTACAAATCTCGCGTGCACGCAGCTAACACATTAGTAGTGAGTTCTCCTTTTCTATTCATGAATCTAGCTTTATCTTTATCCCAACATGAACCTTAATATAACTTTCATCCAAAGCACCTAAGTAATTTTACAGTGTGTATATATATAACTTGTTAATAGATACTGTATATATTTATAAATATTTACACATTCATATAATCTTCCTAAAAATTCTAACTTACCTTAAACCATTTCCACCTCTCATCTTGGCAATTATTTGTCACTGGCTCAAGTTTCTTTAGTAGAATATCATGGCATCTAAGGACAACGTGGAGAACTAAATTGAAATGCCTAGATATTGTCTCACCACTTCTCCTAAAATACAATTGAGTTCTTTAATTTTTTGTGTCATGAGAAAGTGTGAATAGAAATAAAGCAATCATCTTCTCTAAACTAGTATTCCTATTTCCTTGTAACTTACTAACATCTCTAAGCATATCACATAACTTAGAAAAACAAGCTCTATTCATCCTAAGGTTGTCCAAGCATGCTAAGTCACTTTCTTGAATCATTGGCCTGAGATTTAAAAGCCTAGCATAATATCTTTCTTCAGCACAACTGTCAAATATATAAGATATAGGCTTAGGCAATCTAATGTCCAAAAAGGACAGAAGATACAAAAATTCAGAAATAGCTTCCAAAATCATTAGCATCATCTGTGTGTATAACACAATAAATGTAGTAGCAATCTTCTTCTTTTTATTCAACGGTAAGCAAGCCATAACTGTATGACATAGGCAAATTACATGCAAGAATGTTATAAGTTAGAAGAGTAATAAAAATATGGTCAGCCACTTTGAGTAATTTGAATTCAACAAACACCATTCATCTTTTTCAAGGTAGTCAACAAGCAAACAACAACGATATCATATCCAGAACCTCTTAGAAGCTCTGCCGTGGGGGTTGGATTAAACATCCAAATTTGCTAAACCATAAGCATACATATTTTTTTGTCAAATTCTACCATTATTTTATTACTATTCGTATTCCGACGCTGCAACTCCTATTCTTTGACAGAAAGTCGGGAAGGAAGTCCAATTTTCAAATATGGAGGCTGTAGCTTACTTAATAGAAAAAAAGGAAATATAATGAACAAAGTCATCAAAGCTTACCAGAAATCGCTAGTACTGTTGCCGGGAACTGCTGCTAGGGTTGAGAGGAGATGGCAAAAGCTCGAGAACCATAAATCACTAGTACAGTTGTCGGAGACTGCTGCTAAGGTTGAGAGGAGACGGAAGATGCTCGAGAAACAACGACATACACAAAGAAGTGAATCCTGATATTCAAATTATAAGGGTAAAATTGGTATTAACTAATTTTAATAAGGTCATTTTTATTTATAAATTAATTGAAAATGCAGGCAATAAAACTTACCCAAGAGGGAGTAGGTAAGTGATCTCCTGCTTTTTATGGAAAATACAAGTTCCCGGGAAGATCCATTTCCTTTTTACGCAACCAAACAATTCTATGGTAGTTTATATCCTGGGAAGTCCAATTTACCACGTTGTTGTTGCGTACCAAACGACACCTAATTCACAAGCCACATCTCCCACATGTTACCTCATTTATTTAGCAACCGGATCCTGTGAGCCTTTATCTGAGGTTGCCACTCGGTGGTTTCTCGCATACCCAGCGCCCGCGTTTCTCTGTACCTACCCAACACAAAAAGGCAACAAAATAGGATAGTAAATGAAAATTTTAGATTTTTAAATTACCAATATAACAATTCTACAACATTCAAATTAAAAATTTGGTATATATATCTTCACCCATGATAATCATAATTATTTATTACTTGTATTATTTTATAGGATTTATATTATTTATTATCTAAATAAGATAGTAAAATAAAATTTTCCTTTATCTCACTTATTTTTTATATTTGTTAATTGCATACTTTAATAAATTAGAAGTAATATTTTTTTTTATTTTTTCAAAACAGTTTACAAAAAAAAATTCTTTTTTTGGTTTACATTTTGCCAGATGTTGATTGGTTTGTGACATAAAAAATATAAAAATTTAATTATTTAGTAATATTAATATTAGAATTTCATATATTCTATTATTAATGAAAAATTTTTATATAAAAGGCGTCATAGTATTAAAAAGCAAGAATGATCGTAAATTGTTATTTTTAGTAAAATAATGTAATAATTTTTAATAATGTAAAAATACATGATAAATAATTGTGTAAAATTATTTTCTTTATAACATCAATAAATAAATTTAAATTTTGGAAAGTAAAAATTAATTTACTCAATAAATTTTTTATTTTAATGTGATAAAACAATGTAACAAAATTTTGTAATATTACTTACATTGTTGATAAAAACTTCTGCAATTTCTCTACATTTAGTAAAATTTTTGGATTTTTCTTTAATGATTTAACTTCTTATTCATTAATGACATTAAAAATATATTATATAAATAATTTAAAATTTTACAAAATAAGCTTAAAGAATAATTAAAATATAGGGCAAAAAGTAAAAATGAGAGCATGGCTCCTAGATCTGATGTGATATCTAAAGCTTAGTTGGTAGGCTGATAATGTAAATTTTATAAAATAAACTAAGATTCAAATCTACTTAAAATAATTATTAAAAAGTAAAAAAGTACTTTGGTCCTAATAAATGACTTTGTAAATATATATTTAATTAAATTTACATTTTCTGAAATTTATATTTGCTTAAAAAATTTATATTTACATTTTTAGATGATTGTAACATTTATTAAATATTTGATTATAGAAGAACTTGGTAAATAAATAAATTTAAAATTAAATAAAAATTAAAATAAGGTTCAGCTATGTCTGGTTTATCATTCCGTTACTATCAACAAATTATGAAGATATATGTAGTCATTTTATTTTAATCTAATTAATTCTAATTAATATATTTAAAATTATTTATATATATTGATAATATAATAATTACATGATTATTCTTGGTTATATAATAAAATATAAAATAGGCATGAATTTTAATGTTTATAGAAGTCAACTAAATCCAATTTTTTATTAGTGTGTTAGTTAATTTTTTTATGTATTAAATAAAATCCAAATTATAAACTAAAGAATCAAGTTAAATGGATTTTCAATGAGATAAAATAATTACTTCTAATTTCTATTAAAAAATATAACAAAATAAGAAACAAACAATGCTAGTTATAAAATTTTAAAAATATGATAATTATCACCTTTAAAAATAAGAATTAATTATTATTTTTATTCTAAATATAGTTTATCCTTTTTTTAAGAAGAAATAGGATTTTAAGGAGAGTTCATGTATGAAAAATAAAATACAAGACTCTTTTACCAATTTCACTAATCCTAAAATTATTATAAGAACTAGCTATATTTATAACAAGTAATAAATATTTTATTTGATATTTAATAGTAAACTTTAAGAAATTTTTTTATTTTTAAATTATATTAATATTTGATTCAAATATAACAAAAAAGGGTAAAATTTTCCTCTAATCTTAATAAGTGAAGTAAAGATTTGAATAGATGGATAAAATATGATTAAAAGATCAGAAAATTTATTAATAAAATATAATTTATCCTTTTTTTAAGAAGAAACAGGATTTTGAGGAGAGTTCATGTATGAAAAATAAAATACAAGACTCTTTTACCAATTTCACTAATCCTAAAATTATTATAAGAACTAGCTATATTTATAACAAGTAATAAATATTTTATTTGATATTTAATAGTAAATTTTAAGAAATTTTTTTATTTTTAAATTATATTAATATTTGATTCAAATATAACAAAAAAGGGTAAAATTTTCCTCTAATCTTAATAAGTGAAGTAAAGATTTGAATAGATGGGTAAAATATGATTAAAAGATCAGAAAATTTATTAATAATAAGATATTATGGGTATTTCTATGATATATATAATTGATTAGTTAAATAAATTATTAATCAAACTGCCATTACCTTTGAATCTGATGACAGAAAATTGAATGGTTCAAAATTTATCATTTACTCAAAGTATCTAAACCCTAACTTTTACTTTGAGAGTAAAAAACTTATCATTACTGACATTGTAATTTTCAACAACCGTCAATTTTTATTTCACAGAAGTTTTTATAGTTGTAAACAATTTTATTAATTACTACGTAAATTAAATGTGAGTAAATTAATGTGATTAACATACCAAAGGAGAATTTTCTACATTTTCAGAGGAGAAAATTCCCATATAATTGGACGCCCCAAAAAAAAATTCCTAGGACTTAAACTAAATTCAAACATCTTCGTAGAAGAACTTCTTGAAAGCTTCCATGTGAAGCGTCAGCAGAGGAACACAGGATAAAAGAGCCATCTCCCCCGCGACCAGGAATAATGAACATCTTGCCATCTGCATTAATATCTTTAACATGAGAACGTGCAACTTTGACTCATCATTGAATTTTGCATAGTACTCATTAAAAATTTGAAAAAAATAATTTTAATTAATGGTGCTTATTAAAAATTGAAAACACAGATACAAGAATTATAGGTTTAAAATAATTTAATCATGTTATAATATATGATGATTTCTTTAACTCTTTTTTTATATTTTTCTTCTAAAGCATATATTTGTTGATTTGATTTAATATCAAAACAAGATACATGGTAACAACAATTTTCAAGTATAACTAGAGTGACTTTTTATGTATGAGCTAAAATTCATTCAAATTTTTGTACATTGATTTTCTTCTATCTTATTTTAATAATAAGAGATAATATATCTTACCATCATGCTTTGCTTTCCACCGGATGAATCATGATAGATCTTTACGGTATACTTGTTTAATATGTGCTTTGAAATTACAATATAATCCATGCAATTTATTATTGATTTTAGATTTAATTTATGATCAATGTTAAAAGTTTTCATACTATTGGTAAGTAAAAAGAGTGCATATGATTCAGAAATAGGCCAATTCTGCTATGCATGGACAGAAAGTCCATGCATTAATGAATTGAGTAATATGGTTAAATGGAGGGTATTAAACCTCCATTTAGCCACTTATGTGCCGTTAGGTGCAGCTTAGAAAATTAAAAATGTTACATTTTAGTACAGTTATTACCTCAAAGTAGTAACTCTACTAGTTTAATAGACTAAAGTTACTACCAAAAGTATGGTGCCTAAATTTTGTAGTCCATGAACCAAGAGCTCACCTAAAAAATATATTGTAACTAAGAACTTTTACAATATTAAGAGAATTTTAACTTCTTTTGATGACGCAATAATATATAATTGGGTGATATTATGAAACTGAATTACACTTATCATGATGAAAATTTAAATAATTGCTTATTTACATTTTTAGTATTATTATAATATCTGATTTCTTTTAGATAAATTTAAATATTATTGTTTCTTAATATATATATATATATATATATATATATATATATATATATATATATATATATATATATATATATATATTCATATAACAGATATATGGTGACTCTTAAAAATGAAATTTACCTGCATATATCATCTTTAGTTGTTTAGAGTATAGGTGTTAAAATCAATTTTCATATTTTCGAATGACATATCTTAAACACAACAAATTTTGTTTAATTTAAATTTATGAAAAACATATTTCAAGTATTGTTTGTAACAATAATATCTTAAAACCATTCTTACAATTTTAAAATAGAATATATTAAATAATGGTATTAATATATTAAATCTAAAATGTCATATTAAATATAAATAATTATATAATATTTTTATATGTGCATTGCACATAATTTAAATTAATTATTTATAATATTTTATGCATATAAAATAGATTTATATGCATATATTTTAAAAAATTATAATTATTTTTATGGAAAATGTATTTCATATATTATAAAGTAAAAATATAAGGATTTGAACTTAATTCATTATCAAGATAAATCAATTTTACACATTCTTGTATTGTCATGTGACAAAAAACTATTAAATTTCTTTTATTTTCATTGCTATAAATGATACATGTCTATGGATAAATAGATGTTGGCAATTTCATTATTACCAATATTTATTTTGATGCAATAACATTGTCGTGACCCACATGATCATCATCAGCGTGATTCCTAGTACCAACAACCATAAGTCAAACTACTTTGTCAAGTATCAACACATAATGACTACTAATTTATTTATGTTTAATTAAATTATTAATTAAACACTAATGCATTTCATTTCTTAAAATAAACATTTACTTTTCTAAGTTTAGAACAAAGCATTCAATTATTTATAGAATTTTGTTCCTAAAAGACCCCATCAAAACACCACTACTAACCTTTTATTTTCTAACTATGGTCGCTTAGGACATGATTTTATTCTTGAATTTCTAGGGATGGTTATGGAGCTTCGCTCTTGTCACTTGAAATCATTTTAAAAGAAAAACAACAACAGTTGAAATCCCAATATGTAGATAATTTACTTAGCATACATAACTATTTGTTATTCATGCAAGGTGAAACATAGTTATCATAATCAAATTCTAAACAAGACATACAACTTACAATTCAATAGTATTAATTTCATCTTGTGACTTCTAAATATCAATCATAATCTCAACCTTGTCCTTCCAGACATTAGTCACAATCCCAACCTTATTCTTCTTGGTATTCCACCAATTCATAAATAATCATCTAGATCTAGCTATTTTAATTCAACAACTCAATTCATCAATTCAATATCACGATTCATTATACCTTTGATCACAATCATTCCAATCATAACAAACTATTAATATCATCACCAATCATATTGCATTGATTCATTTATTCATTTTAATCAGTCACCAAATACTTGTAATTACACAATTTACAAACTATACAATTATAAATATAAGTAATTGCCCTTGATTAATATTTTTAAGTTAAAATTTTATTCTTCCATCATGGGTACTTGACCATGGAATAATAGCACAAGGCACATGAATATTCAAGTATAGGACTCGAATATAACACCCTGATTCCATAAGCTTGTATTCAAGTATTGTACTCAAATATTATGAGGCAAAGAGCATAAGCATCCTTAGTACTCAAGCAAGGTACTTGAATATTGTCTCCTAAATTCATACTTGAGGTAGTCCTTGAGTACTATACTCAAGTACACACCTAGTGTTTCCAGAACTCAATTTGAAAAATAGAGTACTTATTCCCAAATCTCAATATGATTCAACATGTAGTAAACAAATGTTCTAAACCTCACTTTATTCATTATATATCTTCTTTTATTCAACACGTACCAACTCAAAATCATCATACAATCATCAACCAACTCAATTATAATTCATGGTCAACTATCTTCAACTATTAAACTCAAATTCAACAAGTCTTGGAGTTTAGAAGTGAATAGATTATCTAATTACTTTAATTCGAGTAATAAGTGAAGATGAAATTAGCTTGCATTAGTTTTAAGCCCTATTTTATCAAGAATCAAGTTACTATCTATAAATCCCTTATTTCCTACTCTATGACAAAATTAAAGCAATTCCCACTATTTTTTATTTAAGATGAGGAATACCTTGTTAGATGGAAGAATTTGATAGAAATTTGAAAATGAATGTTTTTAAACTTCAACTTTAATCTTCCAAGATTATGCAATTTGAGAGCTAAGGTTTGAAATGAGTGATCTTGGTGAAAGGAAGAAGGAGTTGTTGCTTTTTTAAGAGAAAATGAGACAGTGGAAATGGTCTTCTAACCTTTAAGACCATTAGGGTTAGCATTGTAATTATAACGGTGTATTAAGGGTAATTTTAGTATCTTTCATCTTAAATTTCATTTACACATCCTACTTCAATTCCACCTTCACACATCACCATAATTATCTCTAATATGCCTATTTTCATATTTAAACTTAGTTTTCTATAATTATATATCTAATTTAAGTGCTCCCACAATTTTTCTCATTATTACTATATTTATAAAATTACCATTTTAAGAATTAAATTAATATTTTATAAATTTAGGGGTGTAACAAGCATTTTTGAAATTATATTAAAAATTTAGACAATGAATATTAATTATAACAAACATCTACTTAGGCACAGTGAATTCTTTGAAATTAGTAGAAATTTTACAACATTAATTTTAAGTTTAATTGATGTCTAAAATTAAATCACAAAAACTTAGGATGTCTAGAGTATTATGGGATACATATTGCTTCTTAACTAGTCATAAATTAAGTCTCATTTTTTAATTTTATTCATGCTCCTTGCATTGCATTGAAATATATATATATATATATATATATATATATATATATATATATATATATAGAACTTCATTATATCTTAATTAAACATGTTAAAATATGTTTCTTCTAAATTATTGAATTCTCTTGGGGAGAATTTTCTTGAACTCATGAATTGATTTTATAATTTTTATAGTGTCAATTCAATTTTTTTATAATAATTTGTGAATTGATTTTACAATTTTTATAAAATTTTCAAGCATTTGATAATTTTAACATTTATTTTTTAAAATATTAATTTTTTACAAAAATTTTAAGTGTTAGATAATTTTAACATTTAATTTTTAATAATTTTGAGGTGGCTTTCCAATAGATTTTTTCCTGAGCAATAATTTTTTGCCAATTTTTTTAAAAAATTTCAAGTGACTAATATCCTGCATGAGATTCACAGGGAAATCCATGAAAATTTCGTTAGAAATATCCATGGAAAATGGTTTCTAGCGTCCTTATTTTCCACAGATTGATATTGATGAGAAATACCATGAGAAATCAAATATCTGTGGGAAATTCTCGTGAAAGTTGCAGAAAATTCATGAAAAATGCCATACCAAATTAGTTACATTCTCTTATGATATGTTTAATTGAATAAAATGGGAGTAAGAATGGAATGGGATGGAAAAGAAAATGAGAATAGAATGAAATGATCTTTTTATAATTATATTTGATATGCTAAGAAATGGAATGAGCATTTCATTCTAAATTTTATGTTTAGTATAATTAAATTTTAATGGAATTGAGTGGGGAAAGAACTACCAATAACAATAGTATCCTTAAATTAAAAACGAAAAAAATGTAAAAATTAGTACATTTTTATATGAAAAATGATAATATTATTTTTATTTACTTTTAATTTTTTTATTTAGATATATAGATAATGTGCATTAAATTAATTAATTTATATTATTAAATTATTAAAATAAAATTAATTTAAGATTATAGTATATTCAATTAAAAATATTAATGGTATGTTATATTCATTTATACTATAATTGTAATGTCCTTAAAAAAAATCATACATTATTAAAAGAAAGTATGAATGATTCGATATTTATTTTATATTGACTAATATTGTGCATTGTTAAAAAAAATTAAATATAATATATCTGGCAAAAAGCTTGAAATATTTTTTAATTTGAAATATTTTCACACTTATAATAAAAGTAATAAAAATTTTGAAAAATGTGTAAGGATTCAATTATATTATCATATAAAAAAGAATAATTTTAAAATTTTAAAAATTTAATAAGAACAATATTATCAAAAGTCTAAACCAAGAATGAAGTAATTGGTCATTCCATCACTTTTGCTACAAAATGAATATGTTATCATTTAATGGAATGCTCATTCCTTAAGAAATGAGGATTTTCATTCTATATTAATTACCAAACATATTTTTTATTCATTTGGGGAAAAATATTTAAATATTAAAAAATACAAAAAAATGAAAATAATATAATAAATTTTCATATAAAATGTACTAGTTTTTACACTTTTTTATTTTTAATTTAAGTGTATTATTGTCATTGGCAGCTTTTTTTTCCACTTCATTCCATTAAAAATTTGTTATATCAAACATAAAAATGAAATGTAATGCAAATTTCATTTCTCACTATACCAAACAAAATTATAGAATGATTATTCTATTGTTATTTTCATCCTCATTTCATTCCATTCTATCTAATCAAATGTACCATTAATAAATATCAAACATAAAGAGTTTGGAAAAAATAAATTTTTCTATTTAAAAAAAAAATTATTTTATTTCATTACCATTAATTCTAGGTACCATTTTTTTAATCAAAAATATAAATAGCATATCATCCCTTTAACCTTAATTAAAATAGTCAATTTAGTTAAAGTAAGATAACCACTTCGCATTAGTCGTCCACACTTGATATAACGCCACACTTCACATTAGTGCTCCACAATAAAATAGTCATTTTCAACAACTTTAAAAAAGGGATATCGATGGCCAAATTGAAAGGTTTTGAAGCCAGTGCGCCATGCACTTCGATTCAAAACTTGAAAAGTATGAATAACGCCTAATTTAAAATTAAATAAAATTTTATATAACCTCAAAATAAGTTAATCTTAAATTTATTTTTATATAATTTCATAACCTTTTTATTTATTCTTTTATTTTGTTTTGAGTACATTTCTTTTGGTTTTAAATATTCACGGCCTCCCAACAAATTTTTTTTAGATCCACTCTTAATTTTCTTTCTCGCACCTCCAACAGTTGAGCAACAATTCAGATTGTATGACTACTGACATAGATCAACTCAATTTTGCTTGCAATCCATCTTGTCCAACAAGCCTAAATCCAAAGACAAGTTGTATATAATGCTTTCGTCATATTATTTTGTTTCTTAAGATAGTTTTCATAAAACAATGTTAAGAACAACTTTAAAAATATGTAAAATATATTTAAAAACTGTTTCTACTGTTTTTTATTATTTTTTTGAATATCCAAGTTTGGATTATTGATTAAAAAAATATTAGTATTCAAGAAAAGTTAGCAACCTTTTTTTGTTTTTACCTTTTTCTCTTAACGAAAATTGTTAAAGTATTGCATAAAATTTCCAGTGGAAAAAATTTATTGAAGTCCTACATCGAATTGAACCTCAGTGATAATACAAAGTTATCAAGAGGTTTTAAACAACATGTCAGCAAATGAAAATTTATAACCATAATTTTCATTAATTTGTTAACCGCGATAACCAATGTTATCAATATTGTAATTGTAAAAAATAGTTTTAATCCTAAGGAAACATCAAAATTTTAGTACTACTCTATCATCATTTTTAATAATGCAATGATACCTAAAATTGGTTCAAAGACTTAAATTTTATCATGCCATAACTTCAAATATAAAATTTCGTGTATATACATTTGAATACGAAACCCTGCATATATGCATTTGAATTCAGAATCCTGTGTTTATGCTTTAAATAGATGCTAATTTGTCAGATGTCTTAACCTTATCATAAAGTATATGCTTATATTAAGAAAGTGATTTTTTTAATTAATTATCAAAATATAATGCATAGTAACATCGATAATTTCCATACAAAGATAGAAAAAAAAAAACTTCCATCAAACCCCTGGTTGTCTCGGCTGAAAAGCATCCTCATTTTCCAACCCACATCTTAAGGTTTGAATCCTTAAAATAGTTTACCACCAAAGAAACGTCTACACAACCAGCATTTAGTAGAGTGTAAACTAAGAAAAAGAAACGTCCACATTTGCAGAAAGCGAAATCCCCTTAATAGCGAAACAAAACAGAACACCAAAATGTAATCCAAAACCTCAGACTAAATTCAAATATGTTCTAGAAGAACTTTTTGAAAGCCTCCATATGAGGCTTCTGCAAACGGGCAGCAATGGCGAAAGAGCCATCTCCATTGGGACCAGGTATAATGAATATCTTACCATCCGCATTAACAACACCTGGACCCGTGTATATAGGCTTTCCCCACCCGAAATCCGCTCCATAAACCGCCAAGCTCATCCAAGAAACAATGCTAACGTTAGGGTTTCCGAAGAACTCGGCTTTCACGCATCCCACTGTGTGAAAAGAAGCCCTCAGCCACCCCACGTTCTCCTGGCTTGTCAAAAAATCAAGCGCAGACCTTACGTACTCATCGTTAAGCGCTTCAACAGCTTCTCTGATCTTCTGTGAAGCGTAAGACAATGGCTTCATCGCGATATCGCCGCTGAGGCAAATCGGAGTCACAGTTCTACTTAAAGCATTTCCGAAATAGTTTCGAGGTAGTGGCGGCTTCAATCTGTTGCGAATATCGCCGACAAACCGAGAGACTGTTGGTTGGTTGTGATCACCTTGTCGGGCCTTACACAGAGATTTCCAAATATGTCCAGCAATCGCTTCGAACCTGCTGAAAGGCCGTTGATGAGGAATTCTCCGTTCATTCATAAATTCATTGGCGTTTTTCTTTAATTTCTCGACCTCATCTTTTGTCAATTTTAACAATGCCACCGTTGTTTGCTTCTTCGTTTCCTCCATGTTGTCGGATTTGCCTAGTATAAGTGGCAACGGCTTGAACTCCGGATGCTCAAATCGCGGCGGTCTGAGCGGTTCCTGGGATTTCAGGACGGTACGATCTAGAAATGGCATTTCATCTCTCTCTAATCTGCCTCCACGAGTCAGCTTGGCCCATGAATTGATGAAGTGTATGGCGGAAGCGCCGTCCACCACCATGTGGGAAATCGCAACTCCGACGGAAAGGCCGCCGCAACTGAACCTCGTCAACTGCACTAACAACAATGGCACATCCTCTATGGGATTATTATAAACATCAGCCTTGGGAATGAGTTCACTAATGGCTTCTCCGGGTCCGAAGTCGTCATAATCATTTAATGATTTGGTGGTTTCAGCTTCCATTAGAGTCACTCCCAATTCATTACAATTCAACTCTAGCCGGCCGCCTGATATCCATCTCAGGCGGCCGGCTACTGGATAATAGTGAACCAAGATCCTGCTAAGAGAGTCTCTTATTCTTTCTACTGCATGATCAGTTACGAGAGCGTTGTCATTTGACCCATAAACATAAATGGAGGGTGCATGCGACCAAGGGTTGATTTGGTCACTTTCGGACAACCAGAAATGACCCTTTGGTGTAGGTTCGCTGGGAATGACTGTGTAAGTGGATTTGATGGTCACCATTTTTGGCTTCAAAATTGGCTTGGATTTGTGCAAGAATTACACCACAACATATATATAGAATCTCAGTTAAGAGGAAGATTGATATTTTTCTGTGCTGGTGTGCTGTATATGGTTTTATTTTAGGGATGAGAGAGAGAGAATTGTGAGGGTAAGGCTGTTGTGTCCACAGGAAAGGTCAGTGCTATTTATTGTTTAGTCACTGAGTAGGGAAGGGGTGAAATGATATCATGAAGAAAGATTTCAAAAGCTGTCATATATTTATGGGAGACTAACCAAAAGTAGACAGCATATGACTCTAAGAGGGGAAGTTACTGGTTTGAACGTGGGATCGGCTTACTAATGGGTAAGATATATTTTAGTGGACAAAATGGAATTGATGAGAAAATTGAGTGATAAAATAATTACAAATTACAGAATTTTTTTATAATTTATTATTTATCAAATTTTTAATTTTTTTAATTATTGATTATTATAATCTATTTTGTTCTCCAAAATATATCATATACTTTATATTTTATGAGGAGCAAAATTTTGTAAGTGTTTGTGCCACTTGATCCTTGTTTCAATCACTAGAAATAATATCACTTTCAAATCCCAATTAATAAATGGAAGTGCGCCTAATTGATAAAATGATGGCGCTATTTAATAATTAGTTAATTCAATTAGTTATTAATTAATTATTTTAATTAATTTAATCAGTTGATAATATTAACTATTTGAATGAAAATATTTAATAAAATTAATTATTTCTTATTAGATGTTCATACGCAAAATGAGATATAAATACACATATATATTTTTAAATATTTTTTATTTTAATAATATTTTAAATTTATCATATAATTTATGTTTAAGAAATATAATAATTTATTTTTAAGTAATTTTTTTATTCATACTTATTAAAAAATATGATAAATTTAAAATATAATTAAATATTTATTATATTTCTTAAATCATTATATCTCTTAAAAAATAAATTATTATATTTCTGAAATATAAATTATTATATTTCATAAATGCTTTATAGAAATTAGTAATTATTATTTAATAAATGTATTTGATCTTTTTTTTAGTAAAGATATAAATGAAATAAGTATATTATTTAAGGATAATTTTATATTTTTACAAGTCTATTATCAATTAGTTAATTGAAAATATTAAATTTATTAACTTTTTTAAATTAACTAATTAAGGATTAATCAGTTAATTAAATAAATTATTTATCAAACAGTTAAATTATCTAATTAATTCAGTGAGACAGTTCAATACTATTAAATCAGCTAAAATCTTACTAAAAAGCTCTTTACAAATACCTTCTAAATGTAAAAAAATTTTAACTTTGTTTTTTTATTTACTAAAGGAGGTTATCCTTATTTAAAAGTGTTTGGAGGCAGCCAAATATAAAATTAGGAGTATAAAATAAATTCAAGTCCATGATTTGATTCATAGATTTTATTTGTCTTAGATTATCAAAATTAAATTTTTTTTTTACCGAATAACATGAATCAATTTGTCATGAATTTAATTTATCACAGATTAGATAGATATGAATCAATCCATGAAATTTATAGATTTGGACATATTCAAATCTTTCAAAATTAAATATTTTTTTCACGAAAAATATAAATTGATAAATCAATCCGTATCTAATTTAATCTGATTGTTTGACACCCCTATATAAGATATCTACACAGAGAAAGAGAAAGTGATAATGGCGAGTAGAGAATTCCAACTCTCACTTTTCTGCGTATCAAAAGATTGCCACCCCGACTCGGTTAGCCCGTTTCTTCTTTTTTTTTATTTTTTTAATTTTTGACCATGCGACTTGCAATGCCGTACGCACAGTAGCATAGCTTTTTAACAGGCCCGTATGACCCGGCCCATTTGCAGGTTGACCTTGGTGGGTTTTCAGTTAAGAGATCCGAGTCTGTAGTCCCACATTGCTCATGAATAAACAGGCCAATTTGCAAGTTTCTACTTTTTTAATTTTAAATAAAATATTTTAAAATATTTTAATTTTAAGTTTTTAAATAATATAAAATTTTAAACATATTTTAAAGCACTATATATTCACCTATAAATAAATCATGACATGTTAAATATCTATATATATATACTTAAAAAATACTATACATATATAAATAAATTATAAGACACATATAAAATAAAATAATTATTTATAAATAATTTATTATGAAAAATTAAATAAAATAAAATAAGAGAGGAAACTGTAATCTTATTCAAATTTGAAATTTAAATCTGCATAAAAATAAAGAAATTAAGAATAAAAAAAAATTTCAAGCCGGCCGGCCCTTGGGCCATTTTGAACGGCGCAAAGCAGAGACATTCTCTCTCACCCGGTGACCAAGAATTTTTCTTAAGCGACGAGTGAAAATGGGAAAAACTTTATTTTTCTGTTTATTAAAATAATAAATAAAACCTCTTACCATAAAAGCAAGTTAAAATTTATCCAGAGTAAGCCTGAAGCGGAGAGCCTATTTGGTTTAAATAAAAGAAAATTAATAATTCTTTCTCTCTTTACACATAATTCACTGCATGTAATTTTGAGTATTATAATTTATTCATGTATATTTTCAATCATTAATATTTTATTTTCTTATATTATTTTTAATTTAAAATTTAATATAAAATTCAAATATATTATATATAATTTTTATTTTTCTAAATTTTGATTTATTTTGAAGTTCTCTTAGAACTAATTTACTCTAAAAAAATTCTTATTAGACACCCTTTATTCAATACCTACGAATTAAATTGTAAAAATAATTTTTTAATAAAATTAAATTTTTTAAAATGAATTAGTTTTGAACCAACATCAAATTGAATCAGATTTTGAAAAAATAAAAATTATATGCAATGTACATAAGTTTTTTATTAAATTTTATTCAAAAAATGATTTAATAAATAAAATATTAATAATTAAAAATATAGGTAAATAAATTATAATATTTAAAATCATATGTGAATCAAATTGAGAAAAAAATGAAACTATATGTATTAAGAAATGTAATTTTCAAATAATTAGATGGCATTGTTCAGGGTCATGTTTAAATATTTTGGGGCCTTAGGAAAAATTATTAAATAAGTCTAATATAATATAAATCATCAAATTCTCATATTATTCTTTTAATTTTTTGAATTGCAAAATCATTTATTAAATTTCTATGATCAATTAATTTTAATATTTCACTCTAAATGGATAATATGACTAATACATTTAATATCTCTTGTAACATAGTTGATCTCAGATAGGATTTAAGTAATTTTAATTTAAAAAAAAAATTAACAGTAGCAACCATGACAGGTATTATCAATAATATTCTATAATCATTTCTTTATCAATTGAACTAGTTCTTACATCCTTTTTACGAATAGTAACAAATTTATCAACAGCATCATATTGAGATTGAATTAATTTTTTAAGTTTTTTTCTTTAATTTTTTAAAGTTAGATTCATACTTTCTATTTAACATCTTCTATTGTTACAAAGTATAAAAATAAAATAAAATAACAACAACAATATAAATATAAATAAAATAGATGTGAAAAATAAATAGGAAAAATGATGAAATGATAGAATTTGGAATCTTGGAAACAAAGAGAATTGCATGTTGTACTATCTATTATAATAAATTCATATTAATTCACTTTGATAATTCACTTTAAAAAAGTATGAAAATAAAAGTGAGAAGAAAGAGTAAAATGTGAGAGTTAAGAAAATTTGAAAAGAAAATGTTAAAATTTTATGGCATATATAG
The DNA here is from genome assembly GCA_020226215.1 of Sindora glabra. Taxonomy (NCBI): domain Eukaryota; kingdom Viridiplantae; phylum Streptophyta; class Magnoliopsida; order Fabales; family Fabaceae; genus Sindora; species Sindora glabra. The sequence goes on along the minus strand of CM035228.1, from coordinate 33,697,864 downwards.
TTAAAAATGACTGTTATAGATTATAATATTAAAAACTATTAATTAGTAATAATATGCAAATACAATATTACTATTGAATTACTAATGTATAACTCCTTAATAACATTCAAATTTATAACTAAATTATGTGTACATTTTATTAATTCATGATACAATATTTCTTAATTAATGAAGTGGATAGAAGCATAATATAATTTTAGGCTTGATGGTGGTAGTATTGTAAGTTAGAATCTTGAGAAAAGAACAACTACTCCTCTTAGCTAATCACCAATATGTTAGCCATTGATTAATGACTATACAAGATAAAAAAATCATGAATGAAATCTAGGAAAAATTAGGAATTTAAAGTAAGTGTCTTACTTGTCTACCCATAAACATGGCCTTAGCACCATTCCTTCCGAGGGACAGAAATGAATAATCATAGAATTCAAGGAGGTTCCACTTTCGCCGTCTTATCACTCCTTGTTAATGAAGCGGTCAAAGATCGCACACTGGAAGGGCGGCAAGAATGGAGAAAGGAATAATGGATTCTCCGGTACATATATTATTTTTCAGGCCATTTAACTTCCGTAATGTTACGGTGAAGAGGAACTCCAATCTAATACTAGTTTAAAATTATTTTCTTACACAATGTTATTTAAAAAAAAAGAAATAAAATAAAGTGGCCTTATTTTACCTAACAAGTAAGAACACTCTTAAGCTTAACCTTTTTAAGACATTAAGTATTTAATTATTTAATTATCTTTTTTAATCTCAAAATAAATTAATTAAAAATATAAATATCAATACATTTAATACAATATAGAGATAAAAGCTCTCCATAACTTCATTCATTCATTTTAATAATGAGGTATGAAAGTAATATTTCATTCTTTCATTCATACAAAAGAAGATGAATTTTTTTTTTATAGAAAATGCCCCCTGAAAAACAAACAAAGCCAGTCACCCATAATTTTCTAATAATGATCTGCAGCAAAAACGTTAAAAGACCGGAAAAATCACGGTAAGACTGGAAGAACATTGATATTGAAATGATTAGTGTGTGCTAAAGAGGATAGAGTTACCTTGAAAAGCATAATTATTGAAACAATTAGTGTATGTACAAGTGGGTAGAGTTACATTAAGTAACTCGGTCATCAATTGTACAGAGACAAACAAATAAATCATTTAAGTGATTGAATTTTATTTATTACACTATTAGTTACGTAATTTGATATTTTTATATAACTAATTAGCAAATGAGCATAAAAGTTACCTAACAAATTTAATTTGCTAATTAAATAATTAACAACATGTAACTTCATTTTATAAGTTATTATTACATAAGTTTTGTGAAAAAATGTGTAGGTCGATCAAAATAGAATCCCAACTAACCAGTGAGTTTTAACTAATTATTATGACTAACCAACATGATTAACTAACAATAACAAATTGAGAAATTTGAAACAAAAGTTTGTAAAACCTATGTGTGTATTTGTTATTGCACATTTTTTAAGTTTGTGATTGATTATGAGCCATTTCTTACTAACCTTTCTGAAAGCACATCCAATGCAGTATTTTAAATACAATAATCTCTTTATTACAAGAAAAAGGCCTTAAAGTGATAACATTTGTTATTGTTTTATATCTACTAATGATAATGTTGTCACTTTATGTTTGTAGCATTTGTCATACAATAATATATAAATCATATAAATGAAAGTCATAAATAGATAAATGCATTATATACAATAAACTAGGATGCTCCTAGGTCAAGGTATTATGCTTATCAAATGCAAACTCATCTCTTTAGGATGGTGGGGTAGTTGATAATTAAGCAAATCTATCAAGTGGCATTAGGGCAAGTATGGGTTGCAATAAATCATATGGAAAAGTACCAGAGGTGGGGCCTTAGGCATCAAATTGGCCATAAACATTTGGAGTTATTATTGCTACCATTCCAACATTGCATTTTATCTAGCAATGTTCCTCATATGCCTACTGACTCTCAAGAATGAAGCACTACACATCATCATCCAATAGTACAGGCTAATGATGGCTCAATGGATAAGTTGTAGTCAAAGAATTGTTGCTTACAGTGGCATAGGAAGTCCCCTTAAGAAGACAACTAACCTCTCCTTCGGCCCTTAATGAATGATTAACACATTGTCGGCAATAGCAAGCTCATCAACAGTGCTTGGATTGCACGACAATGATCTAGACGCTAAAGCAAACTATAACTACAACTAAATGTCCTGAATATGTAGCATCTTATTCTTAAGTTTAGAAAAATGAAATTATCAATACAAAATGAAAAATTAATTAATTAAGATGAAAAATGTAAAGTTACATTCATAATCATCCTTAATATACAGATGCATCCACTCCTCAGATGGTTTAGAATGTCAATCATGAAAATTCTCAATCAAAAGTTATGGTGCATAAGTTTCCTTACTTTTCTAAACCAATTTTGAAGTATAAGATACAATAATAGTAAAGTTAGTAATAATTTCAATTATGAGAATACATTCAGTTAAAGTAACCTTCTTCCAACAATAAATTACTATGCTTTTTGCTCCACGTTGATAATTATGCTTCTTCTATGACTTGTTTACCAAATTACACCTTAACTTATGTTACAAATTCTAAGTGAAACATATATAAATGTAAGACTCTCATTAACTTGATTTTAAAAAAACCATAGCCATTATATAAATACATTATTACTATATACTCATTAAAATTAAGCAGCCTGTAGTATTTGCCCAATAATGCTAAAGCATACTTTTTAGCTTAGCTTGTTGGGCCCTGTCATTCTATCAAATGAAGTCATATCCCTTATTATCAATAAAATGAGTAGGCAAATCATTCTTTCAAGCTCTGTATTGATCGACATTAGTTCAACTGATGCCTCAGAGAATGAAGGCTAACTCTCCCTTATCAACATCAATATATTGAAAGTATTGTTGTAACAAAAAATATATGAAAAGTTCAAATTATAAAACAAGAAGAATATTAATTGAATAAAGCAAAAAATTAGTTAATATTTATAGAAACTCTAGGAGAAATCCATGCTCTCTAGCTCTTAGATACTTTTACCCAAGTTTGGTGGAAAAGCTCTATATTTAACTGCATAAGTAGCCCTAATAGTCAACAGAAGTACTTTTGCTCTATGTTAATTAGATTTCAAGTTCCACTTTGTCAAATTGAATTAATAATGGTTGACCTTTACTTTTTTGAATGAGCATTTAAAAGTTAAAAGACTTATGTTTACACCTCACTCAAGAAGTAGTAACTTGAAAAAAAAATCATAACGCCAATAATATATATGTGTAATATTGTATTAATTTAATATATAAAAAATATAAGAATACTTGTCTCGCAAACATGCAAAAGCAAAGTAAGATCTTGCCACTATCTCCTCTATGATGACTAGGTGCAATAGTGACCATGGCTATACCATAATATTATAATATTGTAATAAAATTTAATTACCAATAGAGCAATCACACAAGAGATGAAAATAAGTATGAATATATGAATAACTAACATTTATTTCATAAAATTTAATTGCTAATAAGGTAATTAAACAAGCCATGAAACAAAGTTTAAGTACATGAATGAATAAATTTATTACATAAAATTATATTATGAAGGTCTGTTACATAATTATAACAATTAATCTAAATTGTTATCACTAAAATGAGAGTGCTTCTTTTTCATATCATCATCCTCCAATTGCTTTTCATTCATGTAATCATCATCTATTTCATCATCTAAGCCATCATCATCATTTATGAAAGCATCAAAGCTTGTGTGTTAGCGTGAACATCTTTTAAAAATGAAACAAGTTGAGGATCATTATTCTAATAAATCGAGTTGATGGCATCCAAATTTTTTAGGTCAACTAAGAAGGTGAAATTTATAAAGTTGGTATCTTGTAAAATTAGCATGCCTCCATCATTGTCATATCTCTATAAGATCCTATATATCATGATGCATTACATAAATAATAAATTTTTAGTTAGGGCCATTCAAAAGATCATTAATTTAAAAAATCGGTTTCACTTGAGAGGAAAATATATATGGATCATATTTATACCACTTAGGACCAATAAAGATGCTTGTTATGTTTTTATCCTAAAAAAGTTTTTTTCTTTCTAAGGTTAGTATTAAATTACTTACATTTGAATAGAGTCATAAAGTAATTATTTAAATAACTCATCTCCATAATATCTTCCAAAAGACTATAGAAAGTGTTGTCATTAGTTCCAAGTATAAAAATTCCATTATTTTATGACTTATGCCTAAATTACTACAAATTTGTCATTTAACATTGTCATGTTTACATCAATTAAAGTAAAAATTAGCATATATAATGGTATAGTAACATTTTTAAAAATAAGTGAAACTCACTATGTTAATTGGAATAATAAGTCAACATGATAAAGTTGTATTTTCTAATAAGAGATGAAAGGTTTGACATAAAACTTAAAACAATAGTTGTACATTAAACCAATGTTGAATATGAATACTACATTGGTTCTTAAGTAACCTTCATTTAAAGGAATACCATATGGAATATTAGACATCAATTTTACATTAAATCAACATCTAAATAAATGTTAATAATTAATTAATATTTGTATTTATGAATTGTAACAAACACTTGTAGTTTAGATGTTAATTTCATATTAAATCAATATCTAAAGGAATGTCAATAACTAATTACTGATTATATTTATGATTTTATTGGAAACTTTAAAAATATGGGTGTTTTGGATGTCATTTGTACTAAAAAATCAATGTCTAAAAGTTACCTACAACCAATTAATATTAATATTTATGATGTTATTAAAAATTTAAAAATTATTTATATTTCAATGGTCTACTCATTTAAAATACACTATGGGATTGATGATATGAATACTTATAATGTTAGTCATTCAAATAACTAACATTTAAAAGGTATATTAGTAAACTTAACACGAAAAAAAATTATTTTGAAGACATTGGTTATATGCAATGGGCAACATATAATATCCTATATAACCTATAAATTTTGTTCAACTCTTCATTTGAAACATCCATATGATGCTTTAACTCCGATTATCTAGGTTCTGATTCAAAGATAGCCTTCTTCCATTTGAAGAAGCCCATTTAGAGATGCTATATATCTTGTTAAAGGATTTACCTAACTTTCAATACTTCAAGTCTCAAAATATGTGTCCTTTAATAAAATACGCAACATCTTCAAATAGGTTCCTTAAGATAGAAAATAAGGTTATCTTTAAATTCATTCCAAACTCTAGAATTGATAATAAAGGCAAATGTATTTCCTAGACCAATAATTTAATATTCAACAAAAAGAGAATTGATAGCAAGGAACATGTTAAAGATTAGTATATTTGTTATTACTAAGATGGTAACCTTCCTCCACCCTAATTTCTCCATAGGATAGGGACAGACTTTTTTCTTTGCATCATCAGCTTATATATATAGCATAGAATTGGCCCTCTAACCTAAAAGCCCTTAAGCTTGATTGTTTATTGTATTAGTGTTTTAGTGTATTTATTGATGATCTAATGTTATTTATCTAATGAAAAGTTAGTTATTTATTGTACTTTTTCAATAAAATGATGCAAAGAAGTTTATGGAAGAAGTTATAAATAAAATTGTAACTTTATAATTTACCTAAGAACCAACATCTTTATATTTTGATGCTAACTTATTATAATAACTAATATATTAAATTATATTTCTCATATTTAGGCACTTATTGTTCTAGAATAAAAAATTATGAAACTATATCAGTTGTTTGTATTTAACTAACATGGAAAGTATTTAAAATATTAGTTGTCTATTAACCAATATGTTATATTCGACCATTACCATTTTTACATTAAACATATGATATTCCATATTGATTTTAGTACATAGCTAACGTAGAATATCTAATAATATTGTTTTACTTTTCAAATAATTTATGAAAACAAGGACAAGAGTTGAAATAAATGATAATCTCTGACTTGATGCCAAATAGTAGAATGTAAAGTTCTTTAATTTTTCTCTCCAGATTCATTATGCCCTAAAAGATATTCCCACAAAAATTCATCAAAACTCATGTTCAACTTCTTATTGTTCCCCCCAACTCACTAAAGTCTTTTCCACTACATTAAGATGTGTTCCAATGTGATTACTTCCACTAAATACAAAGAAAAACCATATAATGTTAAGATTGTATATCTATATTTCTGTTTAGATTCTAAGTGTCTAAATTCTTTAACTAGGGTTTTAGGTGGATTGAGTGTTGATATATGTTTAATAATTTCATTAAAAATATTATATTGTTCACATGTTTATGTGTTCATTGATGTGAGGATTTCTTGTGCATTTATTGCATTTTTGCTTTAAATTAGTAGTCATGGACTGTGAATGATATTTGCTCATCATGTAACTTTTGAATATGCAAAAAGGATTTATGAGTTTATTAGATTTACTATAAGCAAAAAAAATAAGAGAGAGAGAAGGAAATTGGTAATAAGCTTATTTTATGTCCCTGTGAGGAATGTATATATGGTAGGATGCTTAATTTAGTGGTGATAAGAGAGCATTTATTTTTTAAAGGCATTAACTAAGGGTACACATAATGAATATGGCATAGGAAAAGTGAGTTGACTAGTTCACCTTATATCTATAAAGGCAAAAAAGTCAATGAAGATAATGACATAGATTTAAGAATGGATGATTGATTAGAAGACTTAGCTCATGATGTTAAAGATAATTACACTAAGCACCTATATGTCCTTCATTTATTAAGTGATGTAGGAAAACCTTTATATCTAGGATGTACCAAATTTACACAGTTATCTATTGTGTTGAGATTATTCCACTTAAAAATAAGGAATAGTTGGAGTGACAAGAGCTTTATAACATTGCTACAATTGTTGAAAAAATGCTTTTTAAAGGTAATAACTACCAGATCATACTTCTGAAACTAAAAAAGTTATGTGCCTAATACGTAGAGAGGATAAGAAGCTATATACTTACTTTAATGATTGCATATTGTATTAACATGAGAATAGAGCTTTAGAGGAGTATCAAAAATGTAAGGCTCTAGTTATCATAGGGTATAAGCAAATATTATTGGAAAAAAATCAATAAATAACATCTACCATTGTAAGAAAATCATCATTTTTATGACATATTATATAAGTTATTTAATAGAAACCAATGTAATATAACAAATTTATATTATGAATGAACATTGATTTTTAATAATGGTTTTCAAACCAACATTGTAGTTTGTTTTCCATATTGATTAAGTATAATTTGTTATGTTAGTTATGAACTAGCATTTAAGGTGAATGGTTAATCAATATCTAAAAACAAGCATGTCAATTTTCTTATAAAACAACTAATGTCATTACAAATATTCCATGTCAATTTCAAAGCTAACGTTAAATATGTCAATTTTATAATGATAATCGTATATATGTTAGGTAGAAACTGACATCAAAATCCTAAAATAACCAATATCAAAGGGCAAATCTAATCAAAGTACTAGCATCTTGAGAATAGGTTACAAATTAAACTTTATTGACTACATATGCGAAACATGATAAAGCTATGAAATTCGCCCTACATCTAATGTGGGTAGTCTATCAATTGCTTTTAAAGATCTAATCTTGAGTAAGTGTACATCTATAAAATCTATTTGATAAAGTTATTGAGTTCAGTATTAGATATGGAAAAAGGATGGAAGTGAATGCAAGAAGGCACATACCTATTATTAAAACAAAGAAGGAAACTTGAAATTTGTTTGGATATATTTTTGTATTTTTTTAGAAACTATTTTAAAAAATTATTTTTTATTTTTCAAAAATTGTTTCCAAATTTAAAGAAAGCAAAGAATAAAATATATGTTTAGATAAGTAAATAAGAAAATGGTTAATTTAATCACAAAACTAGTATTTAGAATAAAAGAACAAGTTAAGAAAAACATCAAAAACTTATTTCTATTTTTCTATTTTTAACTTACACATTTAGAGTTACACTTTTTAAAAATAGCTTTTAAAAATAGCTTTCCAAATAAGAACTTTTATTTTTAAAAATATAAAACTATTTTTAAAAATAGTAAACAAATAAACCCCTTAAGTATGTTTAGATACATTTTTGTTTTTATGTTTCAAAAAATAATTTTTAAAAATAATTTTTTTATTTTTATAAAATATTTTTAGATTGAAGGAAAATAAAAGATAGATTATAAATAAGGAAATATTTTATATAATTACAAAACTAATCTCAAGAATAAGAGAATAAGTTAAGAAAATAATTAAAAGTTATTTTTATTTTTCTATTTTTAAGTTATATATTTGAAGTTATAATTTTTTAAAATGTAATCTAAAAATAGATTTTGAAATAAGTTCTTCTATTTTTTAAAAAAAGATAATAAATAATTTTCAAAAATAATTAACAAATAGGCCTTTTGTTTCTCATATTTGAGCCAAATGTTGGCTGCCTTTTTCTTATAACTCTCTTATGTGTTCACTATAAATTAGAACTTAATTATTAAATGTCAAGGACTTGAATAAATGAATGGATATTTTGTTTTACTTACTCAAAATATTTCTACATTTCTATATAGTTGTTAAGTATGTACTTAATTGCAATCCAAGAAAGTTTATAAATAGACAATTTTTTTTCTTAATAGGTTAACATGAAGACTTGAAAATGGACAACTATCTTTCTATTCCAACACAACATCCTAATTTTGGCTAGACCGATTGAATTTAGTCTTTACTCCTTGAAAATACATGGAAGAAAAATGTTAAAACTTTATCAATAATATAGCCTTCAAAAATAAAATTATCTAGTCATGCTCATCAAGAAATTTGACATTCTTACTAAATTGATAGAATTATCTTCAGTGATCAACATTGAACATGTAATTAGTATGCAGTTTCATTAACTTATTTCCTACTTAATAAAAATAAGCTTGGGTATAATATTCTTGTCAACTAAATCTTACTTTACAATATTTTTGTCTTTCAATTTGTTCTTAATACCTATCATTATGCTAAGAAGATTGTCACATGCATTCTTTTTAACATATATGACATCAATGTTATACCTCAATTTTACTAACTGCTAATAAGGAAACTAAAAAAAAAACACTCTTCTTAATCCACTTAAGTTCTATAACACTTTTTTTTCCATTTCACTCCACTATATTTCTTATATTTTCTAGGTAGTCTTGGACTTAGTCTACTTAATTAGTCAATAATCATGTTGTTAGTATATTACCTCAATAGGGGTTTTTTCTCAATCTTGTGATTAAATTTTTTGTTATTTTAGAGGGAATGACTCTTAAGAAGAAATGGACAAGGACCCACACATGTTATTTTTCCTCTAACTTGCACAAATGGAGTATCTTCATTATAAGTAAAGCTTATCTTATACCTTTGTCTACCTTACCCAAAAAGACTATTATGTGCAAGAAAGTTGTTCACAATCCATAATAATGTCGCTTGCATTTTGAATATGCTATAATTAGTAATATTCCAAGTTTTAACCATCATCTCCTATAACTATTTTTACTAATTTATTAGCAATTTTAGAAAAATATTAATATCTTTTTTCCAAGAAAATATGATCCAGTGACTAAAAAAGTCTACATAAAAAAAACTCCTTTATACAAAGCCTTAGAGGCAATTTGTAAGTCCTCATCACTACTAGCCACATGCTATAAAATAGACTCATTTTACTAAAAAGATTAAATTCATCTATACTTAAAACCAAATAAACATTCCTCAATTTACTAGAGAAATTAGGATGGCATTTGTTGAAGTCTTACTAGGCTTCATCATTAACTAGATGTTGTATGACCTTTTCCTCCTTAAATCACTTGGTATGATGCCACTTCATATCTTTCAATATATGCCTTGATCCATATAATTATTTTAACTTGGATGTAAATGAAAAATACCTCAACATTTTGTGAGGCACTTTTTTTCCTTTGGTATTTTTATTAACCTAACAACTCTACTTTCAAATAAAATAATTCTCCTTTGTAACATGTTCTCCAAGAAATAACATAGTATGTTTGCAAACATGAATTGAATCATATCCTAACCCTAATTTAGTTAACCATTTCTTTGCATTATAATGTGATCTTGGTAATTTGTTATACTTAGGAAGTGCTTCCTTCATTAACTTCAAAAGAGAATTGAGCTATTTATTAGTCCATTTATGTAATACTTTCAAATGCATAAGTTTGACTAAAATGTTTAAGGATAAAAAGTTATGTATCCAGGATATAATTCAATTTCAACTTCTATATACAACTCATTAAAGTATTGTTTGATAGTTTTATCGCCTCTTAAAAGTGTCTTCATTCATATCACTATGAAACCTATTTGTTTGATTAATGGTATTAAAATGAACAAATTCATGTATAGTATTAATCATCTCATTTTTGTCACTTATAATTTCCTTATGTACTTCAATAATTAAGTGATCATTTTCACCATGAAAGATCCGATTTATCTAAAATGAATCAAATTCATTATCTATTATGTGTGCATATATTGTATCTAATATTGATAAATTGACATAATAATTTTAGTATCAATCCCAAACTTTCCAAAAAAATTAGACAATTCAAAGGTTGGTTAGTCTTTAAATACTAGCCAACCTGTTTATTGACCTCTATACAAGTTTAAGGTTATTATACTAGTACAATCAAGTCAAAATTATCATAAATCTACAATTACAATAATTTTAACTATTTTTATTTATTATCCTCTTCTTCATTAAATTAAATTTTTTAAATTTAAAATTTATTTAAAATAGTGTGCATTATCACTAATTTCTTTATTTCAGTACTTTGTATTAAATTAACTCGTTCATTATAAACTTTCTTAACTATATTTTTATTAATAAATCTAACTATTTTCACTATTTACTTATTTTTAATAAATTTTGTATGTAATAATTTCTAAATATTTCTTACTATACTTTGATTTAACTTATTAATTTTAAGAACTTTTACACATATATTTAATTATAATAAATTTAAATATTTTCACTTATATTTTTATTACTTTCTTGTATATAATTTTTTATTATTTTCTTGTATATTAATTGCAATCAATTATTAACAAGTTAATAATTTTTAATAATTAAATAACTATAATAAATTTAATAAATAACAAGAAAATAATTTTTCAATATCAAATATTTAACTTGTTTTTACTTATTAAGATTCGTGGTCCTTATACATATTTTAAATTTTTATAAATTTAACATATCAACTTATCATATTTTAATATTTTAATAAATTTTATATATGCAATTTCTAAATATTTAATATTTTACTATAATTCAGCTTATTAATCTTAACAACTATTACACACATAGTTAGCTATAATAAGATTTGCTATTTTTATTTCTAATTTTTTATTATTTTCTTCTATATTAATGAATATATTAACTATTCATTTACTTAAAATGAATTAATTATAATTAATTATTAAGAATTTAATAATTTTTCAATAATGAATAAACAATAATAAATTTAATATTTAACAAGATTATAATTTTTGAATATTTATTGTTTTTATTTTTTTACTTATTAACATGATAGTTCTCTAGTAAATTTTTAACTACTATAAATTTAGCTTTTTAATCTATCATTATGTATAACTTTGTTCTTTATTCAAATTATTATTTTTAAAATTTTTTATATTCTTTTTTTTATAATTCCTAAACTACTTCTAAGTCAATAATCCTATACTAGGTTAGAGTTTCACTATATTAAATCTATAAATCCTACATTATATTTAAATAAAACATGAATATATTAAAAGATTTACAACATCAATATACTACTCATTTTTATAAATTTACATCTGTAAGGCAAAGGAAAACATTAATAGAAATTAGAAAAAGTTATATCTCAAATCATATCAATTACATATCTTAAATCAAATTAACTACATATTCAAACCTTAAAATTATTACATCAGTACAAATGAGAAAAAGTTATATCAATAAAGCAAAGCAAAATAATAGTAAAAATTATAACTTATTTTTATATCTAGAATCATGTAAATCATATATTTAGAGTTTAAAATTGTTCCTCAAAAATTGACAATAGTAAACTCATAAGCACGGCCACTATCGAATTCATACAAAAATAACATATTACAATGAATAAAGTGTTACCTCAAATTGTTATCAATGCAACCAAATCTTTAAAATATGGAGAAAACTTTTTAAAAATGATAGAAATAAGAGTAAGAGAGATAGACAAATGGTGAAAATTTTGAAAAATTTAGATAAAAAGAGAGAGAAATTACCTTATGTGGCCAAAGAAGAAGAGAGAAGCCATAAAAAAAATCTAAAGAAACAATTATAGAAATAGGGAAGAAAATATTACTATAAGTTAATATATATATGTCTAAAGAGAGTGTATTTTAAATGTCATCATTTTAAGGTTAATGAATTCATCTATTTAGATTTTCAGCATTCTAATTATGGTTTTTTTCCACACCCTAAAGCAATGACATTTTCAATTTAAAGAGATGACAATCTCATCCCTTTTAAAGTAGCTAGTCAACATCCTACCCCTCAAAAATTGATAAACATTAAAGCAACAATAATGTTGTTAGTTTAGTTAATGGCACCAAAAAAGGTCCCTGGGTTTTTGCATAACATTTAATTGTCTAAAGAGATAACATTATCATTACTTTAGATTTCATATTATTTTTTTAAACTCTAAAATAATGACAATATCATTTTTTTCATATAATTAGACATGAAATTAATGTGTTATTCCTTTTGCTCTACATTTTTAGCATGTAAAGCAACAACATATGTGTCATTTCTTTAGATGTCATCGCTTTAAGGTCTTTTCTTATAGTCCTTATTTTCAAACGATTATATGATTTTCAAAATTAAATATGAAATGTATTGAAAAAATCTTATGCAAAACTATTCTAACTATTTCAATACTTACCTAGATCTCATAGTTGTCAAGTAAAGCCACTTTTAATTTATCCCACAATAGCTGGCTAAGCAAAGGAAAAAGATTCTAAAGAAAAGGAGAAAGTTTCCTTAAAAGTTAGTTAGTACACATTTTAGATAAAAACAACAAAATTGAATTCAAACAAATTTTATAGAAATTTAATTATTTGTAATTTAAACTATTCTAGACTAGTGTTTCTTCCATAAGTAAAGAGGTGGCTTTTTTATATACCTTAATAGGGAAATGTGGTTACATTTTATGCAATGGATTCAACCTTACCTATCAACCTTTTCAAACACACTAGATGTATGTGCTTATATGTTCATCATAGGGAACACCATAATCAATAGCAAAGTGATAATATCAAAGATAGGATCTTAATTCCATATGTAATCAAATTATATCCATAATTCCATGTACCAATAATACAAAAATTGTTCAAGCAATCAATATAATTTAAAGCATAATAATTATGTAAGCCACCTTATGACTCCCTTCAACCTCACTTAAGGGTTAACCTTATCCTTTCACAAACGGGCACATGAATCCAGTGCAAGAAGCCATAATAATAATATCATTACCCTGTTATCATCATAACTCATCTATGATATAATACATCAATTGTAATCAAGTGCAACACTTAGCACTTCACTTATAGTACCATAACCACATTCATATTTATACAAACTAATCATGCATCAATTGGCATGCAAGTAGAATATAATTTAAACTTCACATAATATGTATATAATTATATATCACAAGAACAATTACCATTATCATAATACACAAGCACATAACTGCCTCGATTAGCATTCCATTCCATTATAATAAAATTGCTTTTTAACATCTATTATTTAACAAATTTAACATTGGTTATTACTTGACGTGGTTACAAGTATCATTGTATGTTATATAATTTTACATTAGTTTTATAATTGATATGAAAAAGTAAAAAAAAAATTAGTTTCTATATGTATAAAATCGTTATCATTTCTTTATGAGAAATACAACATGAAGGTTTTTAATAAAATTAAATGTTATTTTTTATAAACAATTGATGTCATATTTTATATAGCACTTAATTGATAAAAATAACTAATGTGGTATGTCATCCCCCCTAACCTTAACCTTTTGCCATCCTCCCTATCCCTTATATTTCCCATACCTTAACGAAATCTTCACCTCCATTCTAATTTTAATAATTTTAAGTAAAAAAGTTTGAAAATGATGAAAGGTTCACTACTACAAAATTGTGATTCTATATAATAGATAAATATTAGTAAAAGACAAAATAAATGTCTATATTGATGTTATGATATTTTTAAAATTATTAAGATTAATAAGATGATAATTAGTAAATACAATTAACATCTATTTTAACATGATGACATTTTGAAAATTATTGAAAAACTTAAGACAATAATTTTTTACTTAACCGATGTAATAATATATGATATTTGAAGGTTGTTGGAAAATCAAAAAACTTAATATGTTGATTTTAAAAATAACTTATATTTATTTGAATGTGATGATATTTTTGAAATTATTAGAAAATTTAAGACAATGATGTTTTTACTTGACCAACATCATCATATATAACATTTAAAGGTTGCTCAAAAAATAAGAAACTTAAAATAAGTTTTAGAATTAACCAATATCTATTTAAAGATAGTGGTTTTTTTGAAATTATTAAGAAACTTAAAATGTCAAATTTTTACTTAACTAATATCATAATATATAACATTTAAAGGTTGTTAAAAAAAATAAGGATACTTAAGACATCAATTATAGAATTAATTAATATCGATTTGGACACAATGCCATTTTTAAAATTGTTGAAAAACTTTAGATGTTAGTTTTTACTTAACTAACATTATAATGTAAGGCATTTAAAGGTTGCTGAGAAAATAAGAAAACTTAAGATATTAATTTTAAATTTAAGTGACATTTATTTGAACTTAGTAGCATTTTTAAAACTATTAGAGAACTTAAGACATCATTTTTTTACTTAACTAATATTAAAATTTATAACATTTAAAAGTTATTAAGAAAATAAAAAAAACTTTATATTTCAATTTTGTAATTAATCAATATCTAAAGGTATTGCAAAAATATGATAAGAACCCTAGAGATAGTGACATTTTTACCTTATAAATAAGTATATCTTTTTTTTTGTTACCACTCTCACTCTTTCTCTTATTTGTTTTCAAACTCAATCCTTGTCTCTATCTAATTTCCTTTATAGAATCCTAGATGTTACACCCCTAAAGTTGTAAAATTTTATATTAATTACTTATCAAGTAATTTTCATATATATATATCGATAATTAGGAAATGTCATGGATAGGTTTAGGATAGTTATTTATTATTAGAAAATGAAACTTTAACATGAAATTAGTTATAATTAGATTAACTATAAGGTTGTGTGAAATTAGATATGTGAGAAGGTTTATGGGAGAGATTTAGGGTAGAGTTTTCCAAAAATGCCCCTAATTAAATTCTAAATTACTAAAATACCTTTAATAAGATACCCAAACCCACACTAGTTTCTCATTTCCTCTTCTTTTTTCAACTAAAAGTACTCCTTCCTCGTGTCTCCTTAACAATTTTAAACTCTATTTTCATTAAAAATTTGTTAAAACTATCAAAATTGTCAATGTGGTTTTCTTGTTTCTCTATCCTTTCAAGCTAACTTTACTAGATTCTTAGCTTTTGATAAAATTAAGGGTTTTAAGATGGGAAATAGGGAATTAAACCTTTATTTGGTTTATAATGATAGGAAAAGGTTTCAACCCTACTAGTTGAACCTTAATCTTCTCTAACCCTTCCATTAGAGGAAATAGATAATTTATTTACTTAAACATTATAAGGAAGATATTAAATTTGATCTTGATTGATAGTTGAATCTTAAATTGTTGGATAAATTGAGCTAGGCTAATGTTATTATATTGAGATTATGTTGATTTAGTTAGAAATATAGTAAGTTGTTGGGTGAAAATGTTGTTCAATGAAGTATTATCCTGCATGTTAAGTTAAGGATTAAGTTGATTAGAGAAATTCTATATTTGAATTGGATTTTGGAAAATCAAGAAACAGTACTCGAATATGGTATTTGAGTATACCTAAAGAAAGAACTCAAAGAAGTAGTATTTACATATCCTACTCAAGTACAAAAAATTCTTCCACTCTCTTCCTTTAAGTAGTCAAGTATAATGCTTAAATACTAGCCCTATTTAGCTTAAAGCCATGTATTTAAGTACCATACTCAAGTTCATATGTTGTCTTTATTCCTTGCCTTTATATACTCGAATATGGTCCCTGTTTTAGGAAATCATACTCAAGTCTTATACTTGAGTGACCTTGGTGCTTGTAATAATAATAGAATTATGAAGGAATAAAATGCTAAGGTGAGGTATAGATACATATATTAGATAATGATTAACTTTTTATCAAAGCTAAATGATGTGATTTGATAGTTCATATGAAAATGTTAGTCTATGTGATTAAGTTAATGATTAGTGATAATAAGAAATGTTGAATTGTAATGGTAGGAATGATTGACAATCATTGAATTAGGAGCTGATCAAATATGATGAATTATGATAACTATATGTGAAAGGTTATGAAATGTTGAAAGCTCAATGATGATGAAATGTGATGTTAAAACATCAAATGAAATGGTCATACCAAATCTGAATTGCACATTTATGAACTAATAAATACCAGAGGTGTAAGGTTGAATTTGTGAACAGATAAGGTAGACGGGGAGACATAAGATAAGTCATTTATTTAATTATCTATTTATTTATTTATTTATTTATTTATTTATCAATTAACAGTCAAAATGAGTGGACTAGAATTATAATTGGCAATGCTACTCATCTATTGATTATTATGAAGTGCGAAATATGCATAGAAAGCATTATTTATAAAATAAAGTAGAAAAATAAATTATCTATTTATTAAAACTTTAAGTTTTGTTATTTTCTTAAAAACCATTTTATAGATGATTAAGTTAGAGCTCCATAACTACCACCAATAGTTCAAGATTAGAGTTGTGTTATGAGCAACCATAATTAATAGATAGAAAAATAGAATAAAGGAATCACAAAAATCTATAGTTAATTTGAAATATTTTGAATATATAATAGCATAACTTTTATGTAAATAATCTTGTGGTAATGAAATGAAGTAATTAGACTTAATTAGCTTATTAATTATTATATGATGATACCAAATTAGGATTAGACAAACTTATAGATACTAATAATAGGATTCACACTAGTCACGGCTAAGCAGGTAATGACATTAGATGTTATTTCATCTTCTACCACACTTCACAAAATTATCAATATTTTTTCAACTAACACCAATCATCAAGTAAATTCCTTAATATTCTAAGCCTCTGGTTCAAGCTATAAAATGTATCTTTCTTATTTTTATTTCTTAGATCTTCATATTTTCCATTTTTCAATTTTTTGTGCATATTTTTCAAAAAAATTTGTATGTGTTTCCTTAATATAACTTCTGAGGTTATATCTTAGTATTAAATGCTTATTATGTATTTGACAAAATGTTATAATGAAGATTGAAACTTGCCAAATAATGATTATATTCTAAACCACTAGTTCAAACCATAAGAGGTGTCTTTCTTGGTTATTTTTCTCAAATCTTCACCTTTTCCATTTTTTAAATTTTTTGTACATGTTTTTAAGTTATTTCTGTTTATGTTTCTTTTATATAACCTTTGAAATTATATCTAAGTTTTAAATGCTTATTGTATTTTTATAAAATGTTGCAATAAAAATTGAAATTGGCTAAACAATGATTATAAATGGAGAAAAAGTGAAAAAAATCAATGAAAACAACAAATTTTCATTATTCTAGGAAATGTAAAATGCCTTTGGCTTTTGAAAATGGATAAATCTTCACAAATTACATTAAATCAACATAAAATTTGTTGTAAATGAGCAAACCAAGCATAAAATTATAACTTGCCTTTCAATGTTTTTAGTTTAAAATATATATTTTTGATAAGATGCTAAATTTATTCAATATTAATCATAAATATTCTGGTAGTGAAGCTTAAAACAAATGTTAAAAAAAAATATTAAGCACACATGTCACATCTTTTTTTTACTAAAAACTAATATATTTAATTATAAGTAATTACCCAGTTATATGATTAGTTAACATTAAAATTTATTCAATGTTAACTATAAATATTTTAGCAAGGAAGCCAAAAACAAATGTTAAAAAAATATTAAACAAACATTTTACATTGATTTTTTATTAAAAAACTAACATGTTTAACTATAATCAATTACTAGGTTATGTAGCCTATAGGAAATGATGACTATTTATTTGTTATGGAAACTAACACAATATTTGTTTTTCATGACAATTTTATACCTAATGTTACAAAATATTTATTATGACAATTAATAAAATGATGGTTCAAAGTTGATGTCTAATTTGTTAAACATCTAACATAAATTAGCAAGTTTATAGTAATGGTTACCTTGAACAAAGATGGGTGCTTTACTATTATACCCATTGTTAAATAAAATGACTGAAATAAAGTTTCTTACCTATACAAATTTGCAAAAGATACATCAAAATGAAAAACAACAAAGTATGGTTAATTATGAAATCAAAAATTAAATTGCAAGAATAAACATAAAATATAAAACAAATCTTTACATTTATCTTCAACATTGATGATAGTTTTATAATTGATATTATAAAATATTTATTATAACAATTGATAAAATGACGATTCAAAATTGATGTTTAATCCCTTAAACAACTAAGGTAATTTTGCAATTTAGTAGTAGTGTGTTGAACCTCACATATTTAGTCATTAGCTAATGAAGCCCTAATCTTGTAAAATAATTAATGAGCATAAGCAAAAACTAAAGAGAATCATATTAAGATTAGAAGGTGAGCACACTTCATTAGAGATAGAATAATTTATTAGTTAGAAAAACTTCAAAACAAAATTTGCAAATGACATTATTGCTTCACTTTTTTTATTTTCAATTTACACACTATTTTTTACACCATTTTAAATTTTCACTCAATTACAAAAAAAAATCCAAAAATCTATAATAAAATAATGTCATTCTGTTATCTAATTTTAGATGTCAATTATTAAATAAGAACCAACGTCATAATCTTTTGTTTAACTAATTTTTTCCATAATTTTTGAAGTAATAATTTTATAATTTTAGCATAGACCTAGTAAGAACATTAACATTATTTTATGAACTAATAAATTTTATTTTTAATTCAACTTACTTTAAATGAAGTCAATAGTATTAAAATTATTTTTTTCATTACAATATTTTTTGTATAATTAAATATATATACAAATAGTAATAGATTGAACATAAATGAAACAAAGTAGAAACTAATGATCCATTGCAAAAATAATGTTTTGCCATTTTATTTATCTCTATATTAATACATTGATGTATACAATGAGAAATTATAATTTATAATAAATATCAGACTTTAAATGAAAGGAAAAATAAAGATTTTCTTCTCCTAATTCCATTATATTACTTGAGAGCTTTTAAGTTGGATAACATAAATAAAAATTAATGATAGATTATAATGAAAAGAAGCGCAATGAACTCAAACTTTCTAATGCAAAAATGGTCATTTTACTTCTTTTTACTATAATTTTTTATTAGTTATCTTATTTTTATATTTTCTTGACATCTTTAATAAATATCATTCTAGAGATAAAATCCAAATGCTATGATTTAGAATGAACAATAAAGATGGTTTTAGACAATGCAATTAGTTGCAGATTGATGATAAATAAAGAGAAGTAGTACAACCATTTTTGGAATTAACTTGAGTTTTTCAATGTAAAAATAATCATATTATTTTTTTACTATAATTTCTTATCAATTTTTTCATATTTGCATTTTCTTAATATCTTTAAATGTGCTTTTTAACATGGATACCAAATGATATGATTTAAATAAATAATAGACATATTTTTAGATGTTGTAAATGCTTGCAAACTATTAAAAAATTATAGCAAGAAGAAATAGTATAATTAGTCTTGTAATAAACACGAGTCTTCTAATGTAAGAATGGACAAACTATTTCTTCTTAGTATAATTTCACATTAATTTTCCTTTTATAAGATATAAATGTTTCAAATGGAGAGTGAAAATGAAATTTATAAGCAATATCTAGAGCTTTAAACATTGGTCATTAACCTAAATCGACGTATTATATATATTTTATTTCACGTAGCTTAATTATTGATATACATTGAAACATCATAATTTTTGGTAATTTTTCAATACATATTATTGATAAATGCAATTGATATTTAATGCATATTAAAAGTTCATATACCTTTAGACATTGGTTACAATAAAAAAATAACAATAACTTATACCAAATTTCTAATTAATCTATTTATCTCCTAATACAACTCTTTACACCTCATAAATGCCATCGTTAGTAAATATTTATCATATATTAGCTAGTTGTTGGTATATTTTTATATGTCTGTAGGCCAAAAAATCAATGTTGTATTTACTTTTGATTTTTTTTATCTAACACTACATCTAATTTTTCAAAACCACATTAGTTTTTAATAAATAATTAATATTGTTTACCTTTTTTTCAATATAACTTTTATATCCTAACATTTTACTAATAACAACTTACACAAAAACTACACTAGATTACCAATACAGTTTATAACATAATCATTATGTAACCTCAAATTAAAATCAATATAGTTTACAAAATAATCATTACATAAAATTCTTTAGTAGACAGTAACCATCAATATAGTTTACAACATGATCATTACATGAAATCACAGATATCTTCTATTCATGGCCATCTATTCTAAAGAAGAAGATTATCATAGTTCAATGAGACACTCATGATTATAAGATTTAAAGTTTTTCTAAATGTGCAACAAGAAAGAATATGTTGTCCTCTTATGTCACCTAAGCAAAATATAGAGTGAAATAAATTTATAAACAAAGTGAAAAATAATATATATTAGTTATTAAAAAAAATCCTTACTTTTGACGTTGATCTTGTAGTTGAATTGACGTCATAATTCTTGGTAATTTCTTGATACTTTGTAAATGCCATCTTTGGTAAATACTTATTGTTATCTTTAGTAAATACTTACCATTTATTACAAGTTAAGTAGCTGGTGTTACACCTTTATATGGTGATTAGGTTAAAAAAAATTGATATCATAACTTTATCATAAATTTTCTAATTCAACTCTTTGTCTTTTCTACCAATTTTTCAAAACCACTTTATTTTTAATAAATAATCACTGTAATTTTTTTTAAATGTAATGCATCATGGCTTTTTTTAACAATGGATACTAATTTTCTCAAATAACACTATCAACTTTTTACATCTTAATATTTTTTTAATAATAGATACCAATTACTTTACTAGTATAAATTGTATAGTAACATTACAATTAATTATTTGATGTAATCTACAAATCATTATACACTATATATTTTCCATTAAATAATGACTTGCACAAAAACTATAAAACATCATCAATACAATTTACAGGTATAGCCATTCATTCTTTATGTTGAAGAGATTAAAATTCTTATTGTAGATTCTTGTTTATTAAAGAGATTTGATCTACTTTCGTCATATTGAAGTGCCTCACCTGATTCTATAGAAATTATCCATTCATTCCTTAAAGTATCAAGTGGAATATAAGGATAACATATATAATTGATGTTGCATAATTAAAAATGCATTAAATCTAATGGTTATGAGTTTTCCACTAAATAATGGATATCTTATGATTATATCCATTCTATCCTAACAAAAGATAATTATGGTTTAATGGAAACCTCATAATCATAAGATTTGAAACATTTCTAATTATGCATTAAAGATGACATATTGTCTTCTTATGCCACAAAAAATGGATTGAATAAGAAATTTATAAACTATGTGAAAAATAATAAATATTTATTATTTAATAAAAACTATTGTGTAAATATTTTATATTCCCAGCAAGATGATTTGAATGCCTTTCAAATGATAATAATAGGAAATTAATGTCCTAACTTATTGATATTTGACTTTTGATGTCAGTCATTTATTTTAACAGATATGGTATATTGCTATTATTTTTCAAAAATACTATTGCACCAATTTATCTCATCAATTTTTTTTATTAAAACCAACATTATAAGTTGCTCATAATTGCAAAAATATCATCATACCATTATATACATCAATTTTTACACTAATTAACATTAATGCGATGACATTATAAGGGAAATTTGTAATAGTGTTCATATGGATAAACACAAGCAAATTATTAATAATACTTAACTTAACACCTCAATTCTTATTCCTTAATACAAATACTTACACAACATTCTTACCTATATAAATATAATAGCCATAGGCAACTTGTTAGTTCATATATAAAATTGAAATCTAAAGTTTTAAGTTTCACTTGGCATAACTAAATCAAATTATATTTATATTTCTTTCTTGTGTAAGCATAAAAAAGATCATAAATAGGTTATTTTCTTAAACAAGATATCGAATCCAAATATGAAGTTTTCTTGTCATATTATAACTGAACTACATAATTTCCTTTACTTTACATACACAAATACATTTTTTTACTTACCTATCCTTAAATACATTTATTTACTTGTCTTACTCCTCATTATGTGTATTAAAGTTATTTGTCCTTATCATATACTCCTATGGAGTCACAACAATGTTAAATTTCAAAAAGATTATGATTGTGTAAAGAAACAAGACAATAATCGACTATAAGTGTCTAAAGAGCAACTTTGACATCTATAATTAACCATGTAGTTTACTACAAAATTTTAAAGAGTAACTCTAGCTAAACAAAGTCAACTATAAAGTTAATTATGTCTATCCATAAAGCAATCTTGGCTTATATAGTTGACTAGATAGTCGACTATGCTAGTCTAGAAGGCAATTCTATTGAGCATAGTCAACTATCACTTTGCAAATTGTAAATTTTCCTACAAAACCACTATTTATTTGCCATTTTTTATTCCCAAATCCTAGATTAATCATATAATGTCATCACTAAAGCTTCAAAACTCACAACTAACACTCTTAAATAATAACACTTATTAATTAAAGTTTAATTTTGAGGTATAGATCAATATTTCAAATTTATTCATCAAAAATTGTAAGAATACCATTTCTAAAACAAATTATGGATTCAAGTTAAACTTTAGACAAAGTGTTAATGAAGAGGAATAGAGTTAGTGGTTGCAAAGGTTTAAGCCCTAATTCCATCAAAATAAGAAATCTCAAGTTAAAGTTAAAATTCTATCAAACCCTTTTCATATAACGCAAATTAGTGTTCCTATGGAAGAAAATGCATAAGAAATTAAGCTATAAAACTTGTTAAATATTTAGGGCATGGATATATCTTACCTTGATAAGATGAAAGTTGGAAGAAGATGATTAAACTTTTCTTAAAGAAGGACTCAGGGCTTAAGAGAATGTTGAAAAAGAAATATAAAAATGAAGGAATGGTAAGGTGTTTGTGGTTTTATAAGGAAATTAGGAATTATAAGATGAACAACATTTTAGAATAATTGGTTTCATAATTTCTCTTTTCCTCATTTACTTCTCCTTACTTACTAAATTTAAATCATAATAAATACCTTATAAATTTTTCTTACCTCAAGTTATCATTAAGTTCCATTAATTTAATAAACTCTTCTTTTTATTAGAATTTTTCCGCACATTGATTTCTTTGACTACTTATATATTAATTACTTTAAAAATTGACTACCTATCTTTCTTCTAAATTTCTTATGACTCAATGTATGCTATCAAGGTATAATAATAAATAAATTAGTAAGTAAACTAATAAGTGAAAAAAATAAAATTTAAATACCTAAAGACATGACAATGATTCCTTTTTAAAAAGAATTCATCCTTAAATTTTGTAGGTAGCTTAAATAGCATCTTTTAGGGGCATCATATAGACTTAAGAAGTTTATACATAAGGTTTATACCTATAACTAAACTTCAAAGCTCATACACAATTTATTCCTTTTCGATACATAAATCGCTCTCCCTTAATCTACTTATCTCTTATTTCTAGATTTCTCATTGGTCAACATATTTATCATTTCTCCTATTGTTCTTAAGTTATTCTGTACATCTTCCATTACTTTCTCTTTATCATCATTGATGTAAGCTCTTATGCTAAGCAATTTTTTTAGTATTCAAGAGTAAATCATTAAATTAAAAATCCTACCATATAAGAGAAATTCTAATAACATCACTATCACTCTCATACCTTTATTCTTCACTATATGAATGTTAAGTTGCATTTGATAAAAATAGTTTTAAGTATACTCTATAAGGGTTTAGTTATATAGATCCTAATAGATTGATTAACTCATTCCATTATTTGTTTCACATCCAATAAATACTAGTTATAAAGCTACAACTTATTCTTACCTTGGTAGTAGACATGTTAACTCTAAACATTATATAGAAGATAAGCATTTTGCAATGATTTGCTACTAAGACACAATTTTAAATATCTATTTACAATCATAATCTAAAGAAATGTTCATGTAATGCAATTAAGGAAAAAAAGTGGTTAGCTCCTTCTATTAGTTCATTCACCTAGTAGTTAAACCATACAACACAATAATAGCACACTTAAAGTTAAATAAAAACTCTTTTCTAATTGACTTTTCAAATTAATTAATCATTTAATGTAATTTTTAAGTATATCTAAGTCAATAGAATTCTTTAAGAATTCAATTTCAAAAATATACACTCTACAAATATGCTATCTTGCATCATAAAATTTCATATCGATTTACAAGTTTTCAAATACATTTATCATGAGTCTTATGTACATAGCATTATCCACACCTCACATTTCACTAACGCCATTATATTTTAATTCCCTTACAACTCTCACGATATGCTAATTTTTTTTGTAATCACTGATTGTGATCTAATTTCATGCCCTAATAAGGACAAACACATATTAAAGCACATCAGCAAGGCTTAAACACTTATATCAGATATTGATTGACTCACATCTCTCAATATAGTCAATAATTACTAATCTTAGATATATATATATATATATATATATATATATATATATATATATATATATATATATGTACATATCTATAAATATATCTATATATATTTTGAATTCCCATAAACTTATTTTCCTTAAATTCAATTTATACCACTACCACAAATTACGCATATTACTCTTAAAACCAAGTATAATTATCAGTGTCCATATTGACTCTAATCACACAAAATCATATCATGAAACCATAGCATAATTGTAACAATTCTAGTTTTTAACAAATATGTTTTTTACATTTGGCAAACATATGTATTGATAGAGGAAAAAGTATAATTAAAAGAGTTATAAGATAGAATAAAGTTATTTACTAACACTTGGAAATCCACTGTCCTACTTAAATTTGGTCCTTAACAAGACTATAGTCTTTCAGACCATTTAAAAATTTGGTAACCTAGTATCTTATTCAATAAAATCTTAAATTTCAATATGATCTGCACTATACATGTCCTAGCATACCTCTTATGATTTCTATTATCCGTGATACCTTAAGGTAGAACAATTCTATCTAATTCTTGTGCCTTTCACTCTGCTAAAGCTCCAAGCTTATAGGGCTTTCATGAAGTTTATAACTTCATTATTCACTTCAAGTGCTTATAGGTTCGCATAAATTAATCTAATAATATCCCTCCAATTGAAGCATCAGAAGTCAAATCCTTTAACTTCACACTTTTACCTCATCTATAACATGATTGCATTTATTTTTTAATTACCTTTGATTATTACCTTATGTTTATCAACATATTAAGTTAATATATGGTTATTTAACTCATTATTCACTATTCATATTATTCTTTATTTCTTATTTTTTAAATATAAATAAATTGATTGTCAATATAATCATAATAACCCCTTTATACCCTCTTCTTCACCATGGCCCTTCCTTAAAGTAACTAGTTTCTTGTATCATCCAAAATTTATCTCAATTTTGTAATTAGTATTCCTCATCAATCCTATTAGTTTAACACTTAAACAAGAGTGAATCTAAACTTTAAACTTAAAAAGAAGAGCTATTATTCTTGGTAGCATATTAGGTATAAGGATGAAACATTCAACTAATTTTCTAATATTACATTTATCAAGCATTTAAAATCACCCAATCGTATAAAATCTTGCTTACAAGCCATGTAAATAACTTTCCCTTGCCACTATATTCCTAACTATAAGCACTCTAACTATTCTTCTTTAGATCATAGTTGACCATGCCAACATTATCATATCACTACCATACCAGATTATAAGTTTCGCTAAAGTTATGATAAAGCAAACATTTAACTAGAAAGACCCTTAAACATAATTATCTGACCTTTAAACATAATTATCTAACCTTTATGAATCAAAGCAAAAATATACTCATATAGCTATTATCCTAATAAGTCATATTGGTATTTATAATCATGAAGACTTATATTCCACCACTTTTCAGATGACTAACTTTATGAAATCAATATTATTCAAGTAAGCTTGCTCTTTCATAAGTAATAAGCTTTACCAATTCTTTAGATGACAATTCCCACTCATTATCCTATAATTACCTTTAAAAAGAAGAACTACAACTAAATATCTCACATATAACAATTTTCCTTGACTTATTCTTACTAGCCTTAAATAGTTGTCCCACCTTATCCTACTTATGCACTCTTAATTTTCACTTCAAAAGCTAAACATTTACAGCCCTAATTTTGTATTTAGTACATTCAAAGTTGTAACTTTATAGCTTGTTATTTATCCACTTCAAATAAGTAATAAAAATACCACCTAATACATAAGATCATGATGCATGCCTTTTCCTACTTATGCATAAGACTTAAAGATTTATTTAATTAAAATGTAATTCAGTATGATCTCACACATGTTAAAATTCTAACACCTTTATATCAGTTTAGAGTTCAATCTTTACCTAGCAATCACATCCCCTACAAGTTATTCTAACTATATAAGCTTCCTTTTCCTATAAACATTGATACTAAATTAGCTCAACATGATAATATTTCCTCTAAACAATGATTCATTTCATTACTATAGATTTAATTAATTGCAAAACTTGGATATTCCACTGCTAATGTGAGAACAGGATTGCTTAAGCAAACTTATAAACTTTCTCTCTTTATATATATATATATATATATATATATATATATATATATATATATATATATATATATATATATATATATATATATATATATATATATATATATATATATATATATATTCAACAAGCCTTCTCAAGACACAAACATGCAAAATAGGAATAGCCATCAAATTTTTTCAATAGGTCAAACTAATAGTCTAACATCTTTTTATACTAATTTAATCATAACAAATATTCATAGTAAAAGTTATAAACAATTGAAGATTAATAAAAATCTTAAGTATAGAAAAATACTTACTCTATTCACCCCCAACTGCCTATAATGAAAACGACCCATAAAGAATCATGACATATCAAGCAATAACTGCCACATTTATGCTTTTTAATAATTATTGGTTAACTATCAAGGACTTAACTTCTCAAATTATTTACTTAAATATTTGGAGACCTTTAACCATACCTTCAAATAAAATACATTTTTATGCCTTGGATCATACTCTGATACTAACTTTGTCATGACCTATCCTTAAGGTATGTGATTGGTATAGGGAGTCATTAGTGGCAATATAAAATTAATTTCAAACCATCTACTAAATTTTGTAACAATCCATATGATCCCACTATAGTTGCCTACCATCCTTTCTCAAAATGCATCTAATATAGTATTTTTAAATACATTATCCTTTACTTTCAAAAAAGCATATAGTTTTCAAAATCAAGTATGAAATGTATTGAAAAACTTGTATGCAAGACTATTCCAATTGTCTTAAATATTAACTTAGTGCCAAATTTCTCAAGCAAGCATAGTTCCTATCCATTCGGTAGTAACTAAGCACTTAAGGGAAGAAGATTCCTAAAGAAAAAGAAAGAAAGAAAAGAAGTAAGTCCTCCTTAAAACTTAGTGAGTAAACATTCTAAATAAAAATAGGAAAATTGAATTCAAATAAATTATATAGAAATTCAATTATTCATAATTTAAACTATACTGGACTAGTGTTTTTTCCACAAGTGAAAAAGTAGTTTTTTTCATACTTAATGAGAGAAATAAGGTTACATTTCATAAAATGGATTCAACCTTACCTATTAACCTTTCAAGATATACTAGAAATATGTGCTTATATGCTCATCTTAGAGACCACCCTAATTAGTAACAAAGTAACAATATCAAAGATAGGATCTTAATTCCATATGCATTCAAATTTTATCCATAGTTCCATGTAGTAATCATAAAAAAATTGCTCAAGTAATCAATATAATTCAAAGTACAACAATTAAGTAAATCTTTTTATGACTCATTTCAACCTTATTCCTTATAACCTCGATCTTGTATCTCAAGGGTCAACATTATCCCTTCACAAATGAATATATAAATTAAGTGCAAGAAACCATAATAGTAGTATTATCCCTCTTCCATCACCATAATTCATTCATGACACAATACATAGTACCATACTTGGCACTTCACTCATTGTACCATATCAGATTCATATTTATACAAATTAACCATACCTTAATCAACATACGACTAAAATATAATTTAAACTTCACATCATATGTATATATTTATATATCACAAGAACAACCACCATTGTCACAATATAAACATTCAAAGATAATTCAATTGGCATTTTATTCATATGGTTAAACATAAGCAAATCATACATAATAATAATAGCTAATTTAACACTTTAATTCCAATTCCTAAGTGTTAACTCTCGTTGCTAGCTAGCTGAATGGATTATAAAAGGTACAAGATATGCTTCCATTCCCTACATATATAGATACAATAGTCATAGGTGACTTATTAGTTCAAATATGAAACTAAAATATAAAGTTTTAGGTTTCATTTAGCATGATTAAATCAAATTATATTTATCCTTCTTCCTTATATAAGCACATTCAAGCTTATAAATGGTTTATTTTCTTAAACAAGATATAAAATCCAAATACCTCATTTTCTTATCATATTAGAACTAAATCACATAATTCTTTCCACTTTACATACACAAGTACATCTATTTACTTGTCTTACTCTTCATTATGCATATTAAAGTTATCTATCCTTGTTATATACTCCTATGAAATCATAATAACATTAAATTCCAATAAGAGTATGATTGTGCAAAGAAATTAGACAATAATCAACTATAGGTTTTCAAAAAGCAACTTTGGCATCTAAAGTTAACCATGTAGTTGACTACAAGAGTTCAAGAATAACTCTAGCTAAACAAAATCAATTACATCTATGCAGAGAGCAACTTTATTGAATATAATTAATTATATAGTTAATTGTTACTTCATGAATTGCAAATTTTCCTCCAAAATTACTATTCATTCACCACTTACAACACCTATATCCTATGTTTACCATACAATGTCATCATCAAATCTTTAAAACCCACAACTACCATTTTTAAATAACAACACCTATAAATTAAACTCTAATTTTAAGGCATGGATCAACATTTAAAACTTATTCATTAAGAACTTTATAAATACCATTTCTAAGACAAAGAATGGATCTAAGTTAAAGTTTAGGTAAAGTATTAATTACAAGGCCTAGAAGGAAGAATGGAGCTATTGATTAAGTATGTTTAAGCCAATATCCTATTAAAATAAGAAATCTCAATTTAGGGTTCTGATTCCATCAAACCCTCTTCATATAACCTAAGTTGTTGCCCTTATGAAAGAAACATAAGATATCAATTTATAAAATTTAGTGAAGATTGAAGGCATAGAAATATCTTACCTTGATGAAATGAAACTTATCTTCGAGAAGGATTGAGGCATGAAAGAGTGTTGAATAGGAAGTATGAAAAATGAGGGAAAGGTAAGCTATTTGTGATTTTATAAAGAGATTAAGAATTATAAGCTAAAGCCTATTATGGGATAATTGGTTTTATACTTTCTTTTTTCCTCCATTTACTCCTCTTACTTTTTAAACTTAAATCATAATAAATATCTCATACATTTTTCCTACCTCAAGTAATTGTTAAGTTCCATTAATTTAATAAACTCTTCCTTTAATTACAATAATCCAACACATTCATTTCTTTAACTACTATATTAATAATTTCAACAATTCACTACTTTTCTTTCCCTTTGAATTTCATATGACTCAAGGTATGCCATCACGGTAAAATAATAAATAAATTAGTAAATGGACTAATAAGTGAATAGTTGAATTCTAAATTCCTAGGAGCATGAAAATGTGTAGTAAATTTTATTTGCTAAATACATTTCTAAGACCTAAATAATTTTCATAAATTAATGATACATAAATATTGGGTACAAGGTTTACAAGTTAATATAATAAATCTCTAAGATAAATTATTTTTAGATAATAAAAACTTTTCTAAAACAAATCACAAATTATAATAGACAAAATAGAATACATAAAATTAAGTAAATTAAGATATGCATAATAAATATATTAACTAGTTAACAAAGAATGGAACATATATAAATATATTCTAAATAATTTAGAATATTACAATTTTTTTAATTTCATAAAATACTAATGACTAACTTGTAAAATTCATTCAACAATACTATGATTTTTTATTAGAGCAATTTATAAATTACTTGACACTTGATGTATGAAACAAAAGAATATATTGCTATTCTAGTTTTGAGATATAATGGCTTTAATTAATTTTCTATTTTAAGGTGGAGGTATCGAACAATTCCTTGTGGAGGATTCAATTCAATTTTCTGAATATATAGAAGAATAAAATTATAGGTAGGCATACCACATAAAAAATGGTAGGTAGGCATATTTTGAATTCCAAATGAGTTAGATTGAACTACACTTGGAGAGATTTTGACTCTTCCTTCTTTCCCCTTTTAAGAACTCTTTTTAGAAATCACCTCTTTTTTAAAAGTATATATTCTCTCTATTAATTTTATTTTTTTTTTAGATGTCATGAGTCACCCATGCAACTTTTCAAGGATGGTGTTAATGATAGTAAATAAGATAGAAGTACATTAAATCATATTAGATTTTATTTTAGATAAGTTAAGTTTACTTTTTAAATTATTAATTTAAACCTAACTTATTAGTATCAAAATTTAGGCATTCGCTGACCTATTTAAAATCTTATTTAAATAAACTTTCAAAAAATTAATAGGAAAAGATCTTTAAAGCTAAAAATAAATCAATAAGTAAATTAAGTTTATTGTTATAATTGTATGTATTAAAGTTAGACTAATAATATATATGTATATTTTGTAAATGTATATATTATATACGATGTTATATTATATTATATATAAATATAATAATTATTAAATCGATCAACATCAAATGCTAAGTCAAACTTATAAAAAAAAAGCCTAATTTATTTATCCAAATAGACCTGTTTATCTAAATAAGTCTATTTATCAACTTTATCCTTATTTATTTAGATAAATAGATTAAACTTGGTTAGGCTAAAAATAGGTTAGAACATAAACTTCTACTAAACAGTCCCCTATTAATGATGTCATTCTCTTTTTGTAATCATGCAGTCTTACACTGCTAAAAAAAGTTGGACAAAGGGATGAAGTTACTTTAAATAACTCCTTTAAAATTGAGTTATTCAAATTAACGTCATCTTAATATTTTTCTTAAAAAATGTATCAACATTATTTTATAAATACTTTTAAAATGATATTACATGAAGAAATTTTTTTTCATGACACTATGTGAAAAAAAAAGCAAGACTATTGTATCTCAGTGAAAATAGAATGAATTTGTCTTAGATGGTGAGATTTATGAATGAAGTTATATAATCTTATCAATAAAATTGCAAGTTTTATGTGAATAGTGCCACTACATATAACTTATGTCATATAAAATAATTATATATAACTATTTATATAAAATTCATAATTTTTTATAAGAATGTGCAATTTTATTCATATCATTCACAATAAAAGTAAGTCTACCCTTATCTCCACCTAGGCATAATGGACATGGCATAAAGAATCTATTTTATCCAGAGTAGAAGTGTCAAAATAAGTTAGGTTTAACTAGTTGACTTGCGACTAATATAATTTTATTTGTCCTAATATTAGAATTAGTATAGAAAACAATAACAATAACCTGACCTAGTAAAGGACTATAATTGATTAGATTAACCTAGTAAAAGACTAGGATTTATAAGTATTAGTTTATCAGATTATTAGATTAGCTTGTTAGCTGGTTTGCTTGATAATAGTGGTAAATAATAAAAAATTAATTTATTATATATTTATATATATTAAAATAATAATTTTAGTACATTAAAATTATACTATAATATATAATATTAAAATTATATATATGAGTAATATTAAATAATTTTTAATATTAAAATTAATAAATTTATGCATTTAATATTATTAATATATATTATATAAATTCATCAAAATAAATAATTATATTAAAATTTAAAAATATTTAATATTGAAATTAATGAGTTTATATATTTAATATTTTTAATATATATTAAACAAAATTATTAAAATAAATGATTATATTAAAATTAAAAAATTATAAAAATTATGTGAGAAATTTAATTTATTATCATAAAACT
Source organism: Sindora glabra (assembly GCA_020226215.1). Lineage (NCBI taxonomy): Eukaryota > Viridiplantae > Streptophyta > Magnoliopsida > Fabales > Fabaceae > Sindora > Sindora glabra. The sequence continues at coordinate 33,665,027 of CM035228.1, read as the reverse complement.
TAAAAATTAATTAAAAATAATTACATAAAGTAATTATTATAGCTAAACATATATAAAATAATTACTATAATTAAATAAATATATTAATTAGAGTAATAAATTATAATTAGTATAATAAAATAGTGATATATTCATATATATATATTATTATGAATTTAGTTAACAAAAGATTTATATTCATTTTAATTAATATTGAATTTTTTCAATTTAGGTCCCATAATTTTTAATTACTTTTCTAATTGGCAGTTTTTCATTTTAAAAAATATTATATTTTAATTTATTTTCTTACTATTTTAGTTATATTCATTGATGATGATGATGATGATGATAATAAAATTTTAAATAATAATTAATTTTAATTAAATAATAATATAAAATTAATAATAAACAAATAAATGATGTAACAATAATAATAAAGTTTAATGAGTTACAAAATTTGCCTAAGATTATTTGGTGAAAGTTAATCTAAGATTGGGACTAGGACTAGGACTAAGATTAGTACTATCGCAACTTGACTTTACCTAACTTAATGAAAAAGTAACTCGACTTAGGATCGGCTTGACATATAATTTTTATCCATTGAATTAGTGTAACAAGATTGGATTAACACGTTTTAATAACTTCACTCTAAAGTTTCAGAAGTCTTAAGTAGTGGACCAATCCACATAAAGTAACTATCAATTATATCACATTTGAATCTTTATGAATATTATAAAAGAACCTATCACCATAACTTATTTATAAAATATGTTTAGTTTAAATCCATAGATAAAAGGCAACATGTGATAGCCTTATATGTGTTTTTTCCCATCAAAATATACTTTTTTTTATAAATTTTATCTAAATATTGTTGGTAGTTGATTCCTTTTAAATGGACCTATAATTTTTTATATTTATTATTTTGAAGGAAGGAAATAAAATATATAAAAGATAAGAAAAAAGAATGTGTGGAGTTGTTTTGTAATAAGCCCTATTTGGGCTTAAAAAGTCAAATATTAACTTCTATAAACATGATGTCCTAGGATATTATATATATAGCTTTTTAAAGCCGTAAGTGAGACAAAAAAGCCAAATAGGTTTTTTGCCTTTCTTTATGAAGTCGAACAAGTCTTTAAAGAATCAAAATTGTATGGGATTGAAAAATTAGAAGGGCACCTTAATTGGTATAAAAAGTTTGGTAGCTTTGTGATTGTAAGCAACAAGAGGTTTAAAGCTAATTTTTTCCCTCTTCCTTTATTATGCAGGATAGCATTAAGAGAAAGAGTAATGGTAGCATTAAGAGAAAAAGTAATCATTGTCAAATTATGCCAGAAGATCAATCACTATATTTACTTAAATTCATATCAAATTTAGGTATATTATTTCTAGTAATTTAGATACTATAGTACATATTTTCCCATTGATTTTCTTTTTCTCTATTAGCTAGTTTTACATAGTAATTTATATTAATTATTGTGTTAATTTTATTGAGAATTCCATCTATTTTGGTGAAAAGTTTCATACTTGCTTTTCCTTAAAATTTCTAGAAAGACATTGTATTTATTATTTTATCAATATATTTTTTATTAAACTAGGTCCCTTAGTTTTTACTCTCACATTGAAAGGTTTCCTATATTAAAAATTTTAGTCTTCTGATTTATTTTTCTTGTAATATTTTCTAATGATATATTTTATTATACATGTGGAAAAGTCGATCTGAGTGAATAATTTATTTTTCTATTATGTGTTACTCTGATCCCCCAGTAATTATTTTTCCTAACAAATGGTATCAAAGCTCAGACTTTAATACATTCTACTAGTATGAACATGGAGGCTAATATAAGTAGAATGGTATTTTTGAATGGTGAAAATTATGCTCTTTAAAAAAGGAAGATGAAATATTTGTTTTATATGAAAGACTACTATTTACTTATATTTACTACTAAAAAACTTAAAAATAAATCAAATTTAGGATAGGATATGTTGTATAGGCAAGTTTATAGATATATCAGGCAGTAGGTAGAAGAGAATATATAAAATTATATTAAAGAGAAAACACATGCTTGCATATTATGGATTAAACTTGAAAAGTTATATGCTAGAAATACTGTTATGACCCAATTCCAACCATGACCAGCATGAATCCCATTCTCAATTTCTATAAATCTTAACACTTTTTACTCTTTCTATCTAATGGAAAATCCTAAATTTTAGAGGATTTAAAATTTTAATTTAAAATTTTTACAAAAAAATGAACAAAATCCCTTCTATTTTTGGATACTTCTCGAAGGTTACATGCCTTAAAATTCAAAACTTGTTTATTTTTCTAAATACAACAGAAATTAACATACGCATAGTACTATATAGTTTCACACTTAGATACATATAATGAATTCAACACATCATGTACTCTATCAAATCTTAATAATGATATTGATTCTAATTCTAACTATCAAATCCCTTTAGTAAGGCGGTCTTGAATCTTTTTGAATATAACAAGCTCATGTCTCAACCTAAAAATAGTTGAAATTAAACAAAGTAAGTTATGAGAACTCAATAAGTATATATCTACCACTATCATGTGAGAGTTCAATTTTATATATAATAATCATAGGTTAAGCATGTAATAAATTAGAACTATTAACAAATCCATTTCCTAACATTCTGAAGCCTACGAAACCAAATCTTAGAATAGGAGTTCTCCTGCACAAGACTCATGAAAGATACAACTATTTGACAATGGATGACATCATCATCACAACATATACTACCTCTTTCGATAGTCAACATAACCACAAATAGTCCTTAAGATTGAAATATAAATAAATCATCATAGTTACATTATGTCTTTGTCATCATGTCAAACAATGACACCCAATCACAAGCAAAGTTCTGATACCACATCAAATCACACACTCAATTCTATTAAACATATATGTAACCATATTTTTATTTTGGAATCAAATTTACACTTTTCTCAACTACTCATTAGGAATTTCTCATTCGGCTTTTAAATTAATCTTATATCTTTCATAACAATTAGTTAGAAATTATCCATCCAGCTTTTGGTATCATTTCTTCATCATAAATCATAATATCTGTATAGTTCATAATTTTCTAATGCCTTATAAGGTTCAATTCATACTATAGTTAATTCATTAAAGCTTCACTCTATTCATATAACTAGATCTAATACAAGCCCACAAAGATAATTATTCAATAATTATGAGCAATCAAAGCATATGACACAATCACTATATGATCTATTGTAATTCTATCACAATCAATCAGTTAACAGCTAATAATGACATAACCATACTTTTGTTGTGCACTTTGATTAATTATTATTTATCAACAGTTAATTACTCTTATATCATGAAACTAAGTTCATATAATGAATATGAAGTCTATATTAGTAATAAGAAGAATACAATTAAATTATCTTATATTAAAATAAAATTAATGATAAGATATATACTCACCTGATGGAGTGCATTCACAATAAGAGCTTGGAATGGTTTATTTCATCCTTCTTTTATCCTCCTAATTCATCATTTATAATAATATTATGAATACAATAATAATATTTATTTTCTTTTCTAATCCTAACTTTTATTTCATATTGTAGTATACCAGAATCTAGATCATTAGCTTCTTTACTTTTCCAATATTATCTCATGAGATTGAAATATACTATAATATAATAATCTGAAATCAAACTTGTACATATAGAGATATTAAGATAAATAACATAAAAGGGGTTTCAATCATCCTCTTTAATCATTTATAGCATGAAAGCTTTATTTTTCCAATCCAACATCACTTATCTTATATTTGCATAAAAGTGAGTTTTCTACATAAATTTTCAAATTATTCAAAATAATAAAGAGTAGCACCTTAAGAACATCACAATTATGATACTCTAACTTTCCAAAGTATGAAAAATTCATTTTTCACATCCACTATCATATATCACAAAAAATATATAAAATATACTTTCTTTATGTTTCTAATATTAACTCACAAAATCAACATAGGTTCATATAATTAATCACCACATTTAAAGGATTTAATTAAATTAACCCAAGTACTAAAATATTAACTTTTATGATACAGATACATTCTAAGTATAGTTGTCTAGTATTTTAGAGTTTCAAATCATTATATTATTAGTGCTACACTGATTATCTCATTAAGATAATAAAAATGAGATTTTATGAACTAAATATGAATTTTCAAAATACTAAAACTTATTACCACAACAATGCTATATTTATATCATTCTAGCATTTTACAATATAAAATTATACTTTCTCATGTATCATCATATTTCTTAAAAATATGTTTAAGAATGGGTTTCCTAAATACATAACCATCATTGAAACTTTTATCATATAACACTGTAAAATAATTTTATGCATGTTTCTAAACTATCATGATCCATCTTATTTATATAAAAAGAATGGGTTCCTTGATTTATATGTAAATCTATCTAGATAATAGAATAAAATCCATGTTCCATCATAAAAATTGTATTTTTGGCTTATCTAAACCATCATCTATATCACACATAGATGAACTTATCATTAGATTAACCCAAAATGCTATAAATCAGCAAAACTATTTATATAACAATGCTTTATTACCTTCTAAAAGGGCGCCAGCAGCTCGCTACGGGTGGCAATCGTGGTGGCGCATTGGAATTTGGGAAAAGCAGCAACATCCCCTGTAACTAAAACAAGTCACGATTCAGCTTTCTTGGCAACTCCCCCTATGCAGACGAGCTAAGAAAAGCCATGGAAGCCGATGGCCTCATAAATGGAGTTCACATTGGTGGTGAGAAGCACTAAACATAACCGCAGCTTTCTTCAATCTTTTAATGCCAAGAACCGAAGCAGCTAGCCGCAATTTGTGACTTACAGCTCACCATATAGCAATGCCTAACTACGAAAAGCCATCCACGATAATCGTTGCCAGCACCGACAATAAAAGGCCCAGGCACGGTGCGGTGGTTGTTCAGTGAAAAGAAAGAAAACGTGCAAGGAGAGAGAGGGAGAAGGATGAAAGGCGGTGGTGAGAAAGGAAGTGATGGGAAAATGCTAAATAAGAAGGTGAGATAGGATACAAAAAAAAGCTATGGGCAGTAATCTTATGCTTCGCAACATTGTGAGCTCACTTCTATGGTTTATTTTTGTCCTTCTATTCTGATTACCACTCCTATCTAAATAAATCTCAGCCATCAATCTCTTATTTAATACCATCCCGGCCATCCATTTTGCATAATAATAATTTAACCACTAATTTATTTCAAAACTTATTTTTATTTTTTATTATTTTTTTAAAATTGATTTTATTTTATTTTTAATCTTCATCCAATGTAAAATATTTATATAATTTCAATAATTTGATAAATTTCAAAATTTTAAAAATAATTATTTTAAACTTTATCATTAATATTATTTTAATATTCTAAAATTCTTTAAAAGAAAAGAAATCAAATTTTAATCAAATAACTATTAAATAAATATAGGTGATCACAAATATTAAATTTTACAAGAACTTAATTTAGGATATGATAAAGATTAAGAATAATAAAATATTCTTGATAAAGCAAATGATAAGGATAAAATATCAATATGGCATTCCAATGATAGATCATTTGAATAAGTATCAAGGCATAATCAATTAACTTTTTACTATAGGTATTAAATTTAAAGATAAGATTCAAAGTATGATGTTTCTTAGTTCTTTACTAGACTCTTGGAGCATTTTGAATGTTTATATTTAATTCTACCCTTGATGGTTTAATGATAATTGAAATTGCTAAAAATGACATTTTGAATGAAAATTTAAGAAAGAAGTCATAGGGTTATTCTTCATAGCCAGATGTTATAGTTGTTGAGTCTCAGGGGAGAAGTAAAAGTCGAGCTTCTAAGAATAGAGATCAGACCAGAATCAAATCTAGGAAAAGGTTTGAAAATATTGAATGTCATTATTATAGTAAAAAAGGACATATTAAAAAATATTGCTAGAAATTGAAGAAAGATAATAGAAACAAAAATCATATAAAAAAAGGGAAAGCTAAAAAAGACAAAAGTGATAAAGGTCAAGCTAATAAAATTATTGGTCATTTTTTTCATAAAAATGATGTCGTCAACCTTGCAAAGAATGAAACAAGTTGGGTAGTCGATAGTGGTGCTTCCCCCCATATTACATGCAGAAAAGGAATTTTTGTATCTTACACTTCTAGTGATTTTAGAAATGTAAGATTGGCTTGTAAGGGTGCAATAAAGTGTGATGATATTGGAGATGTCATTCTAAAAATGACTAATGGAATCAAATTAATTCTCAAGTATGTAAAACATGTTCCAAACAATCAATTGAACTAACTCTCTATAAGTAAACTTTGTGATGAAGGCTATGATAATTTTTTCTTACATGACCAGTGAAATATTACTAAAGGTTCTATGGTTGTGGCTAAATGTTTAAGATATTCTACACTTTTCTTGACTTAAGAAAAAATTATTAAAGATATTATTAACTTTACAAAGTCAAGCGATGAGACTAAGATATAACATAAGAGATTATGTCATATAAATGAAAGAGGGATTACTGTATTGGCTAAAATAGATGCGTTATATGGAGTACAAAGTTCATATTTGCAAAAGTGTGATCATTGTTTAGCTAGAAAATAGAACAAGGTAGTTTTTAAGAGTCATCTACTTTCCAGAAAATTAAAGATACTTAAATTAGTGCATTCCAATGTGTGTGGTCCTATAAGTACAAGGATATTTGGTAGTTTTCCTTATTTTATCACATTTATTGATGATCACTCAAGAAAAATATGAGTATGCACATTAAAGATAAAAGACCAAGTGTTTAAGGTATTTAAATAATTTCACACTCGAATTGAAAGAGAAATAAGAAAGAAGTTAAATTTCATACACTTTAATAATGTAGGTGAATATTTAAGACCTTTTGATGCTTATTACAAAAAATGAGATATTAGACATCAGAAAATACTACTAAAGACTCCTCAGTTGAATGGCTTATTTGAAAGGATTAATATAATGTTAGGTGAAAGAAAGTTAAAGGATTGCTTTCACATGCTAAATTGTCAAAAACTTTTTGTTTTGAATTGTTCTCCATGTGTTCCTTTGCAGTTTGAAGTTCTAAAAAAGGTTTGGTCAGGTAAGAATGTTTCTTATGATCATTTATGAGTTTTTGGACATAAAACATTTATGTATATTTCTAAAGATAAGAAATCTAAGATTGATATGAAGATAAAATAATACATATTTCTAGGTTATAATGAAGATTAATTTAGCTACAAATTTTATGATCCTATTGAAAAAAAGTTAGTAAAAAATAAAGATGATGTATTTATGGATGATAAAACATTAAAAGACATTAGTAAGAAAAAAGTGGTAGTATCTTAGTACAATGAATAATCACCTAACTTGGATATAGTTTGTTCAAGAGAAAAGCAAGATAGAATTGAAGCTTAGAACTTTGAGAATGATGTAGTTGATTCAAATGACCTTATGCAAGATATATATTATGAACAACCAATACCAAAGGCTTTAGTTGTTGCACTTAGAAGATTCACTAAAATCAGATAACCTTTTACAAGGTATACTAAAAATGAGTTCATTCTTTTAACTGATAAAAGAGAGCTAGAATGTTATGATGAAGCTATAGAAAATGAACATAAAAGTGAGTGGATTGAAGTTATGCAAGATAAAATAAAATCTTCATAAGAAAATCATACTTATGAGTTAGTAAAATTACCAAAAGGCATGAAAGCTTTGAAGAACAAATAGGTGTATAAAATAAAGGGTAAAGAAAATAACTTTAAGCTTTAATATAAAGCTAGAATAGTTATGAAAGGATTTAGTTAGAGAAAAGGAATTGAAAATTTTTCTCCTATTGTGAAAATGTCTTCTATTCGTACAATGCTTAACTTAGCAACTAGTCTTGATCTGGAAATTAAGTAGACAGATATGAAGACAATCTTTCTTCATAGTGATTAAGAATAGGAGATTTACATGAAGCAACTAGAGGGTTTTGAAGTAAAAAGAAAAGAAAACTATGTATGTAGATTGAGAAAAAGTTTTTATAGGTTAAAGTAAAATTTCTAAAAGATAACTTCTAATTACTATGTGTTTGTTCAAAAATTCTTTGTTAATGATTTTATCATTCTTTTATTCTATATTGATAATATTCTGATTATCAACAAGAATGTTGTGAGAATGTTGAATTGAAGAAACAATTAAGTAGGTCTTTTACCATGAAATATTTAGGTAAGATAAAATAGATTTTGGGCATGATAAGTACTTAGGACAAAGGTGCAAGAAAGCTATATTTGTCATAAGAAAAGTATATTAAAAAGATAATTTAAAGGTTTAGTATGGAAAATGTCAAAGCTATTTCAAGTTTTCTTGCTACTCATTTTAAATTAAGTATCAAGCAATGTTTAACAATGGATAAGGAACAATAAGGTATAGAAAGAATTCCTTATGGCTCAACAGTTGGAAGTTTAATGTATGCTATGGTATATACTAAACCTAACATTATTCATGTTGTTGGTACAATAAATCATTTTCTCTCAAATTTATGTAAGAAGCATTGGAATGTTGTAACATGGATTATGAGATATTTTCAAGGTACAAATAATTTAAACTTATGTTTTGGAGATGAGAAATCTTTGCTAATTGGTTTCATTGATGAAGGCTTAGTTGAAGATATTGATTCTCTTAAGTCTACTTTTGATTATTTGATCAAGTCTGTAGAGAAACTATGGCATGGTAATCCAATTTGCAAAAGTGTTTTGCTCTTTCAACAACAAAAGAAAAATTTATTGTGGCAACCAGTGAATGAAAAAGTTTCTTCAAGAACTTGGATTTAAGTAAGATTGTTATATCTTATTTTGTAACAATTAGAATGCAATACACCATGATAAAAATTCTACTTTCGATACAAGGTTGAAATATATTAAAGTTCATTATCATTAGATACATGATATTTTGAGTAACAAGTTGCTGAAACTGAGAAAGTTTATATAGATGATAATGATAATGATATGTTGACTAAATCTTTACCAAAGGAAAAGCTTGAAGCATGTTACTCAATAGTCAGAATAACGATATTTCGTACTTAATCTAAAAGGGGAGATTTCTTAATAGTGGGTTCCTTCTAAGTGGACCGATAATTTCTTTATCTTTATTATTTTGAAAGAAAATATATATATCATAAAAAAGAAGCATGCAGGGCTATTTTGTAATAGGCCGTATTTGGGCTTTAGAAGCCAAATCTTGATTCTATATACATTACATCCTAGGATATTAAATATATAAATGTGGCTTGGCGAAGTCTTAGGTGAGACAGAAAAGCCAAATAGGTTTTTGCCTTTCTTTATGAAGCTAAACAAGTCCTTAAGGCAATTAGGATTGTATAGGATTGAAAAATTAGAAGACCTCAATCAATGTAAAAAGTTTGGTAGCTTTGTGGTTATGAGTAATAAGAAGTTTGAAGCTAATTTTTTTCCCTCTTCCTTTGTTATGCGAGATGACATTAGGAAAAGAAGTAATCTTTGCTAAATTGTGCCAAAAGACCAATTATCATATTTACTCAAATTCATATTAAATTTAGGTATGTTATTTTTAGTAATTTGAACAATATAATGTATATGTTTCTGTTAATTTTTTTCTCTATTGGCTAGTTTTACATAGTAATTTACATTAATTATTGTGTTAATTTTGTTAAGAATTTCACTTATTTTAATGAAGAGTTTTATATTGGTTATTCTTTAAAATTTTTAAGAAAATATTACATCCATTATTGTATTAATAAATTTTTTACTGTATTAAGTCTCCTATTTTTTACCTTTATACTTAGGAGTTTTCACTTTAAAAATTTCTAGCCTCCTAATTTATTTTTCTTGCAATATATTTTTGTGATGTATTTTATTATATGTGTAGGAAAAGTTGATTTAAGTGAATAATTTATTTTTTCATTGTGTATTACTCTAATCCCTTAGTAATTAATTTTTCCTAACAAATATCCCACCTTAGAAATTATATATCAATTGATTTTAAATTCAAAAATTAATTTTATATTATTATCTATCTATGCATTATCATATTAATAAAAAATATTAAAATTTATTTTGCATGTAAAAATTATTAAATATTATTATCATTATTAATTACTATTATCATTCTTGTATAATATATCTTCTTTTTATTTACTAATAATATAAAATATTTTATATTAAAAATGGATGAGAGTTAAACTCTTATCAAATTGCCTCACTTTAACCTTTACCAGCATTTAACGTTTCTTCTCTCTTACATTAACCTACCTTGTCTATGTGTGTCAATATTTCATGTTGATGTTGTGTAGATAGTAAAGAAAAAATTTAGAGAAAAATACTCTGACCTCCCCTGAAGTATTGAAAATTTACATAGACCTCCCCTCTATTTTCAAAACCTACATAAACCTCCCCTCTGTTTTTAAAATAAATAAATAAAAATACACAGATCTCCCTCAAAGTTCTAAAAACTTACACAAACCTTCCTTCTATTTTCAAAATCGGAGGGGAGCTTTGTGTAAGTTTTTAAAACTTTGAGAGAGGTATGTATATTTTTATTTATTTATTTTAAAAATAGAGGGGAGGTTTGTGTAGGTTTTGAAAATAGAAATGGAGGTTTATGTAAGTTTTGAAAACCAGAAGGGAGGTCAGAGTGATTTTCTCAAAAATTTAATGTTGCACATCCTCGCACTCCATTTTTTTAACACACTTCCTTAATTGACCTTGTCTTCTTGTCTAATAATGTTAGACATTTTCCACTGTAGTCATTGAAATTGAAGGTTGATTCAACGGATCATTGATTCAATTAATGATTTCTTTATCTAATTATTTATGATATAAAAATTAAAATATATATAATAAGATTAAGATTTTATTTTAATCCTTTAAATTTCCATTTTTTATCAACTTAGTTCTTGAAATAAAATTTTTGTCAATTTGATTTATGAAGTTTCAAGTTTAAATAAAATTTTAGTTCTCTTGAGGATTAGAATTTTTGTGAGGGACTAAAATTTTACTTAGATTTAAAACTTTAAAAATTAAATTGATATAAATCTTATTTCAAGAACTTAATTGATAAAAATTAAAAAATTAGAATACTAAAATAGAATTTTAATTTGATAAATAAAATAATAATACGTTTACAATATAATTCATCAAAATATAATAACAAAAATAAAATGATTAAAGATAGTATAAAATTACATAATCAAATAAATTTAATTTTTATTAAAGACTAACGATTTAATATAATATATTAATTTAACCAAATTAACTAAACATTACTAATTAAAGCAGATTCGCTTGTAAAATTAATTTAATATAGCATCCAAACTGACCTGATTACTGGTTCACCAATTTATCAATTAAACCGGTGGAATAAATCCAAGTTTAATAACTACTACTTTCAGAGTTTAATAACTATAAGCGTGTTTAGTTTGAGTTTTTAAAAATGATTTAATTTTTAAAAATAAAAAAAAATTATTCTTAAAAAATTATTCATTTAAGTATTTTTCCTATTTATTTTAAAAAACTATTTTTAAAATATATATTCTAAAAATAAGAAAATATGAATAATTTTGAGTTGTTCTTAATTTTCTATTTTCAAAACACACTTCATTAATAGTTTTATTATAATTCAAAACTATTTTGAAAACAATTCACTAAACACTTTCTTATTTTTATTTAAAAAAACATTTTACAAATCCTATTTTATATAACTGTTTTAAAAAACAAAAATTCGAAAACACAAACAGATCCTATATTTTTCAGGGAGTAGTCCTTAATCGAGCGATATGCACTGCTTTGGGGCTGGTCATGACAGGCCTTACTAAGCTTGGGCGGAGGCCCAGCCTAACAAAACCAGTCTTCGTAGTCCAATCCACGAGGCAAACTTCAGGCGAGCATTTTTTTTAAAAAAAAAAATTGTTCACCCCAGAATCTTTCCGACATGTTCAAAAATATTTGGAAGATATATTAGACTTTTATATTTAAATCAAAATTGAGAATAATTTATTCAGGAGTGTTAGCATTCTTGTAATTTCTCTTAAAATATTTCTATTTTGAAATTTTACATTTCATAACTTGTCAAAAACACAACAAAGAATAGTAATTTATGTTAGGATTATAAATATTCCCTAAATGGAAATAGTAAATATTGATATTGAGATTTTCTTTTTATTTAGAATAATATTGAAATTTTCAAAATTATAGAAATGATTTTACAACTTGTTAATAAATAATAAATAATAATATTAAATTTTTTAATATTACAATAAAATTTAAAATATTTCTATAAAGTAGTCAAATGAGAGCTGAGTTTTCACAGTAATAATCTGATATTAAAAAAATTGGCCTTAAGAGTTTTTATTTTAACTAATATTTAATATCACTTGAATACTTTATACTTTTCAAAGTTCAATTATTAATTTTTGTATATATGTATTTAGTAATTTAACTACTCTTATCATTAAAAAAAAACCTTTAATAACAAATTACCAGGGTATTGATTAATTGTGTGTGCATATTGTCGTCTGAATTTGGAAATATTCTAAAAAAATGACGGCACACAGTACTAAATAATTTAGAAGAATAATTTATATGGAAATATTAATATTTAATTAATTTTGAATATAGACTATTATTTATATTAAGTGCTTTTTATAGTATTTTTAAAATTTCAAAATTGGAACTGAAGTGATAAATTTAAAATTTTTATATTAAAATTATTCAATCACAACTATCCATTTTTAATGAATATGATGAAGTAATTTCATTGTAATAAATTCTATATTTCATTTTGAATTTTGAGACTTTTGGATTACTTTAAAATTCACTTTTATATTAATATCTTTATGAAACCAAAAAAAATTTTGGTTTTAAAATGTTTTGTTCTCTTTCCTCACGGTGTATTTTTCATGACCTTCTTCCTCTTCATAAATAATAATTAAAAATGCTTCGAAATCAATTTTGAGAATATTATCCAAGAAATTTATGATTAGTAAGCATCAAGAATTCGAGACAAAAAGCTCTATAAAGCAAATTCTTCTTCTTTTCAGCAAATTTGATTGTATAATCAGAATTGTTGAAGAAATAACAGGGATTTAAATGCCTCCCTTAAAGTTACCGGTTGATACTGATAACCCTACCAAGAGAGTGCTATCTCGTTGGATTAACTAATTAAAATAAAAGAGTTATAAATTGTCTAAGTCAGTCAGACAAAACAAATGATTTAGATTCATAGAATAAAATTAAAATTTTACTCATTTAACCATTACAATAAAATACATATATTTATTTTAATTGTAAATATAATATCTTCATGAACATGGCGACAATGTTTCATTGTAATCTTCATTGCTGGTAACTCTAAACATTATTGTAAATTATTTTATTTATGAATTTTTATTTGAAGTCGCTACTTTCAGTCTTGTAATGGCACCGATGCCCGCATAGCCCTTTTACACCCTAAGTTTTAGTTTAGAATCGATGATATTATGTGTTAAATGATTTATTATTCATATTTTTATTCAAAAAAATAATTTATAAGTCATATTTTAGTGGTGTAGTAAAATTCAATATTACCTTAAAGACTTTTTTTTCCTCATCATATTTGAAATTCAAAAATTTTGCATTAAGTAAATTATTTTTTTACTAAAAATCTATTTTGCTCCATATAAAATTAAATTTTTATCAATTTCATTCTGGATTAAAATTTTATGTTAATTTGATTCTTGTATGATTAAAATTTCCTAAATTTTACTCCTTCTGTATAATAATTTATATTTCATCTTTTGTATGGAAAGATTAAAATTTAAAGGCTTTTAATTTTATAGAAATTAAATTGATTGAAACTTTTAGGTTCCATTTGTTTCGTCAAAAAGTATTTTTTATAAGAAAATGTCATTTGTATATATATTTGTAGAGGAGTGATATGTCATTTATACTAATGATAAAAAATATGATATTTAAAAGCTTAGAAATAGATGAAAATAAATTCTTTTTTAAAATGAGAGAAGTTACTTTCCTCAAATTCTTTATATTTAACTTTGAATAAGTAAAACATCTTTCCCTATTTTTATATTTTATAACTATATTTTTGTGGAAAATGTTTTCCAATGAAATAAACGAAGCCTTAGTTAAGAATAGAATTTACACAAAATTTAATCTTATAGAGAACAAAATAAATCTTTATATATTATTTTTAAAATTTTTTTACTGAAAATTAATTTATTTACAAATTTTTTATTTTAAGTCTACATTTATCTTTTAATAGCATCTAATGTTGGTTTAGCACTTTTCCATCCTGTGTTAGTTTAAAATTTAGAATATTATATGTATTAAATGATCCATTACTCGTATTCTTATTCAAAAAATTATTTTATTGGCTGCACTTTGGTGGTGCAATAACATCCAATATTATTTTAAGGCTTTTATTTCTCTTTATATTTAAGGTTAGACTTTATGTATGTATGTTAAAATCACTTCCACTATTAAAAAATTATATATCATTTTTTTCTACTACTCCTTTATTATGCAAAACAGAGCTTTTATCATGCATTTAAGTACCTGTAAAGAGAAAAAGAAAGAGTTACAATATTGGAGGATGGTATTTTATTCACAAAATTCAATGCGGTTGAATGTAGAAATAGAAAATAACAGAATAGGTTAAATTCAGACATTTCAAGATGAATATAATTAAACATTTATTAGAAATAAAGAAAACTAAAATTAAAAAAATTAATATTTTGTTGAACTTCTAGAACAGCAAATAAAATAGAAAAAGTAATTCTTTTCTCAAAACAACTGATAAATGATTAAAAAAGTGATATGGGGACTATATGATTGTTTTCCTCAATGAAATGATTTTTTGGGTGGATCCAATTTCATAGCCACCTAATTGTGCATGAGAAACGAAGCAATGGTCCTAATTATACGAGTGATCAGATGGTGAGAGAATATTCCCGGCGCAATTAACGCCTTATGTCATTCACATTTGCAATTGACGAACTGGAATCTAGCCATCCAATCTCCTTTTGGCCATCATCTTTAGCTGGCAAATCATTATTTTAAAACAAAAAAGTATATTTTAAAAAATAATCCAAGCACAATGAAAAAAAAATTAAGACAATTAATAAAGTTAATGCAAACATTTCGTATAATTGTATTATCTCTTGGAAACATTTTGCCTCTAACTATATTTGCATCAATTTCAAATTAAATAGCTTTCATCAATTTAATATCACTATAAAAAATGATGACCACTCCAATTTGAGCTGATTGATGTAGATATGAACTAATAGAGCTAAATTGCGTGCATAAATATTGAATGCTCACACTCTAATATTTAAATAAGTAAAATGTAAGTAACATAATTGTATGAAATTATGTTTAGGTTGTCATTGGATACTTGAATCTTTTATAGGGTCTTAGCATACATGGAATGTGTTGATATCTTAGCAGATTGACAACTTGTTAAGGTAGGGGTCGCTTAAGATATGTTAGAGTCTCTCCTACCTTTAGTGGTGCTAATAGTTTTTATTTAGGTTTAACCCTGACTTAGTGGATAAGCTACTAAGTTAACTTTAACTTGGTTGACTAAATGTAGACTTATTATTATTATATTATGCTTATATGATCATTTATTAGGCCAAATAAGTATCGGTAGACTAGGCATGGTTTGGTTTGAAATTTTTGAGCATTGTCACATACCCTCCTTTTGCCTCACATTTTTCGAACAACTTCAAGATTTATTGAGGAACATTCTTGATTTAGCATTGAATGCTCAAGTGCCTTTATAATTATGAGTATAAGTGTTAGTTATTATGTTAAGGCATGTTTGTATGAATCATTACAAGGATCGCCATCCTAACTCTCGATCTTGTATTTCTTTCCTCATTGCTAGATTTGGAAAAACTATCCATACTTTTCATCTTAGCCATTTGATGACATTTCTTTTTTTACCATTAGATTGCAAGTGGTCTTTCCTATTAGGTTATCCTAATTGTTGAAAAAGGATATATATATATATATATCCTTTGCTTTCCTATGACAAAGAATTTTCTAGTGTTCTATAAATTCTAGTTCCTCACTTTTCCAATGTAAACTAGATACATTTGCTTCCATATTCTTTCTTTACTAATGATTTTTTGTATTTCTTGCTTCCTCACTATTATTGTTGCCCGTTATCTTCAATTTTAGATGTACTGCCATTGTTATGTTCTTGAATATTGATAACTATGAGTATACTTCCATTGTTATGTTCTTGAATATTAATAACTATGTCTTTGAGAGGTGTTATGAAACTTCTCATTTTTTGATTTGATTTGAATTGTAAAGGCAAGGATTAAAAAATGTGTTTTAGTAAGTAGAATTAATGTTGCACTCACTAGTAGGATAACTATAGTCAACTATGTATTCTCTCATATGATAGTCAACTAAGTATTGATTGTAGGACTTTTAGATCTTGCCCCATTTTACTTCACCTATATTTATTTTGTCAATCATTGAATTCAGTTACCTTTGTAATATCCTATCATGACCCAATTTAGCCATAACTAGCATAAGATTATTCATTAATAATCCTATTAGTCTAGTTACATACCATTAGTATTCATAATAAGATTAACATCCAAAAGTCATACTTAAACAATTCAAATTACTAATCATTCATTTTATTTTCCAAACATTCTTTAAAAATTCATAGTTTGTCTAAAACTAGTTAGGATAGCTTATAAGCCTTATGGTGAGGCACAAGCTATCTAAGTTATTTTGATAGTAGAGGTAGAAAATCATGCAATGTATTTGAAATGTTAAACTTATAAAATAATAAGTATTGGACTTAGTGAGAAATATTCTACCCAATAAGAAACTAATGGGATTAATTATATGTTAATTATGATAATACAAGTTTCTTGCATTCATTCCAAAAGGAGTCATTTATCATTATAATATCAAAGATATCAAAAGATCCAATCATCAATCATGTGGAAGTAATATTAACCACATTAAACAATATTAAAAAAATTTCAACAATTATCCTCATTGTATCTCCTATTAACTTTATCCTTCACAAGCTTATTCCTTGTGTCTCCCCGAGCTTCTTCATACCCTAACCATAATAAGTTCCAACCTTGTCCTTGCAGGTTACAAGTGGCCTAACTATAATAAGCCAACACCCTAGAAATAATGTATAAAGTATACATGATATCATGGTTTTTAAAAGTAGAACAATCATTAAATCAAATAGAGTATTAATTCACTAGTTCATTATTTCAACCATTGGTTCATTGGTTGAATTGATTTTAACTTTAAAAATATAAATTATATATATGCTAATAATATATAATTAAAGTAATAAAATACAAGTAATATAATAATAATTTATGTTATAAATAATTAAAAAATATAAATTCAATTGATGTAAATTACAAAGGTGTTATATTTCAATTATTGTAAAATTATAAAAAAATTATTTTCTAAAAAAATGAAAAATTGATTCACTCCACCAATTTTGATTGGTTCACTCTGATTTTGACTGATTCATATGAATTTTCAATCCAAATGTATTAATAGGACTACTTGCTAGTCCAATTTAATTTTTAAAATTATGCATGATACCATAGCCCATTCTCATCCCCTCATATTCATCATGCTAAGTAAATAACCAATGCCTTATGGCATTATAATCATACCAAAAGACATCTCAAATTCACATTCATACAAAAACACATGACCTTACAAGACATTACATTCCATGAATAATGCAAAAATTCAATCCTTTTCAAGTTTTAAAATCCAAAGACATCATATCCAAGCAAATCTTGAACATTAGATAGCATATAAGCAAATTTATGAGTCATACCATGCTTGTCACATGTATTTAAGGTCAAGTACTTAAGTATGTCATGTTTAGAATGGCCCCTTATAGTTATTTTTCATGAAAAAATAAGTTTTGTAGGAAAACAAGGTTCTAGTTAACTATATAATTGACTATTAGCATCTAAAGTTAAATTTTGACACTTATAATCAACTATATAGTTGATTTTAGGGGTCTAAAGACAACTCTAGACAATTATAGTTAACTATCACAAATTTTGATTCAAATAGCTAAGTATATAATCAATTATATTATCCCAAAGAACAACTTGACTTACAAAGTTAATTATGCATTGGAAATAAGCATGGAATCATAGAATGCCTCTAAGTGTTTAAAAGGATTAATAATTTCATCATATGCTTCAAGGTATGTAGGAAGTTTGAAATAGGTTGGTAAAGGTATGGTTATGACCTTAATAGTGAAGGGTGATCATGACCATCAAGTAAGAAAAAGGTTTCCTAATGCCATAATTTAGGAATTATTTTAGCTAATTGATAGGAAGAAAAGGTCATATTCTTTATGACATGGTTATTGGCCTAATGGTTATCTTCTAGGATAAAGAACATTTGTGTTTATGATAGTAGAAGTAATAATGTTAAGATTATCCTATGTGAGGTGAAAGAATAGTACATAGGTCTTGATGGGGGATAAGTTAAGAATTAGAAGTCATTGATGTTAATAGTGCTAAATGACTTTAGGCTAGAATGTGAAAGGATTAATTATTGCGAGTTATATGGTTATAACTAGAATTTATTAGAGGTTAACTTAAGGAATTAGTTAGGGTAATGGCAAGGCAGTGACGACCATTGAAGGAGGAGATCAAAAACTACTGGATGGCAGTAATGTTATATTTTCTATTAATTATGTTGTTTGATAGCTTTAATTTTTGTACAAATGTGGCATACTTGTTCCACCAAGATGTTGCGCTCAATTTCCATGGTTTTTTTTTTCCATTCTCTTTTGGCAAGAAAGGTCATACAATGATTGGGAAATTAGTTTTCTATTATGAAAATGGGAAGATATATATCGGTTTTAAGAATGGGAAGATACTTCTTGCTGCTAAGATTGGGAGGATGCAAAATGAGCGTAACAAGACACAATGGTAGGAAAAGCTAAAGATGATGCTAATGACAACTTTGATTTGAGCTAATTGATTTAGGTATAGATTGACTAAGCTAAACTACTAGCACAAAAAACAAATGGTTAAATATACATGGTGGAAGTGGTTTGCTAAGCACTCTTCGATGCTTAAGACATTCAAGTGTAAGCAAAGTGATAGTATGGAATTATGTTTAGGTTATCATTGTGTACCTAACATTTTTTTATAAGGTTTTGTCATACGTGAAATATGCTAGTGTCTTACAAAATTGAAAGGTTGTCAAGATGAGAATTACTTTAAACATATTGAAGTGTCTCTTACCTTTAGTAGTAGTAATAGCAGACATTTAGGCTTAAACTTATTACTAAGTGGATAAGCTGCTAAGTCATCTTTCACTCAATTAACTAATTATTGTTAGGTTATGCTTGTATAAGCATTTATTGGGCTAAGCGCCAAGGTAAGCATTAGTCAACATGCATGATTTGGTCAAAAATTTTAGGCATTGTCAAACGTTATTTGTTATAACAAAAAATATTATATATAAGTAATTTTGTAATGTGAGCTATATTTGTTGTAAATTCCTTGTAATAAAATTTAGTATACGCATAATTTACTTAAAAAGCAAAAAAAAATTGTAAATGTGTAATTGAAGTATTTAATTCATAGGAAGGAAATGTCAATTTCTTAACATCAATTAAATAACTTTGACCATTTTTTTTGGAAAGTTCATAAAGGAATTTACTTGTATTTATTAAAATGAAACATGTGTGCTATAACAATCTATATTGATCTCTCTTTATTCTTTATTGTAGCCCTATTCATTCAAGACAATATATATTGTGTTAAATTTCTATTTTCTATTCAATTAATTTAATGAAAAGTTGTTAAAATTACTCTAGTGGAAAATTGAACTTCTTAATAAATAAATTCTCTTGTGAACTTTTTAAAAAATACTCAAAGTTATTTGGTTAATGCTAAAAAATTGTCACTTCCTAAAAAAAATAACTTTTTATATTTTGTTTGGTTCAATTTTGAACTTCCAAAAAGTATTGTTAAAATGACTAATATATCATTTAAAATCACAATATAGAAAGTAAGAAATATTCATAGATTTTAATTATTTTTAGTTATCTTCTTTTAATCATATTTCTAATCTCCCTTTCAATTGCAATTTTTAATTAACTATGAATAATTAAAATAGGTATATATAAAAACAAGACTAAAACCCTACTTTGATCTCTATAAGATTGAATTTGTATCAGTGTAATTTCTTATTAAAAATTTCTCTCAATTTGATTCATATAAGATTAATTCTAGGTTGAATTTTAATTTTTTCATATAATAATTCACTAATTCCATCTCATGTACAAAGGAATTAAAATTTAATGTGGAATTAATTTTAAAGAAACTAAATTGATATAAAATTTTAGTAATTGACCAAATTAATACAAACTCAATATTAATATAATTAAAATGACATATAATTTAAATAAATAAAAATATTAGTTAAATAATTAATTCTATTAAATTTATATAAGATAAATAATAAATACATAATTTTTCTTTTTTATAAATGAACACTAAAATAATAAATAATGTAATAGATTTATATATGATTATTATAATTATATTTAGAATTAAATTTTCTACTATAATTATATTTATGATTGTATTTATAATATAATAATTAATATTTATTTTATATGATTTTATATAATACTTCTTCTATTTATTATATAATTAATAAAATAATTATATTTATATTTTATAAATAATAAATTATATTTATTATAATTATAATTTTTAAATGGTTAGGATAAAAGATTAAAGTGGTCATTATTTAAATTACGTAGGAATATTTTTGTATTTTTATCTTAAAAAAATGAAAAGTTCTTCTTATCGAGAGAGTATGAGTAAACAACTTTCTATAATACAAGGCATAGTTATTAAATTTAAACTAAACCAGCTAGCTCAATTGGTAAAGTGGTGGTTGGTCTAATTTAAATCACACCATTAAATTAGTTTTATGTCTAGATGTATAAAAAATTGATTTAATCAATGGTTTTTTAATTAATCCAGTTGAATTATCATATTATATTAAATCAATAGTCTTTAAAAAAATTCTAATTTATTTGACTCTAAGATTTTGTTTAATCTTAAATCATTTTCTTTCTATTATCATGTTCTTAATCTTAAATCATTTTCTTTCTATTATCATGTTTTAATAAATCATAAGGTGAACTTATTATTATTTTACTTATTAAATATTTTTAATTACATTTTATATTTTTATATTATAAGTAATTGAACCGATGACTTATTAGTTAAATTGGTGACTTGATGAATCAAACCCTTGTCCAATTAATTTTAATAATTGTAGTTAGTGAGAACCTATTTTGATAGTAAGAGACTAGCCAAATAATTCAATGATTTCCTGCTTTGGAAGAAGTTACATTTCTTATACAACAATTTTTGCTAACAAAACGAGCTCTTATTTAATAAGGGTTTAAAATTCAATATTAAAATAAGGTCACATTAATGTAGACTTCACCTTCCAAGGATAAATTTAATGTTTTATTTTAATCAAAGAGAAACGATCTTTACTTTGTTAAAGGTTTTTTTGCTAATTTTTTTTTAAATAACGAAAATACTAATTTTGCATATAAGATAAAATAAAAGCTTAATAATAGATCAAGCTACTTTAAAATACGCTGTAAAGGGTAAATGTAACATTACAATCCTTGATGAGAAAATAAAAAGAATAAATAATTACAAAGATAAAAAACTATTTTAATGTATTATTACTTATTAAGGTTCAAAATTTAATAAATAATAATAAATCTAAAAAATAGTTTTTAACATTGTAATTACTTACTTTCTTAATTTTCTTTTTAAGGATTATGATGTTACATTTTATTCTCTAAAATACATCTTGCACTTTATTAGACCCTAATCCTATAATCCATATACTTATTATATTGAAACATTATTTAGCATTTGTTTATTTTGTTGGAATACATGTTTTGTAGGAAAATCTCATTTATAATGAAAGAGTGACATATTAATTATTATTTCCTTTAAAATTTAAAATATGTGTGTGGAAAATAATTAATTATTATAATAAAATTTGAAATAAATTTTATATAAAAATTAGGAAATGAATAAATTAAAATGTTTAAGAGCTAAGTAACTAAGTGTGGAAGAGATGTAGTTAAGGTTAATAATAAGTCTAGATAACTCACAAGCAACTTACAACTTGATTTGAGATTTAGCTTGGTAAGTTAAGCTTATGAGACATATAAGTGATACATGAATTGAATTATTTAACTCATGTTTCAACTGAGCCCAATTTGAGTTGATCATAACTTAGCTTATTTGTATTATAAATTGGCTTGATGTATAACATATAAAATAAGTAAATAAATATAAGTATAAATATTTATATTATAATGTATTATTATATTTTGAGAAAATATTTAATATTATTGTATTTTAAAATCTAAAATATTATATATTTATCATTAATATATTATTTCACTAATTTTTAAGTATTTCAAATATTATTTTAAGTGAAAACATAAAAAAAATAAATATACAATGATTGATAATTTTTAATTAACAAATTTATTAGAAGAGTGAAATTTAAAGAGTAAAAATTTCATAAATCATTTATTAGTTTTACTTATATGAGTCAAATAATCAAGTAAATAATTTTTACTTCAAGTTTTCTTCTTTCAAATAACATATTAATTTTATTTATATAAGTTAAATAATAAAATAAAAAAATTTAACTTTAGATTTTATTCTTTTAAATAATTTATTAATTTAAATTTTATAAATTAATTAATAAGTAAGGTTTAGTTTTCATTTATGATTTTTAAATTAAGAATTATAATTATTTGTAGGTAAATCAATAATGTTATAAGTATCAATGAAAGAATTAAAAAATTTGGACCAACTTAACATTTAGAATCTAGTTATAGTTATATTGTAATTTTATATTTTAAGATGAATTTCATTTATATTACATTAAATATGATTGTAATAAATAAGTGATAGTATAATAGTACTAAATTTAGCCATTTATATTTTTTATTTTATGTTATTAAGTTTTTAAAAATATTTGCTTTTGGAAGCACGTTATAATATCAAATTATTAAAAAAATATTACATTATTATAATTAATTTAAGCTAATAAGCCTAGTTGAACTACTTGTAAGCTCACTTTAAGTTAAGTTTAAGCTAAAAAAATTGACTTAAGTTGAGTTTAGATCAAGTCATAAGCTAAAGAAATTTAAAGTAAGTCAAGCTTAAATTGAGACTAATTCAATTTAGCTCAGCTCATTGCCAACCCTAGATATATGGAACTTTTCCAATTTTACTTATAGTTTGATTTACCCTTTATTTCCCTATTTCTTTATAACTAACTTTTTCATTCCTCCACTAACACCCATACACCCTATCCTCTCCTTCTCATTCTCTTTTTCCTCTTCTCTTAACAAGCAAAAGGGGACTATTCTTTAACAAATCACCACTCTTCAATTCAAACAAGGTAAAATCTCAAAAACCTTAATTCTTATAAAGTTTCCCCCTCATTTTCCCTTGTATTTGAAATAATTGAAGGATTTAGCTTAAAAAAGGAATTTTAAAGCCTTAACTTAGAACTTTTGATTTTTGGATGATTATGAGAAAATAAACCATAATTTTTTTCATATATTCTCTCATCTACATAAAGTGAGTAAGTATTCTAAATAAATTTGAGTGTTTTTGAAGGATTTAAGTTGAAATGTGTTTAGTTTAATAAGTTCTTCCTAAATTTAGAAGAAATGTAATGATTTATATACTTCGAGTTAAAACGATTGCTATATATGGTGTGCTATGTGAATATTGCAACTTGTAAGATGAAATCTTAATGATTTAATCTCGAATGAATGGTGTTTTCATAGGAAATTCTATAGAAGAACTAGGCTATAATCAATTATGCCTTAGAAATTTGCTTTTTAGATGAACATAATCAATTATTCCCCAAAGTCTTACTCTCTAAAAGCTTATAATTAATTTTATAATTGATTATACTTGAGAGCTTTGTTATTTGGAATGACATAATCGATTATATGCCAAAACCTTGCTCTTTAAACCCTTACCATTAATTACATAATTAATTATAACTTTTTAAAGTTACCCTCTTAGACTGCATAATCAATTGTACCTTATATATTGTATCATGAGAGTTTCAAGTTGCATGTAATTTGTTCCTTGATGATGATGTGAATGGTGATTCATTAAATGATGTTAATTAAGAAATTTAGGACTAGGTAAAAAAGCATAGTGATGTTTAGATATATGAAGATATGTTTTTTTTTTTTTTGCAATAATTGAACTTGAATTATGTTTCTATATTTAAGAATTTAAATGGGGGTGAATTAATGATACTTATGTCTCAAACACCAAATCTTTTATATGCTTATCAGGGATAAAGGTGACATAAAAGGATAGAGATAAGCTTGTGATGGATAAAGATAGACTTATGAGGGATAAGAATGGATAAGATTTACAAAGAGATTCACTTGCTTTCCATTTTACATGTTCTTAAGATAACATTGAATTATTACTCTTGAATAAAATAAGTGGTGAAATTTTACTGCTATTATGTATATGAAAATGTCACACTCACTAATGACTTGATTATGGAAATATGTAAAGGATTAGTTACTAACAAGAAAGGTTAAATTCAATTAGTAAGGTTTTAATTTTTTTATGATTTATTTGTTTTAGGATGTTTATTCATTAAGATTTAGATTAACCCTTTCATGTTTTTACCTTACAAATCCATAAGCTAATGCTTTACTACTACTACAATAAGAATGGATCCTTTATAATCTTCACAAGCTTAGTTAATGCAATCACATGGATATTTTTGTTGTAAATAGAAAATAATTCATTAAACATTTCCTTAAAGAGTAATAAGCTGAAATGATTAATATTTGATAAATTATGACTTCTGTTCCATGAAAACTAGTTAGGTTGGCTTATTATTATAATTATTATGAATTATAAGCATGTCTAACTTCTTTTTGGTATAAAATTGAATTATAGTAATTTAATGATATATTTCCATAAGATAATAAATCAATTGTTAATATTTATGAAGTTCAGTTAGTGCTATAAACTTGAGTATAACTAAAATAAACTAGTGCAAATTAGGAAAATAGTTTCCACGTTGATCACAACTAGTAGGAAGGGTTGTGACAAATGTGGTATTAAAGCCAAGTTTATGGTTTCCCTAGTAGAATAAGGCCCTAGGAATGGTTAATTTTTTAAATTAATTTGTTATCTATCTAAGTGTTAATTGGGATTGCACCATTGGTATATGTGCACCCGAGATCATATATCACTAATATCATTTTGATTGACCGTATAATGCTTAAGAATGTTGATGATGGTGTTTATTCCTAATGTTTTGCTTATTACTAACTATTTTTTAGTTTAAGTGCTTGAGAATTCTATGGATTAAAAAGAATAGTTGATACCAATTTAGCAAGCTAATGAACCTATTGACAAAGAATCATCTATAAGTTCATAGACTCAAAGTAGTAGGTAGGAAGATGAGAAAAATGATCAATAAATTCCTTTTTAAGTTGTAAACTTTATGCAATAAGATATGAATCAAGTAGCTTGAGCTCTTGATTAGAAATAATGGCAAGACCAATGTTGGAACTAGGATAACTATAATAAGGACTAAGATTATAAGGGTCAACATAAATGGTAGCATATTTCTTATGAAAGGTGTGTTATGAACAAATTTTGTATATTTCATAAATTTCTCAATTTAAAGCCTCTATAATATTCTAGTACCCATCCCATAGTGGATCTTTACTAATTTCTTAATCAAAGAAAGATACAAAAGGATGTTACAATTTCCCAAATCCTTATTAGTATAATTTGTAAAGTATCAATTAGATAATGTTGCTCATTATCAATTTATGAGCACTATTGAGAAAAAGGAGTTATATTTAGAGCCTTTAACTTGGACAACCTTATGAATAACTTTTATTAATTAGTTTTTACCATCAAGATATGGCAAGCTAAGATTAAGGAATTTGAGTACTTGAAGCAGGAAAACTTAACCATCAATAAGCATAATGCTTAGTTTACCAAATTATCCAAGTATGTTGGCTATTTTATTCTAACTAAAAAAGTGAATGTTAAGAGATTTGTTTAGGGTTTGTGTGATTATTATTTTGAATAGATCCATGTCAATAATGCCATCACTTATTAATAAGTACTAGACCAAGCATTAAGGCTCAAGTTTTAAACTAAAGAGAGATAAGAGTGTGAGGTGTTCTTAGGTAACAAAAAGAAGAGCCAATCAAAAGAATGAAGTCATATGTAAGTAACTAGATGGATACCCTCTTAAGAAGCTTTTAAAAATGAGAGAAGTAGTCATGTTGCAAGACTAAGATCATTCTATAATGTTCAAAGTGTACCTTTTGTGGGAGGAGCATAAAGAGCCAAAGGAGTTATCCTTATACTTATTTAGGCTACTAAAAAAAAACCCACAAATCCAGAGTAATGTAAAGGCAGAGGAACGTTAGTGCTCTTCATGCGTTTACATCATGATAGCTTACGGAAGATTTAATAGAGCATGTTTCAAATATAGACTTGAGGGGCACAAAACTAGAAATTATCCAAAGTCTCTAGCTAAAATGCTAGTTATTTAGTTTCCCAGCAAAATTTTTTGACACCTTTACCCATGAATCCTAGAAGAAATCAATTAACACTTACAAGAAAAGCGGGTGCAAATAACTAGGAGAAAGAAGCTAGTGGAAGTTAATCTTAGGTTTGCGTACTAATGCTATAATGGGCTTACGCCTTTAATGCCATTGTGACATGTACTTTAAGAGTTTATAATACTCCTATTAAAGCCTTATTTGAGCCTAATGCTATATAGTCTTTTATTTGTTAAGAAATTTATTGCTTCCTTAAATAAAACCTTTAAACTATGAGTGCACCCTTAATTATAATGACCCTAATGGATAAATCTCTAATAAATACACATATGATAAAAGCTTGGCCTACATATGTCTATAAACATGCAATGTTTATTGACTTAATCCTATTAGAGATGATTAATTATAATGTAATCTTAAGAATGGACTAGTTATCTAAGTATTATACTTACGTAAATTGTTTTGACAAGTTTATTTCTTTTTTTGTAAAGGAGTCTCTACCAATTAAGTTTCATGGAGAAAAGTTAATGGATAGTATTAGTCTAATATTAAACATCAAGGCTTAAAAGCTTAAAAGGAAAGGGTATGCAACATATTTAGTTATGATTTAAGATTTAAACTAGCTTATTCTAGATCTTAGTAATGTTCCATTACTATAAGAGTTCCATAATGTGCTCCCAGAAAAATTGCTCAAATTGCCACCCAATAGAGAAATAGAGTTTTACATTGACTTGATGCCTCGTATTGAGCTTATCTTTATGACTTCTTACTAAATAGCTTTAACAAAACTAAAAAAAAATTGAAGTTACAATCACAAGATTTAGTGAGCAATAGTTTTATTCACCTAAGCTTATCACCATGAGGACATTTGATGACATTCATTAAGAAGAAGGATGGATCTTTGTGGTTATGTATGGATTACCACCAATTAAACAAGGTCATGATCAAGAAAAAATACCTACCCTTCATATAAATGGTTTGTTTGATCAATTACAAGGAATGAGATACTTTTAGAAGATAAATTTGCATTCAGACTACTATCAACTAAAGATTTTAAGAGAAAATATTTCCAAAATTGCCTTCCAAACATGTTATGGACATTATGAGTTTTTAGTCATGTCCTTTAGATTAACTAATACCCTAGCTACTTTTATAAATATAATGAAACAATTATTCAAGCTCTTCTTAGACAAATTTATAATTATCTTCATTGATGATATTTTGGTGTATTCAAAAAGTGAAGAACATGTTTAACATCTTAGAATCATGTTGTGGACCTTTTGTAAGTATTAATTGTATGTTAAAATTTTCAAATATGAATTTTAGATGACCTAATGTTAAGTTCTTAGGGCATATTGTGTTGTAGGAAGGAGTTTAGGTAGATTCATAAAAAATTTAAAATAAAAGAGAATTGACCAAGACCTATCTATTACCTAAATGCAAAACTTTCTTAGGTAAGCAAGATACTATAAATGATTTGTCAAGGATTTTTTCAAAATTATAGCACTATTAAGAAAGCAAACATATAAGGGAGTTAAGTTTTCTTGGTTAGATGTATGCAAAAATGGCTTCCAATAATTGAAATTATGTTTACATTAACCTTTTTTTAACATTACCTTTAAGTGCAAATGGATATGTAGTATAATGCAATGCTATTAGAGTCAATCTTAAGTGTATTTAAATGCAACATAGTAAGGTGATATCATATGCTTCGTGGCATTTGAAAAGACATAAGTAGAATTATGCTACCTATGTTTTAGAATTAGCAATGGTGATTTTTGCTTTGAAGATTTAGAAATCTTACTTGTATGGAGAAACTTGAGAAATCTACATAAATCACAAGAGCTCAAAACATATTTTTGAGTAGAAAGACTTAAACTTAATGCAAGATAGATAGAGCTTGTCAATTACTATGACTATTTAATCTTTTATTACCTCTATAAGGCTAATAAGGCAGTGAATGTGTTAAGTGTAAGGTTTCCAAAAGAAGTGATTAAGACATTTTTTAAAAATTAAAGAGTGTTTTTAGCTCAAGTAATAGTATAACTCATTCTTGCCAAAAAAATCATGGATACTTAGAAGATTAACCTGAGCTATATGACATTGGTGAATGATGTAATTAAGAATTTAGATGGGAGTTTAACAATTAATGAAGGAGGAATGGTTCGTCACCAAAGGAAAATTTAAGTTCCCTCAAGTGAGTAGAATGAGTTATTGTATCAAGCTTATACTTATTTATACATTATACAACCTAGAGTAGCCAAGATATATCATGACTTATAAGACACCTTTTAGTGGAAAAAGGATGAAAGAAGATATACTTGGTTTTGTGATAAAATACCTTATATGCCAACAAATAAAAGTAAAACATCAATGTTTGGTTAGAATGCATCAACCATTTTCTATTTTAGAATTGAAGTGGTGAAATGTAACAATAGATTTTTTTAATAAGATTGCTAAAGGCCTTGAAGAGGTATGATTCCATTTGAGTCATTGTTAATCAGTTGTCCAAGTTTGCACATTTCCTATTAATGACCTTTCCAGCAGCCCAATATGCCCAAGTGTATCTTAATAAGATAGTACCATTGCATGGAATGCTAACCACTATCATATTAGATCGAGGTACATAATTCATAGCTTACTTCTAATAATTATTTCAGCATACCTTGGGAATTCAATTGCGATTCAACACTGCTTTTCACTTAAAAATAGATAGACAGTTAGAGTGAATAATCCAGATTTAAAAGATATGCTTAAAGCTTGTACTTTAGAATTTGAAGATAGTAAGGAGAAGTACTACCACTGATCAAGTTTGCCTATAATAATAGTTTATAGCCTAACATCAAAATGCTCACATATGAAGTCCTTTATAGAAGGAAGTGCAAATCTCTAGTAGGATGGTTTGAAGTAAAAGAGGTAAGACTCCTATGACTAACTTTGGTAACTAATGCTTTGGAAAAAGTTTAAGTTATTAGAGATTAGTTGAAAACAGCATAAGACTAGTAGAAATCTTATATATATAAGAGGAAGAGGGAATTGAAATTTCAAGAAAATATACGGTTTTCCTTAAGGTTTCACATATGAAAAGAGTGATACAATTCAAAAAAAGGGAAAATTAGCATATCATTTTATTACACCCTTCCCAATTATCAAATGTGTAGGAATTGTAGCTTATTAGCTAGGATTACTAGATAGCTTGAGAGCTATATATCCAATATTCCATGTTTCCATGATTTGGAAGTATGTGTGAAATGCATTCCATGTTATTAAGGAGAAACCATTACAATTAGACTCTAATTATCATACAAGGAATAACTAGTTGAAATATTGGACTATTAAGTTTGAAAATTAAGATCCAAGGAAGTACCTTTCATGAAAGTTCATTGGGAATGACATGGATTACATAAAGTTACCTAGGAATTAAAGTTAGATTTCTGACAAAAATATTTGTAATTATTTGATGAGTACTAGAGTATAGTGTTGATATATTTTCATAATGACTATAAGGTTAGTGAGATTCTAAGAATTTAAGAATGAATTCTTTTGAAGGAGGAAATAATATTCCATCTTTTAAAATTTTAAAATATTTGTGTGGAAAATAATTGATTATTATAATGAAATTTGAAATAAAATTTTATATGAAATAATTGGTAAATGAATAAATTACAATGTTTGAGAGTTGAATATGATTAGAGTTAAGTAATAGAGTGTGGAGGAGACTTAGAAAACTTTTTTAATTTTAACCTTAACCCTATTTATCGCTTATTTCCTCATTTCTTCGCAATTAACCTTTTCATTCCTTGAAAAACACTAATAAACCTCTCTTTCTCTTTTTTTTTTCCTTTTAGCAAGCAAATTGGGACCTATCTTCATCAAATCACTTCTACTCTTCAATTTAAATAAGGTGAGATCTCCAAATCCTTAATCCTTGTAGAGTTTTCCCTCATTTTCTCTTGGATTTGAAATGATTGAAGGATCTAGCTCAAAAAAGGGATTTTAAAGTCCTAACTTAAAGCTTTTGATTTTTGGATGATCAATAGCTAGTAAATCACAATTTCTTTCATCTATTGTCTTCTTAATACAAGGTATGTAAGCTTTCTAAATAGATTTGGGTGTTTTTGAAGGATTTAAGTTAAAATATGTTAAGCTTGATATATTTTTCCTAAATTTCGAAGAAATGTGGTGATTTAGGTGTTTGAAGTTGAAACTTTTTTATAAATCTAGGTTAAATGATGTGATAATTACAATATATACTATGTTATTTAGATATTATAACTTGTAAGATGAAATCTTGAAGATTTATTCTTAAATTAATAGTATTTTAGCTAGGAAGTTTGTAGAAAATTAGGCTATAATCGGTTTTATCCCATAAATCTACTTTTTAGACAAATATAATTAATTAGATAATCAATTATGCACTCAAAGTCTTGTTTTTTGTAAACTTATAATTAATTTCATAATCAATTATGTTAATAAAAAAGTTTGAGGCCATGCAAAGAGGGACGTTAATGTTAAGATTCGTGAAAATATGTTATGGTTGAATTTTTTTAGCAATAATTGAGCTTGAATTATGTTATTACATATGAGAATTTAGATAGGAGCAAATTGATGATACCTATGACTTAAACACCAAATTTGATATATGTGTATAAAGGATAAGGATGATTTGGAGGGACAAGGATGAGCTTGTGATGGATAAGGATAAATGTAAGTTACAAGAAGATTTAGTTGCTTTCCATTTTGTCTATTCTTGAGATAATATTAAATTATGGCTTTTCAATTGAGTGAGTTGTGAAATTTTACTATTATTATGCATATGAGGATGTTATACTCATTGATGACTTGATTGTGGAAGTATGTAAGAGATAAGTTACGAGTAAGGAAGGGTATATCTAATTGGTAAAGTTTTTATTTTTTTATAATTCATTTGTTTTAAGATGTTTAATTATTAATCCTTAGACTTAACCTTTTGTGTTTTTACCTTACAGATCCACAAGCTAACATTATACCACTACCATAATAAGGATAGATCCTCTAAAATTTCCATAAGCTTGGTTGAAGACACCATATGAATATTATTGTTGTAAATTGATAAGAATTCATTAAATCTTTCCTTAGAAGGTCTTGAGCTAAAATGATTAAATATCTAGGTAAATTATGGTTTGTTTTCCAAAAAGGTTAGTTAGATTGGCTTATTATTAAATTTGTTAGGTATAAGTAGGTCTAACCCCATTTTTTTAAAAATAAAATTGTAACAATTTAATGATATTTTGCCATGAGATGATAAATCAATTGTTATTATTAATGAAAACCATTTAATGTTATAGACTTAAGTATAAGCAAGAGAAGTTAGTGAAAATTGGTAAAATGGGTTCCATGTCGATTACGACCAAAAAAGGGTAATGACATTACATTTACACTTTTTGATTAAAAAATAATACTTATAGACATGACAGTAAAGAAGAGAACTCCCTCTTTTCCTTTTTAAAAGAGAGAAAATTATTTTTAACTGAACTTCCTTCATTTAATATTAAATATATGGAAACAATTTTATAATCTTAGGCTCTATATGATTTGGTAGAAAACATCTTCTATAAGAATATTGCTATGAAATTTAAAATAGTAAAAAATAGTTTATATGTTCAATGTTAAATGTAAGAAGTTTAGTGGAAGATAACTTTCTCTTAAAAAAAGAAGAAGGTTGTTTTCTTTCACTACCATTATTTTATGCATCATTTTTTTAATCGTAAGGTATAAATACACATGATACTCCTTCATTTATATAAAGAAAATGAGATTTTCCTATGAAAAATATTTTTTAAAAAATAAATAGATCTTTAATATTTTATAAATATATTCCTATGGAAGATATTTTTCACCTAAATATACATAATGAATTCCATTTTTTATTTATATAATTGCCATTAATTTATTTCCTAATTTAAATCTCTAATTTTTTTACTATATAGTTATTGTTGTAATTGGTACAATTTAATGAAAAAAAAAACTTTCTAATAAACTTTCAACATTAAACTTTAAGGTGGAGTTTGATTTCATAAAACATTTCTTATATTCTTTGAGAATATTTTCAAAGAATGTCTCCCATATTAATTTTAAATTTCAAAAAAATATTATTGGAAATGCTTGAAAATGTTTTTAACTTAATATTTTCTAAAATATTCCTATAAGAAAGGTGGATATCTTGTATTCCTATGACATAAAAATATTTTAGTGATATGAATTGACTATTTTGCTCCACCCTTCGATTAAAACTTAACTATCATTAATATTTTATTTTACTATTATATACTATTATTGACCAATATCAACCACTATTTGCCATTATTGACCATTATTAGCTATCACCTAATGCTTTTAATTACTACACGTCACTACCTATTATTAGTAACTATTATCTACCATCACCCATTAACGATCACCATTTATAGTTATTGACCGCTGTTAGCATTCAAAACACTATCTATTTCCACTTATTACTAATGATTATAGTTGCCACCATTTATCACTAACCACTACTTACTATTAGAAAATATAATTATATCTAATTATTTTTAATATAAAAAAATTAATTTAATATAATTAAATATTTTATATATTTAAATATCATATTATCTCTTTAAATATATATTTTTATTTTAAAATTTTATTTTTTATTAAAAAATAAAAAATTATGTTTTTTGGGCTTTTGGGCTCGGCTTCTGGGCTTTTCATTTTAAAATTCGAGCCGAGTTGGGCCAAAATTTTTTAAAATATAAATGGGTCAGGCCAAGTTCGAACCTTCAATTTTATATAATTTAATCTAGATAGCCCAGCCTAAAATCCGCCCAACCCGACCCATGTATACATTTAATATTCATTTAAAAATATATATATTAATTAAAATATAATATTATAATATTCCTATGAATGTTTTTAAATAAACTAAATATGGTAATAATATTTTCTTGAGCATTAAAGTCCTAAAAATCATTCTTGGAAATTTTATGATTTCTAAGAATGTATGATTTTATGAATCAAACTCCATCTTAAAATAAATCATATCTTAACTTCTGCTATTTGGTAAAATTATAATTGTAATTTGTAATGATATGAATTAGATTTTTTTAAAGTATAAGATATATTTTAGAACATAAAGTATAATATTATAGTCCTTCATGAGAAAATTAAGAATTTAAAATTTAATAAATAATAATGAATTAAAAAATAATCTTTAAATTTATAATTATCCACTATTTTAATCTTATTATAGATTGTGATATTATGTTTTACCTTTAAATATATTTTAACACTTTAAAGGAGCTTAGATGATGCATACCATATCATACATAAGAAAAAAGTTCACTTTGCTCATAAATATTGCTTAAGGGTCAAATCATCCTTAAAGTCTAAAATATATTCTACACTTAAAATAAACTAACTTATCCTATTTTTAAACTTTTTGAAAAAAATGAAAATCTAATATAAATTATATTGACATTATAGTTATTGTTTTTTAATATTAATATTAACTCTCGTTTTTTTTTGGGCAAACGTCACTGTGTTATTTAAACAAGTAAGGGTGTGTTTGGTATAGTAGTAGAATAATTTATTATTGGTAATTTTGAGTATATATTATAATTTTATATTTGGTATAATTATTAGTGATAAATAATTTTTTGATAGAAAATTGATATCAAATGCTTTTCATAAGAAAAAAATTCAATTAAATAAAAAGATACTTTTTGTGATTTATTTTTTAATGATGATTTTTTTCTCAAAGCTTTTACATAATAATATTTCAATAAAATCAATCATTACTAAATAGAATGGTCATGTTAAAATATAAAGATTAATTTATATATTACAATCAATTAATAATTACTTATTTTCATTGTTATACCAAACAAACTCTAAAGTTCTTCCTTTTTTTTAATTATTCATATTCATGTTTCAAGTTTGGATTATGTTATAATTTTTTTAAAAAAATATGCTTTTTTATAAGTATCATTACAAACTCTTAAAAATATAGTGCTTTCATAATGTAATCATAGCATAAAAGATCAGATTAGATCACTTGGTTGAATCGGAAAAATCGTAAACCGATCACCTAATTGGTTCAGTTAACCCCTAAAATTGATATTTGAAAAATTGATTAGAAAATTAGTAAATCGATGATAAATTGGTCAAACCGTGTGAATTCATTACAATTTTCATGGTTTGACCATTTTTAAAAAAATTATTATTTTAATATTCATAAAAATAATATTATTTTTGTTCGATATTGTATACATATTTAACGTTTAAATTTTTAAATAGTAAAAAATTACTTTATATATATAAATGAAAGACACATAATCAAAAAATTAAGTTTAATATTATTTTTTTTGTGATAATTTAAATTATGAACTTATGAAATTTTGAAATTATTTGAAATTTTTTTAAATATTTTGATATTATATATATATAAATTTAACTTTATAATAACTTAATTATTTTTAAATATATATATATATATATATATTAAAACTTTCAATTTATACTTTATATTTTAATTGCAGTTCAATCTTGATTTAAATTCGGTTGAACCATTAAACTTTGAATCGCTTTTATTTTTGGTTGAATGATCAATCCGATTTTTAAAATATTGAATGTAATGGCACTTGACCTTATACTAGATATTATATTCTTTGCTATATTACTGTTCTTGTCATTGAAAAAAAAAACTCTTAACAAATTCAATAGCATATCCTCCCTTTAAGTTAAAACAACTTATCTTCCTTAGGTGCACCAAAGCTTGCAAATTTGTAAGAAGGCGGAAGAGGAGATTAAAAATGGCCTATGAAAATGGCAAATTTAATTTAAAAATTTGTCTTTAGTTACACTTATGTATCGCATTGGGTAATAATATAATAAACGTAGAATAAAAATGAATATAAATAATCAAATCTGTAAATGGGGCTATTTTGAAAGCAAGAGTATAATACGATAATTCTATGATAATAGTCAACGTCATTGTTTCTCCGCCACCGTGCAATTTCTTCTGCTCAACATGATTGTTCACCTAACTTGTTTTATATTCCTTTTCTTAAATCTGAAATATTTACGAGACTTTAAATTTTGTAGAATATCTCCAAAGAAATGAAATATTAACGAAAGAACAAAATGCATATTTAAAAATTGAAAATATGCAAACTTTTTTATTTAGAGTCTTCTTATATTTTTTAATCTATCTCTCTCTTCTATTGCTTATTTAAAATATTTTTTAATTTAAAAAATATTTAAAATATTAAGGGGAATAAGGTACAGCAAATTACTTATAAAAATTATAATTAAATTAAAATATAATTGTTATTCTTTAAAATAACATAGTCCCAAAGACCCCAACAAAACAAAATGGTGATTAATCCTAAACTTTCACCGTCCGTCCACGGTAAAATGAAAAAAATAAAATAAAATAAAAAATCATATCTCCAACACTAAGGAATAAGGATGAATTTCACCAAATTACACCCAAGACAGCTATCAAGCCATTTTTCGAATAGAAGGTAAACCCTAAGACAAATAAATAAATAAATAAAGTAAAATAAAATAAATAAAAAGCGGACTCAATAATATATAATCTCAGTATTTTGAAAGATTAAGAAAATTTTAATGTAATTTTTGAGAAGAACATCCCAAAACAAATCTAAGCAAATATCAATGAAATAAGTGGAAAATTGGAAATCTTTAAAACCCAGAAACGATTTTGCCTCTCGGCTGGGAAGGAAAACGTCCATACCACTTTTTGTAATTTTAAATTTTTTCATAAAATTTTATAATTTTTTTAAAATAAAATCCTTATAAACCTTTTTTGCAGAATTTCATTCGTATTGTAATTTTCATAACAAACTTGTTAGATTTTATACGAAAAAAACTGCAAAAAAGTTTCAATCAGCTACAATTTCATATGTATAATAAGGTTATGGATTTTCAGATACTAACGCATCTGAAAAAGGAGAAAAAAAGGTTAGACTTTTGACAGAAAAAAAAAAAAAGAAAAAAACCTTGCCTCCGCGATCTGTTATTGATTCGCCTGTATCTGTCGCTTGGTGGTTCCATTTCCAAGCGTTTTATCATACAATAAAAAAATGGGCATATCACGTTCTTTTTCTTTCATTTTCTCATTCTAAGGCCTGGCTTCTTATCAACTCGGTCCTTAATCAGCTCCCAAAATTCCTGTTTTCCACGCGTTCTGTGTTTCTCGGAAAATTTCAGCTCCGAATTTCGCTGCTTTCTATCACAATGAACGATCTTCTATCGGTAATGTATTATTCTGTCAACTTCTGTTTCTGTGTTTCTTCTCCAAATGCTGATTCTCGTAGGCTTTATGTTTGTTTGGTCGTTTTTGGGAGTTTCTTATTCTGCATTTGGCTTGATCTAGCTTTTGGTGTGATGGACTTGCAAGTATTAATTTAATTTTTTTTCTGTTTCGTGTTGGGCAGTCTTAAAGGGCTGTGTATGTAACTTTCTGTGTTTGTTCTTCTGTTTGTTTGTTTGTGAAGAAAAGTCCAGGAAAGTGAAGGATTTGTTGATCTTGAACTATCAATTTCTAGGCATTATGAGACATTAGCATTGTATGACTTCTGCTACTGAAATGCAGCTGTATAAAGCTGTTAGCTAACTTTGATGGACTTTCAATGCTTTTGAGAAGTCCATTACCCTACATCATTTTTAAGTCATTCCTTTTCTTTTCTGAAGTTTATCTAGCTTAAGTAGTAGATTGATGATTTGCATAAACTTTACAATTTCACTCACATTTCAACTAATATTTGACAACAATCTAGAAGAATATGTAGAAAAATGCAAATAATGAATTCTGAAGGTAAGAGCAGCCTTGTCAAAGAAAATTGCTCTATAGCCAAATGTAGTTATATAGAATGAGGCTTTGACAAGGATTTAGTCTTGTTGGGTTTAAAGTGGATTTATGAGGTTGTGCCCAAGTCGAAAACAAAATAAAGATGATAAAATGTATCTCTGGAAGGTAGGAGTTAGCATCACATCAGAAAACCGATCCTTTTGAGGGTTAGAACTTAGAACTAATTTTGTGGTACTGATTAATTTCTAGTTCTATCGTCAGACTATCCTCGAGAAACATTTCATGTTATTGCATTTGCAGAATCCAAAAGAAGATTTCACTGATTTGTTGTCAGTACTATCCTTGGGAAACATTTCATGTTATCCTATTCACAGAATACAAAAGATTTCACTAATTTGTTGATCTACTTTGAACTGACAATTTACTTTATTTTCCTTTAGAAATTATCTCTTTGCCCATAGTTTAGAAAGACATCCGTTGATTAGTATAGGATTTACTAACTAGACTAAATCTTGCATCCGAGATCTCTTTTATTCTCCAAGTTTTACTCTGTATTATCTAGAATATGCAGTTGGGAAATCTGAAAGTCAACTCCCATAATAGGCAGAAGGCCAAGACCAACTATTGTCTCTAATAAAAACTAGAGTTCCTGCACTTATTTTTTTTCTACCCCTCTTTCTCTCTTTCCTTTAATTAATTTTTAAGGAGAGTTGCAAACTTCTAGTATTTTGAATTTAGATGTTATGGAATTTGGGAAAATAGATGTCTATTTATGCTTTGATTGAGACAAATTCATTGGCTTGAAGTGATTAGTTCAGTACCAACTTCTTTTCTAGGTTACCAAGTGGAAGTGAACTGATTGGAAAATATTGTATGATGACTTTTGACTAGTTGAGGAATGTGGCAAGGGAATTTCTCAGAGTGATAATGACAAAGAATCCATGAAAAAACAATTTGAAGAAAGGTGCACAAAGAAGATTTCAGTTTCAGGGTTGCATATAATCTTTCCCATACATTGGCCTGAATTGGGGGTCATATGCATGGACATGGGTGTGGGTGTGTTTCTCCATTGTTGCAGATATATTTCGTGGGCATGCCAAGGAGGCAAATATCTAAATTGCTCCATTTGATGGGGGGAAAATGCTAATTATACAAAGTTGATGGGATGGGTAGAGTAACTCCCATCCGATAAGTAGTTTTCAACACCTTGTATTGCATGCAGTTAATCTCATAACACATGCTACATAGAATTGGGCTATGCATTTAATTAGCTTATGGACTATTATTGAGGAACAAAAGGGAACATAATTGAACCAGAATATCTTTTTGCGTAGGTTGGGTACCTACAACACTCCCAACATGTGCACACATGCTCACACATGTAGAGGAAGTCATTTCCCTGGGCTGAATATTGCAGCACAATATAGTGAGCTATGTATATTGATTTACTGATCTGTTTGCAGGAGCAGGATTCTTTTGAGACTGCACGTGGCAATGGCCATGTGTATGGAGATATTGAGTTAGGAGCACAAGGAATGATTTCAGGAGAACAAGGAGAACATGGCTTGGATGGCTTTTTTGAAAAGGTGTTCTTATTTTATGTTAACAAGCCTGGTTAATTGCACCATCTTGTCTTGCCTTGTTTCTTCCTTCTATTGAATTAATGCATTTTGTACTTTACGAGCATGATTTTAAATTCTCAATCTACTGATTTTCACATCATAATTTAAATATTTTTGTCTCATTTTATAGGTCCAAGATCTTGATAAACAATATGCAAAGCTGGATAAGCTCTTGAAAAAGCTCCAGGTATAGGTTTTTCGCTTTCTCATCATCTCATGCATGCTCACTGTTTGCCAGCTTCCATAAGTATTTATGAACAAGTTTTGAACATGTATACTACTATAAATTTGGGGATAGAATGTAATTGAATTAAGTTGATAGAAATCCTAACTGCAAACAAATTTGAAAGATATTTGCAGTTGTTGGGGCAGAAACACTTGCATAAATATGCAGGCTTATGATTAAGGTAGAAAAATGGGATAGATAGTGAATGGACAGTAGTGGGAAATAATAATAATAAAAAGATATGAAAATAGCAGAAGATAAAAGCCTAGACTGACTTCTGATCATTATTTAGTTTGTACATAGATTATTCTGTTGCAATTGAACTAGGCTGTGCATTAGTCTTCACTTTTACATACTGCATCCATGCTCCTGAAAATTTCCTGTAAGTTATGCCCAGAATTAGGGTCAACATACTTAACTGATGATTGGGCAAAACTGAGGAGATTTAAAAAGATTTAGCTTCTGCTGTATGCTAAATTTCTTATTGCTGACACTTTTAAAATGCTGTTGACAAAAGCTATATTGAGCTAGTGCATCCTCATTCTTCCATATAATGAACTAAAAATTGTGTGCCCTGTCATCATATTTATGTATATTTTGTATGCAGCATGCTCATGAGGAGTCCAGAGCAGTAACCAAGGCTCCTGCTATGAAGTGTCAGTATAAATTTGTTCGATCATTTCCTGATACTGATTTGCATGGTTCATTACCTGTAGTTTTAATTTGTTTTTCTGGGACTGGTTTCATTTTTATTCCAACCACCTGCTCATCATGTTTCTTTGCAAAACTAACATCTGCCTCAATGAACTTTTTTTCCTTAATAATCAACTTAAATATCGAAGTCATTGATTCATGCGTGCCTTATCTAATATTCCATGTTATATCCATCCATCTTTTGAAGCTCAAAGTTCATCGTTGTTTTAAATACATTGTGGTAATATTCATATGTATGTGGAAATTAATGATCCTTTTGTGACCCTAAGCTTTAATAGAATATTTGTTAATTGTTATACATATCACATTTCGTATTAAAATGAACTCATAACATAAAATAATTAATCTACCTCTAAGTATTGCTTTGTTGTTGTCATCAAGTTATGAAAATTTATATCAGAGCTACAAATCGTTCTAAATGTTAAACTGCACTTCAGGATGAAGGATTACATTTGAAGATTGGTGATTGGGGGTTATAGATTGAGGTCACAAGTAGTTTGTTATTAACTTTTTGTATGCACTCAATAATTCTGAGTGATCCAATCATTCTTTGCAGCTATTAAGCAGAAAATGGAGAGAGATGTTGATGAAGTTAAGAAAATTGCTCATTTCATAAAGTCCAAAATTGAAGAACTTGACAAAGAGGTGAAATCTGTACCACTTTCTGCTTATGTTTCAATGTTATTTTC
The DNA here is from genome assembly GCA_020226215.1 of Sindora glabra. Lineage (NCBI taxonomy): Eukaryota > Viridiplantae > Streptophyta > Magnoliopsida > Fabales > Fabaceae > Sindora > Sindora glabra. Next base: position 33,624,144 of record CM035228.1, on the reverse strand, counting down.
AATGCCTAGATTTTAGCTATATGTAATCCCTTACCTTCCTTATCATTTGGCATTGTAGAATTTAGCAAATAGGCAGAAGCCTGGGTGTGGAAAAGGAACAGGTGTTGATAGGTCAAGAACAGCAACAACCATGTAAGTAATTGTCAAGATTTGTATTTTTCTATTATGTTGTGCAATGCCTCAGACTAGCTTTACAGATTTGTAATTCTCTATTTATATGTGTAGTCTATATTGTTTTGAATGCTCTCTGATAAATTTTCAACGATTCATTCAACTAGTTCAATTGCAGCATATGGATCAACTGCTAGAGACAGAAGGGTTTTACTTAAAATATTATTAGGGGAGTATTGCATGTTTATATTCCAAATAAGAAAATCAAATTTTTTGAATTTTCATTATACTTCAGCAACAAGATTAATGTATTGCATATAAAATTATAAATAAAGTCAGAGATATCATAAAAAAAGAAGAATGTTTCAAAGAGAACCAAGAATGAGGGAGGAAATTGTCATCCCAAAATTTAATGTGGTTACTGGTATCTGTACCTTTTAGTGATATATAGCATGAGGATTTCCATGCTAAAATGCATTATGATCACAAAAAAGGTTTATAAGGACAATTACCTAATTAAAAGAATATCTTCACTGCTCCATGAAAAGTCAAAAGATAGTTCCTTTGAGGAAGAATTAAATCTACCTTTCTTGGGTTTCTCAATGGTTTTCTTGACTGAATGGAATTTTTGAATAATCTCATTTGTTCCTCATTTATTGGGTGTCCCATTACGTTTCAGTTCCTTAAAAAAGAAACTGAAGGACAAGATGGCTGAGTTTCAGGTATATTGGTCTTGCGTGTGTGTGTGTGTGTGTGTTGATCGTTGTCTACCGTTTCTTCAATTTAATTGAAATTGAAAACCATTGCAGGCCCTTCGAGAAGCCATACAACAAGAATATCGTGAGGTTGTTGAGAGACGTGTCTTTACAGGTTTGAGCTCTTTAGTTATACTTGTTGATGTTGATTTCCAATTTCCTGCAGTACTGGACTTCCATTAATATAATCTTGCATGCCATGGTTTTCACGATTGTCAGTAACGGGTACAAGAGCTGATGAGGAGGTATTATATTCTTTCTGGAACCCTTTTTCATTTAAAGAACTTCTCTTTTAAAAGTTTTTCTTCTGACTGTTTAACAATGTACAGACAATTGACAGATTAATTGAGAGTGGAGATAGTGAACAGATTTTCCAAAAGGCTATTCAGGAGCAAGGGCGAGGCCAGGTTCATCACTCTTATCTGCATTTCCTCTTCACTTACTTCTCAAATCCTTACATCGTATCTTTTAGGGCTCTTAAACTTGAATGTCATCCACTCATTTTTTATTTTTGTAGATAATGGACACCCTTGCAGAAATTCAAGAGCGGCATGATGCGGTTAGAGACATTGAGAAGAAGCTTCTTGAATTACAGCAGGTATTAAATCAGTCTATTCTATTGATTTGATTGTGATTGCATGCTTTATTCTATATTTTTGGCTTTGCATTTTCGTTTTGTTACAATCAATATGGGTGTATAAGCCCCAATCACATTTTTTGTTTTGAGCTACATATGTTTTGTCCTTATACCTAAGCGATTAGCCATCTTGTGTGAAACATGGCGCAACACGATGCTTCCAAAGGAATTTCTTATGAGAGTGCATACAGACTCAAATTTCTCTATGTACTTTCATTCTGTGCATGTCATCGATCCATGGAAACCTATGAATAATCATTTCACAAGATATAGAGAGATTAGGTTCGGAGAATAATGGGTTTCTTTTTTTTTTTTTTTTGTTGACAGATATTTTTGGACATGGCAGTGTTGGTTGATGCACAAGGAGACATGCTTAATAGTATAGAATCACAGGTATTCGAAGAACTTTCTTGAATAGGGTCAATGGATAACATTATTTCAATTCTAGATTCTATAGAAATGATGTCACTCAATCACTATTGTCATTAGTTAGAAAAATGCTACTTGTACTCCCTGCCATGGATCATTGCAGAGTAGTCAAAATTTCCCCGAGCAAAATAAGAAAGAGAATTTTGACATATTATTACATATAAACAGTTGTAAGGAAGTTGTAAAGAGCTAGTAATGTTGACATATTATTACATAAGCGCTAGTAATATTGCTAGTTTGGTTGATATCGTGATTAATCATAATGATGGCCTCTGCTTCTCGTGTCTAGGTATCAAGTGCAGTTGATCACGTGCAGCAAGGCAGCACTGCTCTCCAAACTGCAAAGAAGTTGCAGAAGAATTCAAGAAAGTGGATGTGCATAGCAATCATCATACTTCTCATCATTGTTGTAATCATTGTGGCTACAGTCATCAAACCATGGGTTCATAAGGGTGCTTAGTTAATCTTTATTGTTGTATAATTTCATACCATTGAGATGCCGGCAATTCTTTATTTCTTTATGAGTGACTTGTATTGCATGTTTCATTGTGTCTTGTTGTATTGCTAAAACGATACTGGCCCAGCGTGTCACAGATTTTGTTGATTTGTACACTATTCTTTGTATAAAACTTGAGAATCTCTTTGTACAAAACTAAAGAATCTCATTGCTGTTGTTTGATTGTAACAGTTGGAGCTTTTTTATGGGTAATTATACAGAGTGGATTGAGTGTTTTCAAGTTGGATTGTATTTTTTGCATCGAAATCTGTAGTTTTTTATATTATTTATTTTTTTATATTAAAAAAAAGATAATATAACAATAAAAGCACTTGACATTTTACGATCTTTAAGTTTCCATGCAATTATTCCGTTCAATTTATTTAATTATTTTGGCAAGTAAGAATGGCAATACGATTAGTTTCTTGCAAGGTTGCTGATATTGATATCAATTCCTGATTAATATCAACAACTCTGAAAAAGAAAGGTCTCCACTGTACCAAATCGTAGTCTGCTAGCCATAAGCAAGTCTGTTAAAAGAAATTAACATTGGTGCAAAAGCACTCATCCTCCATTTGTGAACATGAAAATATAACTGTTCACAACTTCACATAATAAATAGATAAAGAGGTTGATATGCGAAACTTATGGGTCTTGTATGGTAATAATAGATGATTGTTTATATAATCCAGAAAATTATGAAAAGCACATGAAAAGATATTCCTAAAATTTCTTATGTAATTTTATTTTTCAGTTTTATTGTTCTTACCAGATTAAGTTTCAATATCTGCAGCTGCTAGGAGAAGGAAAAACCCCGCATCAGCTTGATTTCTATGCAGAAACTAGCATAATAGATTGCATCATTCAATTGATGCGTTAAGAACTGCATCTTTTCAGGCAAGCTGAGGAATTTCTTTGGAACTAATTTACTATAAAACCCTTCAATAAGCCGCATTAAATTATATTTTATTGAGCTTTTGAATCGATCTGACTTTGAAAGTACATCGCATGGTTGTAAAATAGGGCAAAAATACAGAAAAAGATATATAAACAGAAAGTTATAGCACAACTCCTTACATATATCTGTTGAGGCTTCATATAATCTTCCTATGAAATTTTTATGGTACTTCTCCGAAGCCACAATTCATACATAACCATGTAAAAAACATCATAATCCACGGGAGGCGAGTGCCACTGAAAGTGTTTCCTCACTTTAAGCACATTGCTCTGTAACTTCAAATATTGTTCAGAACTGATACTTTTTAAGACCTTTTTGAGTAAAGGTATATCTGAAGTAGTGACAACTACTGAAAAGCTCTTCCAGTTTAGAACATCTGCAAATGGAAGATCATAGTGATTGGCAAGTATCACAGGAACACAACCATAGTACAATGAATCACCGATACGCGCTGTGTTCACTTCATAGCCTTTGACATGGAGGCAGAACTTGCTTCCTAACAACTCATCTGCGTAAGGTGTTTTGAGCCGTCCTGCGTTTGCAAAGATTTCTGAGTCGTTTTTCCATGTTTTAACAAGATCTATACGTACTGCAGAATTAACTCCTCCAGCAAAGAAGGCGAGCCTTTTCCTGTGAATTTGAAAATAGTGCAAGCAAAATGAGTTTTAGTTGGTACCACTGAATGATACAAGGGATGTGATGCTACATTGTTTATAGAATAATATTTTGGCATATGAAATCACAGACCTCAACAGATCACAATACATATATATAAATTTTTTTTTTCTAACTATTCATTTTGCTGCAATCAGGGAGAAAAAAAATATTCATCCTCTTTTTAAATCAGGTGCCTCTCAGAAAAAAAAAAAAAATTGGCCTTTTAGAAAAAGATCAATGGAATTTCCTTAAGGATAAAATACAAAAAAGGTATCTAACTTTATGTGATCTACTTTCAGAGTAAAATCTTTAGCTATGAGAGTGATATCACATTACAATAATAGAACTGCATTTGCTACATTAGAAGCGTAGACCAGAAAATCACACACTTCAACCCAAGACCAATGAAAACCGACTTCCATACAACGCTTTGTGACTAGCACACATGACACAATTTGTTTAAAATTTGTCTTGTATGTTCTGAAGAGATTGTCATGTGCGCAAAATGTGAGTTGGAGGTGAATTGGTTGTGCAACTAGCATTTGTCTTTTCAAAATGTGCATTAACTCAACATAATGACAAGCATCAAGAGGAAGCACAACACCTTTCTGATGAAAAAAGGTTAGGGGGATTTCCTGTTCTTGGCCAAATTTGTGGCATACAGGCATCCTTATGAGCAATGTACCCAGTTACGAAATAACTTGATGAGCACACAATTTGAATGGCATTAAATTTCACTTGAGGTGCTTTATCCATGGCATTTCTTCCAACAGAATGACAAGCAACATAGAAATGATCAGCACCGCCTGTTCGGTTCCAATAGGGATACTTTCCACTGATATTAAAAATGTAGTCTCTAATGAAGTCTGGGATTCCATGCACACCAATTCTACGATCATTTCGCATCCCTGCAATGGAGAAAGGCATAAAGAAAAGATCCGCCTTTGTTGGATCTTTTGTGATGAAATGGCTTTTCAAAAGGACTTTCTTGAAGTAACTCTCACTGGCATAATTGCCACCAGGTTTAGATTCCACAGCCACAAGCACATTTGCAAAAGGATCATCTTTGCTGTGAGGATAAACATATATCTTTAAGCTCTTATTCATTTCCTTATAATCTTCCAGAAATATTTCTCTATCGTGGAACACGTCATCGACATTGTCATTCTTGAATTCTCCTAAACAATGGAAAGATTAAGATTATCATATACCAGAGTCGAAGAAACAGAAGTTTATGAAGATAGCATTTGGTTTTAAGAAATAATAGCCAGATGCTAGGAGTCAATTAGTGTATGAAGCTTAAGGGAAAAAAGTAACAAAAGAAAGAACCAAGTTTAACCCTCCAAACCAGAGGCAGAGCTTGGAAGGGCCATAGTGAAAAAAAAAAAAAAATGACTTTGAAAAATTTAAAACTGTGCACTGGTATCATACAATTATGTAAAAAAATTTTTTACGCAAGTCATTTGGCTCCCCAAAAATCCACCACACCCCCCATCCCCCATCCCCCTTCAAAATTTTAGGTCAAAGACCCACGATTGCTCCAAACCAAGGTAGGATCATCATTTTTTGGAAAAATAATGGAAAAGGCAGGGGAAGCTACTAAAATCTATCATTTTTGCAGCAGTTGTATTAACCTAAATGATGGTTTATGGCCATCCTCTGAGATAATTAGGATTGAGAACTCCAACTTCAAAACCATAGTTGTCAAAAATAGTTTAACTAAAGACAGCTGAAACAGTCTGCTATAAGAACAAGAGATGCAATTACAAGCACTAAGCAGAAGTTGACACCAACTAAAAAAATGAGAATCTTAAAATGAAATTGACTAAGAAGTGTTGAGATTGCAACAAAGAGAAGAAGTGCAGATATGTTACATAATTTTTTAAAAAATCTTCTGAAGTGGACAATATTCATAAATTCATTTTCCAACACTATAAGTACTAAAGTTTTATAATATGTTTAATATAGTTGCAAAAAACTACGTTAGATGTTCATATTCACACGCTTGCTATAGCATATAAAATCAACATAATTTTATTTGCTTATTAATATGAGTGGTAGCCTGTGAAAAGAATCTTACGATAAAAGAAACAACAACTTGCAGTAGACTAATAAATTTAGGTTCCATCTTCTTAAGATATTCCTAGAAAGTGAAAAATAATTGATCCTGATATGATATTAAAGTGATAAAAAATTGGAACACGAGGAAATAATTGTGACTAACGTGACCATGAAGCTAAGTTTTTTTCTCCAACCAACAATGATAGATAAATATGAGAATTAATCCACCAATTAAATTATTTCCTCACAAAACCACTAAAATGAAGCTTTGAAGCATGCGAAAAATTCTTCAACAACATAATCTACCGCTTACATGAAGCTAATCACAGACTAACAAATAAAATGAATTATATATATATATATATATATGGTTGACAGAGTATCAGCGGTGAAGTTTCTCTTGAAAGACACCCAGAAGCAAAAAGATGGGAACTTTACGTACCATGTGAGTTGGATTGAGATTTTAGAAAACGTTGACTTTTTGATTCGCCATTATGAGGCTCTTGAAAGGTCTGATTTTTGGTGTGATCAAAAGAAGGGATTTTATTTGGGATTGGGATGAAATGAGGGGTAGAATCGGAAAGTATGGCAGAGGAGGTTGCAGAAGGAGAATTGAAGCGAGCAGGGGGCTGGTGATGACGGAGGAAGAGGTTGGAGGTGAAGTAGACGTAGAAGAGGATGAAGAAGGAAGTTAAGAGAGCTAGAGTTTGGGGTACGAAGAAGAAGCCTCGGCTGAATGAGCCAGAAAGACGGCGCTCCCGATAGTAGTACAGCAATGAAGAACGAACCATGGAGAGAGAGAGAGAGAGAGGGAGGATGGCAGAGGAGAGAGAGAGCGTACAGAGAGAGAAGGCGTTGAAGACTCTGGGGGCTGGTGAGCTAAGTGAAAACGTGGCCAATAAATTCTACCCTGACATTGGACAGCATCAAGCACGCAATAAAACTGCTTGTAGAAGGTTCGGACTTTGGAGTTTGGACCCAGTCACCATTCTTGATTTCTTTATTAGAACAGGCATGTGATATAGCTCATGGGATGGCCCAAGACTTTTTTGTTTTTGGAAAGTTGTAAAATATTCCTTTCTAATCTTAATTGACAGAGGGAGTGTGAGAATTTGTTTGATCAGTTTTTAGTCGATCTGGTATTGATCAAGTCAAACATTGGCTGATTAACCTCTAATTAATTATTTTGAAAATCCATCATTTTTCAATTCAAAAAAATATAATTATTTTCAAATTATATAGTTATATATAGTTAATATTTTATTTAAAACATAATATAGAAGAATTATACTCCAAGCCATAAGGAGTACAAGATTTAACTATTAAACAATTGATCTTTTTTATTTCTATGTGTATAAATATAATATATATTTATAATAATTCTTCATAAATAAATAATTATTTAATTTTTTATTAATTAAATTTATAAAATAAAATTAATATATAATAAAATAAAATATTACTATATTATATAATTATTTGTAAATTTAAATTATTTTCACATTAAATTAAAAATTAATAACATTAATGTATATATATATATATATATATATATACACAATTATTTTTCCAATATGTTGTTTAGTCCAATTTTTAAAATATCATTTGAATAATAAGGAATTATTTAACATACAAAACATTATAAATAGTACAGCTATTTTTAATGAAATTAAATTTTTATTAAAAAATGTGATAATGAAGAAGATATATATATATATATATATATATATATATATATATATATATATATATATATATATATATATATAGTATGTTAGAATTTGATATAAAATAACATCTGAATATGTGAATATATTTGTTTCTAAAAAGAAAATTTTAACAAGAATAATAAATTATAGTAACTTATTTTCTAAAAAATAATTTAATAAATAATAAATTAAAATAATATATCTTGTGGATGAAATTTTAATTTAATAAATAATATATAAAATTTAAAATATGATTAAGTAAAAGAATATATTCAAATAAATTATAAAATATACTCATATCATTATATATTATTTTATATATAAATAAATAATAATAAATAATAATAAATAATTAATTTACTAAATATATTTATTTAAATAGTTAGTGTTATTAATTAGTTAAATCAGTTATTATAATTAGATATCAACCAATAGCTAATTAAATTAATTAACTAGTAATATAATTAACTAATTATCAAATAAGACCTAAATTTTGCTCCATCCCACCTTTGAGAATTTAAAAATCAAATTCTCAAGTCACGCAATGCTTATCATTTATTTTATTAATATTATTATATGTTAATTTATCATGTCATTATGATTTTTATTTTAAAAATTATGTAATTTAATAGAAAGATTAATTGAGTGAACTATAAGTGTTAATTATAAGTTTTTTTTATAGTTTTATAGAAATAAAATTACTTGCACACTCTCTCCCTTGCTCCTCATTCACTCTCCTTTCCTTTAGAGTTTAAAAAAGAATGGCTTAAATTAGCCTCACTCATTACAGGTGATTATAAGTTAGTTAATAATGGTTAAGACAGATTTTTAAATTGACTATTCTTAACTAAAAAGTAATTTTTTTCAATAAACGAAACTCGATTACATAACTTTAATTGAATTTAATTGATAAATTTGATTTTGGTCGGTTAAATTTGGTTTAGGTTAGTTTAAAATATGAAAAAAAAATTTAAAAATACCTAAATAAATTAATTTAAAGGTTAAAATTAGTTTATAAATATATCTTAATACTATAGTTCCATTAATATAATTATAATAAGAAGTAATCAAGTATTAAATTATAAAAATGATCAATAAAATTTTAAAATGAACTTTCAAATAAAAAATTAATATAAATTTTAGTTAGTATTGATTAAGTTCGATTAATTGTGGTTAAGAATTTACACCTGTAATTAACCGATCACCTAAAATTTATATTTTTTTAATTTTTAATCGATAATAATATATTAATCACTCTTAACTGACTAACTTTAGGTTCGATTGATCAGTTAAGAGTGGGTTGAAAATTTTTGATAACCCCTATCACTCCTTATTCACTCTTCTTTCCTTTGCCTTGTGTTTGGATTTTGAAATTAATATTAGTAACTTAATTATTGAGGAATTTAAGTTTTATAGGCCAAATTATTTTATTTAGTATTAAAGGTAGAATTACTTAAGTATTATAAATGAAAATTTTAAATTATCAAATTTAGTATTTTAAATTTAACCAAAACTAATGTAATTCTACAAATTTTATATTTATTTTTGAAACATTATATTAAATATCATTTCTTCTTTTTGAGAATTAAGCAAAGTTATCTCTTTCTAATTCATTTGTTGAAATTGAATTGTATAAAATTTCAAAATTTTTTGATATTTACTAAATAATTTATCCAAATACAACCTTGAATTTTGTAAAATAATTTGTTATATTAACTTACTTTTTCTAACATAAAAAAGAAAGCAAGATGGGAAAAAAAGATAAAGAGTGCAAATAGTACTCATTTAAAAGTTTGATTTTTAAATCTTGATAGAATAAAATCTAATCACCTTAGTATCTTGCATTTCGCTATTTTTTTAAAGAAGTTTCATAACATATTTTACCTAGTCACCTAACAATTCAATATATAGGAAATTCAAAAAGGGCAACATCAAAATTAAATAGGCTATACCAATATTTATTCTAACTAAAGTTGACAGATGTGGATTGGAAAGACCACGTCAAAAGAACCCAATTCATAAAGGATTAAATTGATACATCCAGCTTATTAGAGATTAAATGGGTAAAATCAGCATAAATGATGGACCAAAGGTTAAGTGGTCATTTAGTCAATAAATTCTAGAATTAGGACACATTTCTATAGGGTGTTTTTTAGAAATAGCATTTTAGGGTTTGTTATGATAGTATTTGGTAGAGCCTTCACTCATTAGTTCGTTATTCTAAAATTCATAAGCACTGGTAGTTACTTAAAACCTTTTGAAATCACGTGCTACACAGCCCAGCGGCAAAAGGTGTGTAGTTGCTAATTACCAAAACATATGTATATATAAATGTGTAGCTAGAGGTGTAAACGAGTTGAGTCGAGCCAAACTGAACCGAACCGAACCAAACATCTGTATGCTCAAACTCAAGCTTAACAATATTAAACAAGCTCGAGTTCGAACTCAACTCATCAAATTTTAAAAAGTTGAGCTTGAATTTGAGTTCAATTCACAAGCTTAATCAAATTCATTTGAGTTTAAATAAGTTTTAAATTCTTTACTCTAAATTTTTGATCGAATCCAAGTATTTAAATTCAAACTCAAGCTTAAGTGATATTTGAACTTAAACGATTCTAAATGAGTTTATACAAGCCTAAATAGGTTTAAAAGAGTTTAATGAATTTTTTATATTTATATTATATATAATATACGAGCCTAAATAAGCTTAAAAAAGTTTAATAAGTTTTTAATATTTACATTATATATAATATATGAACCTAAAAAAGTCTAAAAGAGTTTAATAAATTTTTTATATTTACATTATATATAATATAAAAAATAAAAATATATTTTATACTAAGTTTGTTTAAACTCGCGAACAATTTGAGCCGAGCAATAAAAAATTTAAGCTCAGGTTCAGCTCGTTTAATGAATGAACCAAATGGGCTGAACTCATATAGGCTTGACTCGTTAAAATTCGAGCTTGAACCAAACTTTTTACAAATTGATCTGGAGTTACTCATGAGTAGCTCAACTCGTTTGCGCCCCTAGCTACCATTTAACCTTTTTTTTTTACAAGGGTGCCACTTTAGAAATTTTACTCTTTTAATATATAAGATATATTTTAAAAAATAAAGTATTACATTCTAACCCTTGACAAAATAATCAAAAGAATGGATGGTTGTAAATTTAAAAATTATTTTTTTAAGTCATTATTTTTTATTAAATTTTGAAATTTTTATTTTCTTATTAAGGATTAAAATGTGTTACTTTATTCTTTAAAATACATCTTATACTTTAAAAAAGTTGAATCTCTACTTTACTAATAACAAATACAATTTTTTAGGATCGAAATTGTTATAATAGAGACAAAATTTTAAAAGATGGTCAAGTGGAGAAATTCTTAAACAAGTAGTATGTATTATGTATTATATGATATCAATTAAAATAGTTTTTAAAATTTAAATTATTTATGAATTTTAATCTAATACAATAATTATAATTATAATTGGTGTATTTATCATTCAAACAAATAGATCTCTACATTTTTTTGTGTCCTACGCAAATTAAGAATTAAATAAAGGGTTTTTGTTTTATTAAAAAGAGTGTGAGACTTATAAAATGCAGGAAATCTACTCATTGGAATAACCATATACATTAATTATTACTTGTTGTACTAGACTAAAACTTATAGATAATTTTATATTTAAAAATTATTTTAAATGACATTATATAATATATGATATATACCTAAAATTTTTTTAATTGAATGTTAATTGAATAAAAAATTATTTGCAATATAATATTATATTTAATAAGCAATATTACACCCACACCCAAATTTAAATTGTGGTTATAATTACAATTAATAAAATGTGTATAAACAAAAAAAATATAATTAATGTTAAAAAAACTTGTAAAAAATTTCTAACATAAAATAATATCACATGAAATATAACAATTATAAGTTACAATTTAAAATCATGTCTGGAGTTTACTAAAAATATATACTTATTTTCTATATTTATAATTTTTAAATCCACACTCAGCTTTTCGACTGCAAAAGTTCATATTTATTGAAATAGAATGCTACATCGGTACTAGTATATTTAACTAAATCTTAAAGGAAGTAAATTCAATTTAGTATTACATATAAACAATAATCATGTACGTAAATAAAATAAACGTAAACTTAGGAGTTTTGCATTTAATTATTTAATTATAGGGCCATCACCATTTCCCACGCAAAACAGAAGTATTAGAAGTTGTTTAGTTTGTATAGAATTTTTTTTTAAAAAAATTAAACTTTTAAAGAAATAACTTCTTATATAAATTATTTGAGAAATATTCAAAATTATTTGATTGACATAAAAGAAGTAATATTTCTTAAAAAATAATTTTTTATATTTTATTTAGTTCAATTTTAAATATCTTAAAGTGTTAATAAAATGATTATTATATTCTTAATATTATTATAATATAAATTAATAAATTTTAATTATTATTAATTAAATTTAATAAAAATAATTTTATTATTATATTCATAAATAACATATAAAATAAAACTTATTTAAAAGAAGTATGTAAATTATTTCTTATATTTGGGAAATAGGACTCTCAAAAAATCTTATTTCTCCTGATCTAATAAATAGTAGTTAACTGACATAATTTATCCCCTTTCTATTTCTTGAAAAACAAAGCTTTCCATGCAAACCACCTCCTGATTTTGTCTCTTAAGTAAGGATTAGCAGGTGAAACCTTCTTCTTTTATATTTTATTTTTAATAATACCAGTAGTTAAACTTTTCAAAGAATATAATATGCCATTTCAACGGCGTACGTGAGATCTTTTGTTATCGATTTTTTTTTATATTTTAATTATAATACATATTTTTAAATATATTTAATAAATAAAGGATAATGGGCGATGTTGACTTTTTGATTCTCCCATATGAGGGTCTTGAAAGGTCGGTCTGACCTTTGGGGTGATCAGAAGAAGGGATTTTATTTGGGATTGGAATGAAATGAGGGGTAGAATCGGAAAGTAAGTCTGAGGAGGCGGCAGAAGGAGAATTGAAGCGAGTAGGAGGCTGGTGATGACGGGGGAAGAGGTTGGAGGTGAGGTAGCCGTAGAAGAGGATGAAGAAGGAAGTTGAAAGAGCTAGAGTTGGGAGTACGAAGAAGGAGTCTGAAAGAGGGCGCTTCGAATAGTACGGCAATGAAGAACGAACCATGGAGGGAGAGGGGGGGTTGGCAGAGGAGAGAGAGAGCGTACAGATAGAAAAGGCGTTGAATGCTTGGGTCTGGTGAGCAGGACAAAACGTGGCCAATAATGTCGACCCCGACGGAGGACAGCGTCAAGCATACGATGAAAACTGTCTTGGGAAGCTTCGGACTTCGGAGTTTGGACCCAGCTACCATTCCTGACTTCTTCATCAGAACAGGCATGTTATATAGCCCATGGAACGGCCCAAGAGCATTTTTGTTTTTGGAAAATTATAAAATATTTCCTTCTAATCTTAAGTGACTGAGAGAGTGTTTGACAATTTGTTTGATTAGTTTTTAATTGATTTGAAAATATTTAGTTAATTGATTAAGTTAAATAATTAATTTAAATATTTAATAAATAATTAATTTTAATCGATTAATTGACCTCAGATCAATTATTTGAAAAATATTAAAAAATTTATTATTTTTAATTAGCTGATTCATGATGAATAAAAAGAGATGGTCGGTTACTTTCACATTGTATAATTATATATATTTAATATTTTACTTAAAATATAATATAGAAGAATTGAACCCCAAATTATAAGATGTAAAAGTAAAGATTTAACTATTAAATAATTGATCCTTTTTATTTTTATATGTGTATAAATATAATGTATATTAGAATATAATAGTTCTTCTTAAATAAATAATTATTCAATTTTATTAATTAAATTTATATGATAAAATCAATATATTAACAAAATAAATATTATTGTATTATATAATTACTTAATAAATTTAAATTATTTTCATGTTAAATTAGAAATTAATGAGATTAATATATACACATTCACATTTATATGTATGATATGTACATATACAATCATTTTTTTAATTCATTGTTTGGCTAATTTTTAAAATATTACTTAAACAATAAAGGATCATTTAACATACAAAATATTATAAATAGTATAGATATTTTTAATTAAGTTACATTTTTATTGAAAAAAATGTGATGATGAAGAACATGCATATATATCATGAAAATAGTATAATTATTTTGATATGTATATATAAATAATATGTTAAAATTTGATATAAAATAATATACAAATACTTAAATATATTTATTTCTGTAAAGAAAAATTTAATAAATATAATAAATGTAATAATTTATTTATTGAAGAATAATTTAATAAATGATAAATTAAAATAATATATGTTTTATAAAAAATTTAATTTAATAAATAATATATATAATTTAAAATTTAATTAAAGTAAAAGAATATAATCAAATAAATTATAAAATGTACTCATGTCCTTATATATTATTTTATATGTAAATAGTTAATAATAAGCATTTAATTTTACTAAATATATTTATTTAAATAGTTAATATTATTAATTAGTCAAGTCAATCAATATAATTAGTTATTAATTAATGTTTAATTAAATTAATTAATCATTAATGCAATCAATTAATCACCTTTGAAAATTTAAAAATAAAAATTTAAAGTATGCAACGCTTATCATTTACTTCATTAATATTATTTTATTGAATTACATAATTTTTATAAATTTTTAAAATAAGAATCATAATATTATTATATATTAATTTATCATATAATTTTGATTCTTATTTTAAAAATTATGAAAAATTATATAATTTAATAGAAAGATTAATTGAGTAAATAATGAGTATTAATTATAATTTTTAAATAGTTTAAGAGGAATAAAGCTACTTGCACACTTTCTCTCTCAGTCCTTATTCACTCTCCTTTCCTTTTATAGTTTAAAAAGAATGGGTTAAATCAGCTTCACTCTTCATTGACTCTCCTTTCCTTTGCCTTGTATTTGGATTTTGTAATTAAAATTACTAATTCAATTATTGAGGAATTTAATTTTATGGACCAAAATATTTTACTTAGCAATAAGTAAATAGAATTATTTAAGTATTATAAATGAAGAATTTAAATTATCAAATTTGATATTTTAGATTCAACCAAAATTGAAGTGATTTTGCATATTTTATATTTACTTTTGAATATTAATTATTATTATCCCTCCCTTATGAAAAATTAAGCAAATTTATCTCTTTCCAATTCAATTGTTAAAATTAGATTATACAAAATTTTAAAATCCTTAATATTTACTAAATATTTTATCTAGAAACAACTTTGAAATTTATAAAATAATCAGTTAAATTAACCTACTTTTTTAATAAAAAAAGAAAAAGTAAACGAGATAGGAAAAAGAGAGAAGGAGTGCAGAAAGTATTACTTGTTTAAAAGTTTGATTTTTAAATCTCGAAAGAATAAAATTTAACCATCCTAATATCTTGCATTTCCCTATTTTTTTAAAAGCAATTTTTATAACAATTTGACCTAGTCACCTGACAATACAATATATATGGAAATTCAAAAAGTTCAACATCAAAATTAAATATGCCATACCAATATTTATTCCAATTAATGTTGACAAAAGTGGATTGAAAGGATCTATCAAAGGAGTCCAATTCATAAAGAACTAAATTCATACTCCAGCTCATTAGAGATTAAATTGGTAAAATCAGCATAAATAATGGACCAAAGGTTAAGTGGTCGTTTAGTCAATAAATTCTAGAGTTAGGACACATTTCTTTAGGGTTTTTTTTGGAAATACCAATTTTTTGTTACAATAGTACTTGGTAGAGCCATTAATCATTAGTTCGTTACTCTAAAATTCATAAGCACAAGTAGCTACTTAAAACCCTTTGAAATCACGTGCTGCAAAGCCCAGCGGTAAAAGGTGTGTAGTTGCTAATTACAAGAGAAAAAATGTGTGTAGTTGCCGCTTAACTAATTTTTTTGGTACAAGGGCGCTAATTTACTAATAATAAATACAATATCAATTTTTTTAGGATAGGAACTGTTATAATAGAGGCAAATTTTTAAGGAGTGGTCGACTGGAGAAATTCTTACATAGATAGTATGTATTATGTATTATATGATGTCACTTAAAAATAATTTTTAAATTTTAAATTATTTATGAATTTTTATCTAATATAATAATTATAATTACAATTGGTACACTTAAGACATTTAAACAAATGGACTCTGCATCTTTTATGGGTTCTATGCAAATCAAAGATCAAATTAGGAGTTCATGTTTGAATGAAATCAATGTCAAATTTATAAAAATGTAAGAGTCTACTCATTTAAATGTTCAAATACATTGATTATCACTTATTGTATTGGATTAAAATTTATAGATAATTTAATATTTAAAAATTTTAAAAAAGTACATGACATGTATCTACAAATTTTTTGATCAAATGTAACTTGAATATAAAATTATTAGTAATATAATATTATATTTAATAAACAATATTACACCCTTGCCCCGATTTTTTAAATTGTGGTTACAATTGTAATTAATTAAATATGTATAAACACAAAAAATATGAATATTGTTAAATAAAATTATGAAAAATTATGGTTATAAAATCTTATAAAACAATAACATCACATGCAATATAACAATTATAAGTTACAATTTAAAATTATGTCCATTTCTTTACATATGTTCTCTAAAGTTTAGTATAAATATATACTTATTTTCTATATTTATAACATTTAAATCTGCACTTATTTTCTCGACTGCAAAATAATGTAAAAAATGAGTATATATTTATAGAAATAGAATGCTACGGGTTACTAGTATATTTAAACTAATCTTCAAAGAAGTAAATTCAATTTATTATTACATATAAACAATAACCAAGCACGTAAATAAAATAAACCTAAAATTAGGAGTTTTGCATTTAATTATAGGATTAGCCACCACCATTTCTCATGTAAAACAGAAGTACTAATTTTGTTTTCTAAGTAGGGATTAGCATGTGAAACCTTTTGTTTTTAAACAATAATAGTGGTTAAAGCCTTCAAAGAACATAATATGTCACTTGAGTGGCGTGGGTGAATTTTTTTTGTATATTCTAATTATAATACATATCTTTGATTATACTTAATAAATAAAGAATAATTATTAACTTTTATAATTTTAAATATTTTAAAAATTAAAAAATTATATTTTAATGTGCATGAATATAAAAAAATTGACAAATAAATAATAAATTTGACATTTATTTTTTGCTTATTAAATATAATTAAAGATAAAATTTATAATTAAAGTATATAAATTTTTTTCTTATTATTGGATCTGAATTGCACGAACCATATATATATATAAGGAAGTAAGATCACGTTAAAATTTTTAATTTAATTGATATTTAAAATTTTTACAAGATTTTTTTGACTCAAATTTAAATCTAATAATTTACAGGTACACGTTCAGTATATTAACCAATTTATAGTTTAAGGAAAAAAAATGGAAGTAGGTCCAGCAAAAGAAAGCAGACAAGCATGCTTGCGATGAAGGGTGAGTTTTTGAAGGTTTGGTTAGTTGAATATATACATCACGTGCATTGCACTAACCCATTTACTTTGCCAAGGTGTCTGTATCTACCAGCTCTGAATACAACTTCCTCGGCCTCCAAACAAAGCTCTGCGAACCCCTTTCCTTCCACTATTCTACCGCCTACCAACAGCATCGCTTTGTTCTTTCTTTCCGCTTCTCGGAAGGGCCATCACTTCCGGTTTTCGCTGCTCATGTTTCCTGGTATGTATCTCCTTAATTTTCCCTCATTTGATCATGAAAGCTATCGTTATTTTCCTTCGTTTTTCACAAATCAAACATATGTTGTACTTGTACCATTATCATTTTAATAATTCTTCCCGCACTCCTGAATATGAATGTGAAAATATCTCGTTCTTTATAATGAAATTCAATTTGTTTCTCTATTGTTGTTGCTGCAAAATCGCATACTCCAAGAGAAAAATAGTTTCATGGGTTACATTAAATTAATCATGACAAATTATTGCAAGTAATTATATTTAAATGTTATTTATCTAATTGATTTACACATTAATTTGTATAATTGATTTGGATGAGCTCATAGGCAACTATCCAAAGCTTCATCTAAGAAAATTCCTCTTTTGTCTGTCGAACAATTCTGTTTTGCATGCAAAATTATGTTGCTGAAATAGCTAATTAATTAATGTTTACTAATGTATGTTTATGTCCTTTCGGAGACATCTGATAAAAATAGAACAACATAGAAAAGATTAATATGGCCCATACACAAAAATGAACTAAATAACGTTTATGTATTGTCTTTTGGAATAAATTTTTCTTATTTTATATCTTTATATAAATTTTGTATTGTGTGCTATGCAAATCTATCGTTCATATATGTATTTTTTTAATAATAAAAATAATTAAATTATTGAACATATATATATATATATATATATATATATATATAAAGTTTAAAATACGAAGGAATATAAGCATTTAAATAATTTTATATATCACTTAAATTAAATATACTGTGCATATATATTATTACAATAATAAAAATAGGACTTGTTGAGATTCGAGCAAGTAACTAAAAATATACAATTAAATTTAAACCTCTAAATTAATATCCATCCGTATATCATTTTAGTTGGTTGGTCCAAAAACTAAATTTGTGTTCTAGTGGTAACAAACGCTAATTTTAATTAAACACAAAAGTATATATATAGTCTCGTGACCTTAATTTATGAGTTTCTTATTGGTGATTTAAGAACTGGTATTTATGTAGTTGGGTTACGTTTGATACGTAGTTTTGACAACTTTCTTTTCAATTAAAAGTTATAATTGTTCTAGGGAAATGAGAAATCTGTTGAAATTTTCTTAATATAAGTTTAAAGGATAGCAGTTCAATTTTCATATGCATAATTATATGTAAAATTTTATTGAAAAATTAAGCTGGGAATTTTTGGGCCAAAAATTAAAATATAGCATAATTTTCAGACAGTTAATTTTATAAGTATGAAAATCTATTAATTACCGACACCTTTTGATTTGAGTTGCAGAGTTGAATTTTTTTTAAATAAGATTTTAAATTCAAATTTTATAAATTAAGAGACGGCAGGAAAATTTTGCCTCTCAAAAGACGACTCAATCTTAAATTAGTCGCGATCCAATGTAAGTACTGAATATTGATAGTCATAAAAAAAATTTAATAATTTCAACGATTATTAGAAATTAAAATAACAGAAATATATTATGTATTTTTTTCTAAATCCGACGATTTGGCCGCCCCGCTTGGACGCTCGCCTGAAGTTACAAATCCAATCCACCGTGCAGGTCAGTCGACTGCCGAAGATGGTGTACTGTTTGAAATTTTAAATAGTCCTCGCTTTCATTAATAAATAATAAATAATATTAATATTAACTAATGGACTTAAAAGTAATTATTTATTTATAAATCTTGTATGTTATTATAGTTTAAATGAGTTAATTAAATATGGATTCTGTGATTAATAAGATTCATAATTTAATTCAATTATTTTAACGAAATTCCTTATTTTTAGTAATCAATTCTCGTTTAACTATTCTATTAATATGCAGATTTTATTCATCTCATTATAGAGAAAAAGAAGGGCTACAATAGAAGGAATTAGATTTTATAACAGAATTCTTTCGTGATATTAGGAATATTGATTAAAGAAAGGTTGAAAATGAAGATTTGAACAACTTGGTGAATTAAAAGTGCTATATTGAAGATCAATCATCTTTGATTCAGGTATTTATAATATTAATTTTATATAATTAGATGTGCTCATCATCTTTATTCATGCTAAAATTCCAAGCAAATTTTGAATTTTTCCATTTAATCAAAATGAATCCTGTATGGACAACTTGGCCCACGATCAAAGAGAATTGGATTTTGCTTGAAGTTGACCTTTTTTTGGGGACTTTTTATGAATATCATTAGTTTGAAAATTTTTTAGAAAGCCCAGTAATAAAAATGTTACCAGATACGGAGGACTTGCCATGTAAAAAATTATAGTTATGTTTATGTTCCGTTGATTTCTCGGAAAGTAATTTATAAAGAAATGATATATTATTTATATTTAAAAAATAATATAGAAAATTATAATAATAAAAAACACACAAATAATTTATTTTTAATATTTTTATATTTAATATTTAATAAATAAAATATTTTTTATTTTAATATGCACAGATTCAAAAATTTTAAATTATGGGAGTAATATTTATAAATATAAAATTTAAATGAAAATAAATTTAAATTTATTTCAATTTTTTGTGTGTATCCTTATATATAATTAATGAATCCTAAATTTTTTTATATTTATTTGAAATAATTTTTTTCCTAAATTAATATAGAAATAAACTATAGAAATAATTTTAATTAAATTTATTACTATACATAGGAGGTGCTTAACATATTCAAGATTCACAAGATTAACGGGTTAGTCCACAGAATAAAACTCATTAAAAATAAATATATAAAAAAGTAGGCTTAAGGTCGAATTTATGCAAACCGGATTCATGCTGATTACAAACTAGTTTGCAGGTTAATTATTTTTTTAAAACAAAAAGAAATCGATTTGTAAGATCAAAATGAATTCACTTGAAATACCAACCTTAACAAACTAGAGTTAAGCAAGCCTGTACAAATTTTGACTTGGTTCCATCCGCTTTGTTTATTAAATTTCACTGTATAGAGATATCTTGGGTACTAACTGTGTTAGGTCGTCTTACATAATCCAAGTTGAGAGAGTGGAGTCCGACCCGTATATGACATAGATTGGTTATGGCCAGTTAAACTAAGTCCAAAAGGTCAATTTTGCCCTTCATCGAAAAGTAATAAGAGCAAGGTCAATATTTTGCCTAACATCGTAGAGGAACAAGAGCAACGTTATCTCGTTGTCGGCCACGTAGTCGAATAAGACCATCAATGATGAACAAAAGATTGTTTTTCAAAATTCTGCACGGCCTGAATTCACATATAAAGCAAACATAATTTTCATTCTAGCTTCTTGTTGTCATGAAAATTGCCACCACTATTCAAGAAGAGAATGATTTATTCTCATTTTTCATTAGCATTCGCCATTACACAGAATTAAATTCTTCCAATGGAATGCAACTTGAGTCTTCAGAACTTATAACAAAAACTGCAAAGACATTGTAAGGGGAAAAAAATCGAGACTATTTCAATAACGTAAATAATGCAAACTGAATTTAGGATTGAAATCACTCCACTAAGTTATAGTTTCGGTATTGAGTTTAGACACCGTCAAACCCGATGTCGAGATCTCACTCACTATCCAGCACATCACTACGGCGAACAATCACTTGTGCTCCAAAATTTTCAAGAAACAATGTTAAAAACGTATAATTCAAATTCAATTAAAGTCACAACTGTAAGAAAAAAAAAATATCATGCTATAAAATTCTTATTACTTGAATCTTAACTATGATTATAATTATAAATCACAAAATGTAGAAATAAGAAAATTAGATGAAATATCTTGATCCATAATGAATTTGATAGTTACAACAAATAAAATAAGATATAGAATTAGATAATACCTTAATCTTCTCTCTTCTTACTCAAACAACACTATAATATTTATAAAATGAGGGAAGTCACACAAACTTTTATTCATGAGTGAAGAGAGGGATTAATAACCTTATTTATAACTTTCATGACTCAACCAATCAAAAAGTTTTGACTCTTTACTTTCTTCTAATATTTATGAATCTAATTAACTAAAGTAATTAAGTAGAAGATTTTTCATATGCAAAACCATTAAATGCATTTAAGGGCATATTAATTTTATATAATATATATTTAATTTAAATAAATGACAGTAATATTTCATAATGGATATTTAAGACATTAAACATGTATAATGAATATTTAATATATATTTAATTTAGATAATTGATATAACTAACATTAATTATGCATAATGAATATTTAATCCATGACATTAATTATGTATAATAAATATTGAATGTATATTTAATTTAGATAAATGATTTTGATCAAATATCTAAATCTAATTAATGATTTTGATCAAATATCTAAATCTAATTTATAATGATATCTAAATTATTTTATAATATAGACTATGTCTTTTTATGTGATCATGAAAGTCACATTAAGTCTATAATAAAATCTATCATAAATCTATCAACAACAATATTACAAAAGATGTTAGATAATTGCAATCCCCCAAAATTTTAACACAACCACGTA
This sequence comes from Sindora glabra, assembly GCA_020226215.1. NCBI lineage: Eukaryota > Viridiplantae > Streptophyta > Magnoliopsida > Fabales > Fabaceae > Sindora > Sindora glabra. The sequence continues at coordinate 33,601,976 of CM035228.1, read as the reverse complement.
GAGGGGTACCTAAATAGAGAACTAAACTAGATTTCCATAATATTTTTGAGCATCCGATACAATGGTTGTCATAGAACTCTAACCCGTTCAAAGTTCAGAGCCACTAAATTTGAGGCCTTTTCCCATAAAGCATATGGACAAAATAGACTTCATCCTTTTTGACTTATTTCGTGTAGCAAAAAAAAAATTGATTATTGGTCGATTATAATGGATAATAATTATAATTTTTCTTTCACTAATGATATAATTTTTAAAAATGATTATTTTTAAAAAATTTAATTTAAACATTTTTAGTAAGATAAAAATTATAATTATATAAAAAAAGTTTTGAAAATTCATTTTTAATCATAATTTTTTACTAAAATTATTAATTAATTAATTTTTAAAAAATGATCGTTATTAAAAATTATATTATTAATGATAAAAATTATTATTATTATTCATTATAATAAATCATAATTAATCATATTTTTATCATTATATTAAATAAATTATTATATATATATATATATATATATATATATATATATATATATATATATATATGGGCATGCCGACATCAACTTTATTTGTGGGGCAACCATATCTAAATCCGCCCCTGTAGGTAGGGAAACTAGAATACAAATGAGGAAGATACCTGCTGGGTAGCCCGAGAAAATTCCAAAAATATCACATCAGGTCAAATTAAAGAGAGTAATTGCAGTGGGACCTACTACTTTTCCATTTGACTCCGGAACATAATGCCAATAGGTCCATTACTTTTACTCTTGGATACAATTTTTTTTTTTTTTTTTAAGTTTTCAATTACTTTGTGTAAGGAGTAGATTTGAAGTAAAAACTAAAATTTGAGGAGAAATTTATTATAAAAAAATATACGTATTCTTGCAAAGCCTTTTTTTTATTGAAAAAAAATCTGTTTCCAGTTTCAACTTCTTATACGAATAAGAATTTACAAACTACCTTACAAATTTGTATTTATTTTTTTCTTATTAATTTGTTTAAAGATAAAACTAATAATTTTATTTATAAAATTATAATATATTTATAAAATAATTCTTAAATTATATTGAATAATAATTTTATTTTTAAATAATATTATATATATAATTTTATTATTCTTAAATAATTTGATTGAGAAATAAAATTTTAATTTTATATAATTTAAAAATTATTTTATAAATATCTTATAATTTTACGGAAGTAATTATTAATTTTTTTAATATGACAGACCATGTAGGCCTAATAATCTCTCTTATCAACAAATTCATTGCCATTAATCTGAATTAATTCGGATGCATTCTGGCTAAGTTAATTACCTAAACTCCAAAATGGCACATTTATTTTCCATATCACAAACTAGCACCAACACATCGAAAATAAAATCCAACGGGTGTTTGCCTTTCGCCCCCCAAAAAAAGGGTTAAGGTGTTTGAGAGGACTACGAGGAAGTTCTACGGGCCAAGAAAATAGCTTTATCTCCTTTGGGTTGGTTCGCAAATCCTCATCTTCAAGATCCACTAAATAACAGAGGGTGGAACTTCCACTCTGATAGTCAATAATCAATAATATTAATAAGATAGAGTGAATATAATTTTTTATTCAAATAAACAACATTACAATGAAAGATCTCTAACTCTCCATGTAAAACTAGACCCTCCTCATATGGCTCCCAAGTCCCAACCCAAACCAACAGTAATCTCAATGTCTCAACTCTGCATAGGAAAACGTTATTATATAAGTTTAGAAAGAATTATAGTACATTATTAATGTAGCGATATATTGATGTATTATTAGATTAATTAATAATATATTATTGTATAATGTATCAAATTTGATTTCAAAAACAATAAATTTAATATATATAAATTTGATGATACATCGATATTCCATTACAATAGTAGCGCACTATAATTTCTCCAATATAATGATGCGTTTGATTGAATAAAATGGGAATAGGAATGGGAATGAAAATAAGAATAGAAATGGAAATGAGAATGGAATGGTTCATTGTATAATTATGTTTGGTATAGTAAGGAATGAGATATTTTTATATTTGGTATAATAAAATTTTGATTGAATAAAATGAAAAAAAATATCAATGACAACAGTACCTTTTATTTAAAAATAAAATAAAAATAAAAATAGTACATTTTTATACCAAAAATGATAATATTATTTTTTATTTATAATTTTTTATGTTCAAACATATAGATAATTTATGTTGAATTGGATAATTTATATATATATTTTATGATATAAAATAAATTTAATTTAAGATTATATTGTATTAAATTAGAAAATATTAATAAGTATGTTATATTCATTTATATTGTAATTGTAATGTTGTTAAAAAATTATATATCAATAAAATAAAGTGAATGAATTGATACTTATTTTATATTAATTAATATTATATGTCATCAAAAAATTAAATATAATATATTTGATAAGAAGTTTAAAATATTTTTTAATTTGAAATATTTTCATATTTATGATAAAAGTAATAAAAAAATTTTGAAAAATGTACGAAATTTCAAACATATTATTGTATAAAAAAAGAATAATTTTGAAAATTTAAAAATATAATAAAAATAATATTATCAAAAATCTAATCCAAGAATGAGGGAGTAGACCATTATGTTACTTTTGTTATGAAATAGATATTCCATCATTTGATGGAATGGTTATTTCTTAGGGAATGGAGATTCTTATTCCATATTATTTATTAGATATGCTTTTGAATTATTTCCTTTTCCATTTTCATTCCCTTCCAATCTATTTCATCCAACTAAAAGCATTCTAAATTTCTTCTCAAATGCCAATAAAAAAAATGTTAATATATACTGCTAAAAAATACAATTATTTTGGAAATACCTTACTAGAACTTGGACTATGATATAATCACATTGAACAACCTGACTACGTATCTAGTTATGTTGGGTCACTTAATTTGTATAAGGTCCCTTCTCATAAATTTGTAGGGGTTACGCTCTCTCTCTCTCTAAATAGGAGTGATAATTTACTTAACATTTATATGTAAAGTTTTGGATTTGAATTTAAATATATCAAAAGGCAAAATTTTTAAAACAATATTGTATGCTACTGTATTATTAAAATATTTATAAATCTCAAGATAAATAAATAATATTATGATAAAAATATTTAACTTAAAATATCAAACTCTATATAAAGCTTGACTGGTGTACCAAGTTTGACGTAGGCATAGAACTTGCAATTATAGGATAATAATACAAGTACTCATTCGAAGTCACTTATTTACATACTTATTCCAAGTATATAAGCTATACATGTTTATAAATTTCGGTGCATAAAATTAAGGGATGATTTACCTATTTGAAAAATATCTTCTAAAGAAAATCTCATTGACTAATGTAGAAGTTAAGAAATAATATATACAATTGTATATTTTAATTAAAAAATTATGATACCAAATATTATAATAATTGGAGAAAACAACACAATTATAAAATTACTATATAACATTGATTATTAAACCCATTTGACAATGATTATTCACCAATGTATATATGATTGTTATTATATATCTATATATTCAACATTGGTTACTAAATTGATATTGAATATATGTAATGACATAAGATTTTTTATAAGAAAATTGATATGTTTTGTTCTTGGATATTATTGAAATAAAACATCAATTTTATAATCGATGTTAAAAACAATAGTAAATGATATAGAAAAATAGATTACAATATCAATTTTTAGTTTAATAACCGATTTAGTTATATATAAAATGTTGATTCATAAGCTATCATTGTAAATTAGCATCCTTTTATGTTTTAAATTTCACATAGTATATTAGTTTGTATTAAATAACCAATGAATAATGTTAATAAAGGATGATAGTATTTTAAATTAACCAATGTGATTTATTATTTTTTTAATCTAATAGAATTCATTTAAAATCCACTACACTTAGAGTAATATTCAAACCTAATTATAAAATTTAGTAATTATATTATTATACAAGTAGTACTATTATAGATAGTAGTGTTTAAGTCCTATCACAATATCTTTATGGTAAAAAATAATATCATAAATACAATAAACACTTAATAATACTAATTTCATACATTTAATTAGGTTGAAATAATTAGAGATATAAAATATGTACATGTTATAAAAGCTAAAAATTATATCTCTACATACTAAAGAAGGATGTTAAATTGTCTCTTTCAATGATATAACCAGTAATATAAATCTTTATGAAATCCATTATGGCAAAAGAATGACATAAGTAAGTTAGAATTGATGTTATAGATGTAACATTAATCCTATATATTTCTATTAAAGGGAAATTTATTACCTGACTAATGTTATTAAATTTTGGTGATATCATGTATTATTTTTTAGTTGAAGAGCACCATTCTTACCATTGGATATCAAGACAATTGTGGTTACATATTAAATTTGCATCATATTAGAAGATTATAACATATAAACAAGTATTAGAAACTAATAATTTATAAATGCTACCTATTATATATATAAAATATAGACATGAGAAATATAAACCTAATTACATTTAATCTTCCATAACATATTTAGAAGCATCTTCAACCTATATCCTTTTAATATGATCATCTTGTACATAAAATTCTTCCTTATCACCTTTGTCATCCATTAGAGATATTTTTATAGAGAAAGGATGATTTTCCTCAATATCATCTCGTATGTCCTTTTTTGTCTCGATCATGAATAATTTGTCTCTTTCTAATAAAGCTATACACCACTTTTGATTGGAAGGCTTTAGGACATAAAATATTTACCTTGTCTAGGATGCTATTATGAATAACTTCCCCTTGCGACCTTCCTTATTAAGATTTAGTAATATGAATCCTAACTTGTTAACTAAAATGTTATTCTTATTCTTAATCCATTTATGTCAAAACGCACACACTTTGAACATAACACAGTTAAGCTATCAAATGTCTTCAATGACCTTATAATATGAAATATTGGTATAGGCAAGATTCCTATATTTAAAACTATATATATGTATCACTTGAGTTAGCAATGTAATTCCACTATTTTCCATAGTGCTCCTGTTATCATGGCCCTTTTGATCATTAATAATTTATCTCTTCCTAATAAAGCTCTACACCATTTTTGATCGGAAGGCTTTAGGACATAAAATATTTACTTTGTCTAGGATACCATTATGAATGGCTTTCCCTTGTGACTTTCCTTATTAAGATTTAGTAATGTGAATCCTAACTTGTTAGCCAAAATGTTATTCTATTCTTAATCCATTTATATCAAAACACAAATACTTTGAACATAACACAGTTAAGCTATCAAATGTATTTAATAACCTTATAATATGAAATATTGATATAGATAAGATTCCTATCTTTAAAACTATATATATGTATCACTTGAGCCACAAAGTAATTCCACTATTTTGCATAGTGCTCCTATTATCATGGCCTTTTATGTAGAAAGAATACCTAATGGTTTGATATCTATGATAAGAGATGACCTTCATGTATTACCTTTACACTAACCATTTGATGGTCGTAAGAATATCATCTAATCCTTATGCCATCTAAAAATAAATTTGGATTTAGAACTAACTAAGGAATAATTGATTATGTTTAGCTTGGACTTATTGATCAATCCATTCACAATTCAATTCTCTTATAAAGGTTATATACTCATCCATGTGAGATTGAACATTATTACTATTATGTAGGATGTAAAGGCAGGTGAACATGCATATTTCATGACTTATACTTACCACTTGGGCACCTCATGCACCCTTACTTAAAATTTTTCCATTGTGATAAAACTTTGGAAGTTTGATAACCTTTGCATTTGATAAGTAGTCATTTTAAGACTTAGTCACCTTCTTAGCAATTTAACTTTCAATAATGCATCCTTCTAGCTAAAGTTAATTGTTCACATATCCTTTTAAGATTTTCATATATTGCTCAATGAGATACATTAACCTCAAGTAAATGGGCCTATATGGTTTTACCTTTCTCATTGAATGAACAACCAAATCTACCATGATGTTAAAATATAAGGGTGGGAAATAAATCTCAAGATGACATATAACCAAAACTTCTTTTTATAAGTTGTTTAATTCTCAAGGTTAACGATTTTATTACATATTGCACTAAAGAAAAAATAAAGTCTGGTAATAATGTGCTTAACATGTTTTGGTCAAATTGATCAAATAACTATCAATAATAGTTACCACATGAAAGCATGACAATTATAAGATTTCAAACTAACTAACTTCAAGTCTTTCATTGAGACAAAGGTCTTCATGTTTAAAGAATATCCCTATGGCATCTTAACGCTAAGGAAACATTTATAGAAACATGTCTTTTGCTTTCTAGATAAAGTATGGCAAGTTGGTGGAAGGTATATATGTTAACCTCTTTTTTTCTAGTGCTAGTTGTCTCCGAAATGACCATTTCAACTAGGTATAACATGGTTTTAACTCCTTCCTTACTTTTCCCTAGCATGTTCAATAGTGTTCTAATAAGATTATTACATATTTTTCTTGATATGCATGACATTAATGTTATATTATATCTTATCAATAGCTTTTTCTAGTATGGAGAATAAAAAAATATATAACCTTTTTTCCATAAGGTCTTTCCATTTATAGGCTTGTAAGGTTTGTTAAAAATAACATTGACATTTTTAATCCATTCATAAATCTAATCTTTAATTAAAGCAATTAGAGCTAATGCTTTTTTCAATAACCCATTATAAGCCTTCCTTAGCATATAATATTGGTGGTTATGAGACAAAAATCTCTAGTAATTGAGATACATCATATTTTTCCTATGCTTCAATTGAGAAGAACATATACCACTATCGCTAGACAAGTTACCTAAAGTTAGTAATTGATTGTACAAAAGAGCATGATATACAAAATGAAAGACTCTTGATGAAATATGCCAAAGATCAAGACACATTCTTCCCATATAATCTTTAAGTCTTGAATAAACAATGTCAAGAAGATATTTACATCATTTCTTAGTTGTTAAGGCTTGAAATTAACAAAGGCAATGTAATGTACTAACATTTCATGCATATCTAATGAGGTAAATTATAGATCATTAACATAATAGACAATGTGCCATGTTTAGTGCTCATGTTATCATGAGGGTTTATTCTATTAGTACAAAATACAAGTTTAAGATTTCTTAACTTACAACCAAACACGAAGAATAAGATATTAATTATTTATCATTAAGGAGAATCAATCGAATATCAAGGCTTGCTATTATATGGTGTCCAATTTATATACCATGTTAAGTTCTTAACATCCTTTATATTAGTAAACATTCATTTAAATCTTAGTATTATTGAAAGATACCACAACATCCTAGTTAGAGCTTTTTTACTATTGTTGTTATTAGGTGATGTTCAATCTACATACTACGTTAAGTTCTTAGCATCCTTTATGTTAACAAATATTCATTTAGACCTTGGTATTATTAAAAGATACTATAACATCTTAGCTAGAGCTATTTTGCTATTGTTGTCATCATTCTTCCTTAATTTGTAATATGGTACCCTACATTTTAAATACTCTTATGAAATTTTATGCTTATTTTGGTATAGTATGTAATCACTAGGCCAAATATGTATCTTTTTGTACTCTATACCTATTAGGTACATGACTTTCTTAGCTTTATAAGTATAATGTGATAGCTCCTTCTTTTTAGGAAATATTTTTTTTTATAGTTGCAACAATGCTGTGAAGTTCTTATCACTCAAACCATTCCTTACCTTCAAGTTGAATAATCATAACAAAATAAATAATGAAGTAAATTTGGTGTAACCTAAATATAAAAGCTTATCCGTATCATTCAATAAGTTATAAGGGACATACAAGCACTAAGTGAAATTATCTCAACATTATGCACTATGTTCTCTAACCTATCATCCACTTCCATATCTACGTCATTATCTTTGTGGACTTTTTTGCTCTCATATGTATGATATGAATTAGACAACTCACTTTCCTTATATCATATCCATTGCGTATACCCTTAATCAATGTCATTGAAAAATAAATACTTTTTTATCCTTGCTAGATTAAGCATCATAGCACAAACATATTTCTTATAAAGATATTTAATAAGTTCATTGCTAACTTTCTTTTCTTAGCCTATAATTAACTCGTTTGGCATATTTAGGGCTTATATGATTACTTAATCTAAATTAGAAATATAATAAATATACAAGAAATATTCACACATAAAACATATCAACATTGTGAGAGTTTTAATGAAGTTGGTATCAAGACTCACACTACCAAAAATCCTAGAAAAAGAATCACACACATAATCTAAATAAATATAAAAGTACGCAATCATAGCATCAAAACATTCTTTATTAGATCTAGAGAAGAAATAATGTGTTCAAACATACCTTAAAGGCGAGAAGAAATCTTCAAAAAGCTAAAGGATGAATTAGAGGTTGGATGTAAGCTTTACTGATCTTTAATGGAAATATCTCCTCAAGGCATAAAGAATCTTGTAAGGAAGATGCCCTTTCTTTACATTCCATGTTTTAGCATCAAGATAAGTATTCTAATCTATTTCAACTTTTACCTTTATTTTTGTGAATTATTTGATTTGGAGACCAAAATGATATTGTTTGATTTTTTACATTGGTTGTATACTAAATTGAAGACCAAAATGATATTGTTTGATTTTTTACATTGGTTGTGTACTAAATTTAATATCTAATCTTCAACATATTATGCTTAAAATGGTAATGGTAAAATATAACATGTTAGTTTTCTAACAATTGCCCTCTTTATTACTTTCTATATCAATTTTAAATAAAAAGTTGATGTGTTAAATTAAAAAAAAACTACAATTTCAACATCAATTTTATTGCAAAATAATCTATGTTTAAATAAGAAAAATCTTGTTTAATATGTCAATTTTTAATAACAAACTAATGTTAAAACATAAAGATGTTGATGTTAAGAAAAAAATTAAAGTTTTTTTTTTATTACAAAACATCGAAATTTTTGAAATTTTAGACAAAATGATACAAAGGATATAAAGGACCAAATTAATACAAATTTTAATTTTCATAGGAACTAAAATTTTATTAATACTTAAAATTTTGAGGATTAAATTGATACAAGTTGAATACTTTGAGGATTAAAATAAAGTTTGTCTATTTGAATGTTTTAAATAGATAGATAATTAATTTTATCTTATTTTTTTAAACAACATATATACATTGTTTATAACAATAGAGAGTTATCCAAATGCAAAAATTGAATGCAGGTATTAGAAAAAGTAAATTAAGAAATATATGAGCAATGAGACAATAAATAATTATGAAAATATACAATTTTATTTGTTTACATATATATCATTACATGATTACATCAACAAATGTAATCAACAACTAATTTTTTTACTACATATTATATAACATTACATCAAAGATGTTAACAATTACAATGTTTTATCCTTGCTGTTAATTCTCGTTATTGACTAAATTCCTATCTTTTTCATATTGCTTGAAGTCGCTTTTGAGTTTGAGGGTGTAGCTAAGTCCTTTGCCTTAATCCTTGGAAGATAGTCTCCCTCCATGATACAATTAAACATAGGAAACCTTAATTTTTTAATTTCTTTTTCCATTGTAATAGCAAGAAAAATTAAAGAGTTAGCTTGTATTTCTTGTGCTATTACATGTGGATGAAAACTCTTCTCTTGGGGGTTAAGGTAAAGGTATGGGAAGGGTCTAAGTGATACATTTGCTTCCACTACCAAATCAAGAATATGGATTAGATGCAAGAATAGCTCATTTTCCATCTCATTTAGCAAATCTAGAAATGTTACAATGCTTGTCAAAATCTCTACCTCCTCAATATCTCAAGTTTCATAATATGATTACTATGATTTGCCGCATTATGAAACCTAAAATATCGAAGAAAGCAAATCTTTCAATAGGATTTATAGTACTTTTGGATGTGCTAAATGAGATGGAAGGAGATTTATTTTTAAATTAGATGCAAACCTTCGAATTACATAAAGGGGTAAAAGCATTACTAAAACTATTTAAAATAAAGACCACAAGCTAAACTTATAAGCATAGTGTAAAACATTATATGTTGATTATAAAACTATGATCAACATCTAAAGGTTTAGTAGTTTAAAGTGTCGCACCTAAATTTCTTTTAAACATTAGTTATTTGAACAACCAATGTTGTAGATGTTTGTTGTTTCTTATAACTTTGTGAATGTTGTATTATGGTTTAAATGAATTGACTATTGACATAGCTTTATACATTGATTATCAATGTAAACCAATATGTAAGTCATTTGTAATTTCTAATAACATTATAAATACAGATACTAATTGATTGCTTCCACTACCAAATTAAGAATATGGATTAGACGCAAAGATAACTCCTTTTCCATCTCATTTAGCAAATCTAGAAATGTTGCAATGCTTGTCAAAATCTTTACCTCCTCAATATTTCAAGTTTCATAACATGATTACTATGGTTTGCCACATTGTGAAACCTAAAATATCGAAGAAAGCAAGTCTTTCAACAAGATTATAGTACTTTTGGATGTGCTAAATGAGATGGAAGGAGAGTCATCTTCAAATTAGATACAAACCTTCGAATTACATAAAAGGGGTAAAAGTGTTACTAAAACTATTTAAAATAAAGACCACAAGCTAAACTTATAAGCATAGTGTAAAACATTATATGTTAATTATAAAACTATGATCAGCATCTAAATATTTAATAGTTTAAAGTGTTGCACCTAAATTTCTTTTAAACATTGGTTATTTGAACAACCAATGTTGTAAATGTTTGTTGTTTCTTATAACTTTGTGAATGTTTTATTGTGGTTTAATTGAATTGACTATTGACATAACTTTATACATTGGTTATCAATGTAAGCCAATATGTAATTCATTTGCAATTTCCAATAACATTATAAATACAAATACTAATTGATTGTAGATAAACTTTAGATATTGGTTTTTGGTAATTGATATACCATTGGTTCTCATATACAATAGTCTAAGCTTCAAAAATATTTTCTAACATAAAGTTTCTAATTCTTTTGGATGTAATGTATCTAATAACTGATGTGGTCTTTAGATGTAAATTTTTGTTTAATATCCATGTCGAGTTTTATTAAATAACTAACATGATGTGCTAATTTTTTTTATATTCAATACACTATGAAGACAATTTTACATAGAGAAACTTCTAACAATTTTACACAATAATATCATTACACAACAAAGATCAAATATGACAAAAAAAATTAAACATATTTACATATTTACAAGTGAGAGTAAAAATCAAATGAAGTCTTCAATCATAATAGGTTATTATACAAAGAATATTACAAATGAAAATACAAAATAGTTTTTACAATATTCTATATTTCGTAAAATAACTTATACAAAAATTACACTTTTACAGTATAATCACTATGTATCTAAATTTACACTTTAAATTAATCCATGCTGCAAATTCTTATTTGTTAAAGAAAGTTAATCTATTTTCTTCATATTAAACTGCTTCACTAGATTGTGTAAACATTAGCTATCTATTCCTTACTTTATAGAAATATCTCATCTAGAACTCTAATGTCTCTTACTCTCAAATATTTAAGAGTAGGAGACATTAACGCTTTGGATGGAATGCTTTAATAAGATTTCTCATCAAGAGTAGATTTCACTTGAGACATCATAAGAAGTTTCTAATATATGATTCTAGCGTTAAATCATATGGAGACACCCCCATCCATCTTGTGAGCTTGCTAGAGAGTTCAAGGAATGGATGAGGTGCTTCAATAGAATTCTAAACCAGAGAATTTCATAAAAAAGATAGAGAGTTAGAGTGTAGAGTACAAAATTTAAAAACTATTAAGTAGAATAATCATGTCAGTTATTAATACAATTTGATGTGTTAATTTTATCCCCATCTTTAGCGACAACTCTTCATGTCTTACTAGACACTGGTTATATCAAAAATGAATGTTACTATTTTTTTTTATGGCTTTTCATCTCCAATTAAACATTCATTTTCTGCTAACTAACTTAAAAGTTGCATTATGATTTTACAATATTGGTTGTTAATTAGAATCAACATGATAAATTACTTGTATTTTTAAAAATGTTAACACATAATTATATACATTGATTTATCCTTTGACAAATGTTAATATGCTGATGTTGTATGACAAATTTGTAACAGTGCAACTTTCACTTTAAAATAAAGGATGTTATTTTTTTTACCACTCTCTTTATATTTAATACTTAATAAATAGAAATTGTCTTGTTACTATAGGCTCTGCTTGTATTTGAGTTTCGTGACTTTCCAAAAGAATGGACATTAGAGCGCTGTTATTACTTAAGCGAATATGCTAATTTCACACCTGTATTTTCAAATTTTATTTAGGTAACATGTTTTCTACGATCTTAATTTACAGAGATGGCACCGATATCCTTGTACGGGGAAGATAGGATCTCCATTCTCCAGGACATCGATGAGTGCTATGAAGCAAAGATTCAACCATATATTGCCCATCACATATACCGGTATGTAGGAACCATTGTTGGGAAAATTTTTTAGTACCCAATGCTGTCTTTATATAATTATGATTAAATATATTATTTTTTTAATTTAGCATTCTAGTTTAAAAGAAATAACTATTTCTAAAAAAATAGGTTGCTAAGTTTAAAAAACAGCACATTTAATAAAAATTGTACTAGCACAAGAAATTTTTGCAAATGTAAAGGGTTCTCATGTGGGGCTTCTTAAATACACTGCCGTCAGATAAAGAAGTTGGCATAGCAAGCAAACTTACTTTTCTTGTGTGTTTGCTTCTCCCCCATACTATAAAACTCGTATACGGTAATTTTTTTTCCTGTATTAATATAAGAATAATATATATATATATATATATATATATATATATATATATATATATATATATATATATATATATATAATAAAAGATATGATAAAATTATTTGAATTTAATTTATCATATTTACTTTAAAATTATACATTCGTACTTATAAATAATAAATTTTTACTATCTCATATATTTAGCATATAATTTTTTATAAAATCTTAATTGTTGCATATTTAAAATAAAATATAACATTTGAAAATTGATATTTAGAATATATTAAAATTTTAAATAAATAAATAAATTTAATTTTTAGTGTTCAAATACTTTTATTAAAAATAAAATATGTAATTAATATTTTTGTGTTAAAATTTTAACTTATTCAAAATATTTATAATAAAAATAAAATATATTATATTATATTTGTACTATTAGGCGATATTGGCGTTTAAATCATAAACAATAAGAAAGAATATGAAAGAAGAAAAAAATAAAAAAATGCAATAGAACAAAAAAATAAAATCGAATAAGTTGTAAATTAATAAGAATTAAAAATAACATATGTAATCAAATAATTAAATGAAATTAAATATTTAGATTGTTTAAAATATTTTTATAATATAAATAAAATATATTGTGGCTTTTCTATAATATTTAAGAATACTAGCATCTAACTTATAAACAATAACAATAGACATAAAAAAATATAATTGAACAATATAAAACAAATAGAAACAATGTGTCAATTGTAAAGTAATAAAAGTTAAAAAGGGAATATATAATTAAGTAATTAAATTAAATTAAAATTTTAACTTATTTAAAATATTTTTTATAATAAAAATACAATATATCTCATCATATTAATATCACTTATTATGATATTAGTGCTTGAATTGTAAACAATAGTTATGGACATAAAAAATAAAAAAATTGAAAAGACATGGAATGGTGTAAATAAAAAGAAGAGAATAATAGCGTATGAAAAGCATGCATGCAATGGAATAAATCAAACGAAGTGAAACTGTGTAAATTTTAAAGCTTTATCAAAATCTTAATTAATGTATATATATTTAATTTAAAATATAGCACTTAAAATTGATGTAGAATTTAATTTTGATGTCAAATATATTTATCCAAAAATATATCATGCAGTTAATTAATTAAATTAATTTATACCTTCTACATTAAATTTTTTACTTATTTGTAATGTTTTTACAATAAAATTAAAAAAATATCATATTATACTTATACTACTTAATGATATCAACATTTAAAGTAATTAATAGAAGTTGATATGAAAAAAAATAGAAGATAAAAATATGCAATGGGATACATAAGAAGAGAATATTGTGTGATTTGAAATGTAATGAGAGTTAAAAATAAAATATATAATAAGTAATTCAGTTTGAATAAATAAAATATATTATGGTATACAAATAATATTTAATGATACTAAGTTTTGAGTTATAAATAACAGGTGTTGAGATTGAAAAAAAAAAAAGCATACAATAAAGTAGACAAAAAAAGAGAAACAATATTTACCAAAAAAAACAAGGAATGAAAACTATGTGTGTGTTGTAAAATTCAAACAATTAAAGATAATGGGCTTTTGGCCCTTTTGATTTATCAAATAAATTAAGAATAAAATATTTTGTTAATTTATTTGATCTAGTCGAATCTGTACATTTTTAAATGATTTTGATACTAAGAATAAAATATATTATGGTATATTTATATTATTCAATAATATTAATGTCTATATATAATAGGTATGGGCATGAAAAAATAATGAAATAAAAAAGATTCATGGGGCAAATGAAAGGAAGATAAATAGTACATGAAAAACATGTAATGAAACACATAAGACAAATAAAATAGTACGTGACGCGTAAAATATTCACAAATTCCCAATGGATTTCCATTTAATTTGAGTTATATTTTAGAAAATTGATTTAAAAAATATTGATAAAGTTAAATAAATAATTTGATTTTAATTTTCAAATATTTTTATTAAAAATAAAGTATTTAATTAATTAATTGAATTAATATTCTCTATATTCAAAATTTAACACATTTACAATATATTATAAGAAAAATCAAATATATCATGTTATAACTTTATTACTTGATAATAAAAATATTTAAAATATAGATAATATAAATGGACATAAAAAAAGAAAAATGAAATCAATGCAATATAATAATATATTTATACTACATTGCAATCATCATCTGAATTATAAATAATAAGTGTGAACATAGAAAAAATAATATGCAATTAATAGAGTAGATATTTAGGAGGGAAACGATAAAAATTGAAAAATAATAAGATTTAAAAAATAAAATATGTCATTAACTATTTCATTTAGATTAAATTAAATGCTTAATATTTTTATAAATTATTGACAAATTTTCAATTATTTAATTTGACTTACAATTCTTAAAAATTGATATCACAAAAATATTGAAAAATTTTAAATAAATAATTTGATTTGAATCATCAATTATTGTTGTTAAAGAATAGAATATGCAATTAATTAATTTAATTAATATTTTTGTACTAAAATTGTAATTTATTTAAAATAAAAATGAGAGAAACAATGCTTAATGTATAAATTAATAAAAGTTAAAAATAAAATATACACTAAAATAAATTAATTTATTTAAATAAATATTTTGACATATTTAAAATAATTTTATTTTAAAAATAAATTTTTATTTTAACAAATAATTAAAATTTATTTTTTAAATATTATTTTAAAAAATAAAACATGCAATTAGTTAATTTTATTACTGATTTTTATGTTAAAATTTCAACTTATTTTAAAATAGAGAAAACTATATAACAAAGCAATTGAAATTAAGAAAAACAATACGTAAGGTATAATGTAATAAAAAAATAAAATATGTACTAAGTTAATTCAATTAAATAGATTCTTTATCTTGTTTAAAATATTCTTATAATAAAAAGGAAAATATAATATTGCATATCTATGCTATTCAGCAGTATTGTCATTTGAACTTTAAATAGCATGAGTAAATAGGTAGAAAATATACAATGGAGTATACAAAAACGAGAGAAATATTTTTTAAATTATAAAACCTTGAAAAGAAATCTTAATTGATGTATTTTTTAATTTGAAACATAGTATTTAGAAATTAATATTAGAAATATTAATAAAATTTAAATAAATTATTTTATTATATTTTTAAAAATTATTTAAAAAATAGAATATACAAATGGTTAATTCAATTCATAATTTCTATATTAAAGTTTAACTTATTCAAAATATTTTTGAGAAGATGAAATGAAAACATATCATGTAATATTTATATTATTTAGTAATATTATTATAAGTAAAAGAAGTGGATATAAAAATAAAAAAAACTTAACAAATAAAAAAAAATGCATTGTTATAAAATAATAAAGATTTAAAAATAAAATATATATAATAAAATAAATTAATTCAATTAAATAAAAATTTTAACTTATTTAAAATATTTTCATGATAAGAAAATTATACTACATTACACCATTGTTAAGTGGTGTTTGAGCTGTAAATAATTAATATGAGTGGATAGAAGAAAAAAATAATATATAATAAAAAAGTAAAAAAGGAAAAATTATATATATATATATATATATATATATATATATATATATATATATATATATATATATATATAATAAAATAAAAAGCAGGTAGTGGGCGTGAAAATCTTTTTCCTATAAGTCGACACCTGTCCAATTAAAAAAAAAAGAAACACTTCCCCAAAAAACCTTAAATTTTTATTAGTATATAGTGATTAATGCATCTCCGTCTTCATCTTTCTCTCATGCATTGGACACGACTAGTGTCACAAGCTGGTAGTTGTGACAGTTCGACAGGAAAACATGCTTAGATTAAGACGAGACTTGGTGGAAAAATCCAACATGTTATGAGGGTCCTGTGGCTAAAATTTGAGATCAATCTGGCTTGCGTACTATTTTTTCCAATTTTTCCAAGTTTGAGGGTATTTTGATCATTTCGGAAGGTTCGTGAATCCGGCAGGGTTCAACGAGACCGTATTTGGAATCCTCGCATTTTTATCTTTGTGTCGGCTAGTTTTCGTGACGAACGGACACCCGGAGCATGGCGAAAAGGGCTTATGACAACTCGAAAAAAGTATGTGATTTTCCCACGGGAGGGCTTTTGTTCAAAATGCTCTTTAAGAGGGTGGAGTGCTCTATGGGCCTGCGGGGCGCCGGGACACTGAGCTAGGGACGGAGTGTGTTGGCTTGTGGCCATTCCCCTGCACACTCAAAGCTATGGAATGAGGCATAAACCAAGCGAATGGAGTGTCCCTCTCCATATTCATTTGTCCCTTACGATCCGTAGTGCACGGAGGCTTCCTGTGTGGAAGGATCCTGCGGTCCGGTATGTGCGGGCGCTTCGGTGACATACAATATTGGCGTGTGGACATGTTTCGTTATCTTTACCCAAGCGTGCCAAACGAGGGTTTAATGTCGGAAGGCTGGCATGTTGGCCAAGAGTGGCAAGCATGCGCCGCACGGTTTCGGCTGGAGAGCTGCCGGCCCGTGACAGATGGTATCAGAGCCCAGTTTGCACCAGAGGGCCAAGATCGGGGAGGCACAATTGGTTTAGATGCGGCTTATCCCTCAATATATGGTATGTGCGAAGCTATCATTCTCTCAAACTCGGTGGTGTCGTTGCCAAAGACTTGACCAAAGGGTGCAAGAGATAGAATTGTCCCGAGAAGCCAGTAACTAGGGAATGGTACATACTGGTGATCGAGGATTTATACGAAGGGCCCAAGCATTTGTGCCAAGTGGGCTATCTTGCTTGTCGGTTGTGCGTGGGACATTGGTTATGTGCTCATTCATAGTAGTGGCATCGAGGGATGCAAACCACCATCCAGTGGGACAAGGGAATTGACGGCTAATCCGGTGGGAGAAGCCTTAGTCGTGCTAGAGGGCGTGACCACAGTTGGAGGGCATGAGCAGATCGTTCCAGAGGGAGTGGTCCAAAATCATGTCAAAGAGGTCCGGAGGGATCATTCGAGTGCTCAGTGGAGCTTTTTAGCCGGAGGGCTTGGCAAAGATTCAGAGGAATCAATGTCGTTGCGAGCTAGAGTGGATAGTGCTCTATGCTCAACCCCCTTCTACGAGTTAAAGTGGGGGAGCCATTAGAGGATGCGCTCGTGAAGTCGTTTTAGGACGCACGTCAAGGAATGGTCGTGAGGACCGCGATGCTAGTGGGCATCAAACTCTGAGGGTAGGCTGTGATGGCCGGTGATATGCCAGAGGGCATTGATCCAGAGAGAATCAGAGGATCCGATCGGGTGTGCAATTGGCATTGCCTAGTGCAATGAATCGATCGAAATGCAAATGAGCGGTTGGGGAGAGAGGTTCGCCCTCTCTGCGTCGATCCAGCGTAAGTCTTGTCTCTTGCACAGGTGTATGGGACACTTAATGCAAGATACCTATTAGTAGGTGATTCAAAGCACTAGCATTTGTCATAAGCCATAGAGTTGGCACACACTTAAGCCGCGGAGGTGGTGTATTGTGCAATCTACGGAGGCAGTGAGTGCCAGTTGCAGAGGCAACTACCCGTCGAACAAGTTACGGAGGTAATGAGTTCGGGAGAGCTATGTGGGATAGCGGCACTAGAGAGAGTGTCGGGACACTTGTAAGGTGACTACAGAGGTAGCCTTTCGAGTGACTTTGTGGAGGATGCATTTTGCCAAGTACCTATGTTACAGAGGTAACAGACAGCCCAACTCTGAGATGGGGGAAACATTTCATAGCGCTCAAAGAGACAGGCTTAAAGACGGTCGAGGGAGTAACTCATCGGAGTAGGTTGAAGACCGGAGCCGTGTTAGATTGAGGCGTCAATGAGGGCATTGACATTTGAAGTGGGGGAGAATGTCACAAGCTGGTAGTTGTGATAGTTCGAAAGGCAAACATGCTTAGATTAAGACGAGACTTGGTGGAAAAATCCAACATGTTATGAGGGTCCTGTGGCTAAAATTTGAGATCAATCCGGCTTGCATAAGATTTTTCCCGATTTTCCCAAGTTTGGAGGTATTTTGGTCATTTCGAAAGGTTTGTGAATCCGGCAGGGTTCAACGAGACCATATTTGGAATCCTCGCATTTTTATCTTCGTTTCGGCTGGTTTTCGTGACGAACGAACACCCGGAGCATGGCGAAAAGGACTTATGACAACTCGAAAAAAGTATGTCATCTTCCCACAGGAGGGCTTTTATTCAAAATGCTCTTTAAAGGGGTGGAGTGCTCTACGGGCCTGCGGGGCGCCGGGACACTGAGCTAGGGACGGAGTGTGTTGGCTTGTGGCCATCCCCCTGCACACTCAAAGCTATGGAATGAGGTATAAACCAAGCGAACGGAGTGTCCCTCTCCCTATTCATTTGTCCCTTACGGTCCGTAGTGCACGGAGGCTTCCTGTGTGGAAGGATCCTGCGGTCCGGTATGCGCGGGTGCTTCGACGACATATGATATTGGCGTGTGTACATGTTCCGTTATCTTTACCTAAGCATGCCAAACGAGGGTTTAATGTCGGAAGGTTGGCATGTTGGCCAAGAGTGGCAAGCATGCGCCGCATGGTTTCGGCTGGAGAGCCGCCGGCCCGTGACACTAGTCGTGCTTTCTTATACACCCTTTAGAGGATTCGAGGGAGCAAAACATTACTTAATTAGTTGTAGTCTCAAAGTTAATTTCGCATACGGAGTTGCCAAGAAGACCAGTATGGTTAACTTTATTGTTTTATTACGCTAGTATGCATATGCATGTGACTAGAAGAGCAAGTCCCTTATTACAATTCCACCCAAACATATATTACATAGCATTATAAGTATAAAAAATGTGTCAAAATTCTAGAAAAAATAGTAAATACTTAAGAAATAAGTAAAGAAAAATATGAAAGAAATAAAGGAGAATTATGAGAAGGATATGAATATCTAATTCAACTATATATAAAATATTTTATACAATCTATATTTATAGGGTGAATAGATCAAATATTATAAATTGATAATAATAGTTTATAAACAAAATTGAAGCTTAATAATTGACTATAATTGAGATATAATGTCTAATTGATGGACATCCACATTTAATAAAATTAATAATTATTTATAATACTTCCCCTTGAATATCCATATAAAAGTGCTTAATAACTAATTATAATTGGAATATAACATTTAACATATGGATATCTACATTTAGTAAACTTAATAATTATTCATAATACTTCTTCTTGGATGTCCATATAAAGAAGTATTTAATTATAATATGCAATGTAATATTGCCTCATTTAAAACTTTGTCAAGAAAATCCAATAGGATAAAATCTTGGTTAAGGAAAAAAAGTATAGTGCATGTTAGTTCCCTTTTAGAATAATATCATTTAATATCTCTTAATCAACACAGTCCAATATTATGAACTAGCTTTTCAAATGTTGTCGTAGGAAGTGACATGGTGAATAAATTCACCAGATTATCATTGGAATGAATTAGTTGAATATCTACATTGCCTTTCTTCTAAAGATCATTTGTGAAAAAGAATTTTAGTGTGATATGTTTTATTCTATTACCTTTGATGTATCTTCCTTTTAGTTGAGCCACACATGCTGCATTATCTTCATATAAAATTGTTGGCAACTTCTTTTTGAATAACAAACCATATGCATCTTGAATGTATTGAATTATGGACTTTGACCAAATGTATTCTTGACTTGCATCATGAATTTCTAAAATTCCTACATGATTGGAGGAAGTTACTGATATAGTTTATTTCATGAAATGCCATAAAATAGTTGTGTCACCTTGAGTGAATAAATAAATTATTTGTGATCGAGCATTATGAGGATTAGACAGATATCTTGCATCTATATAGTCAATTAGTTCAAGTTTGGATACATTTGAATAGTATAAACCTATATCCATTGTACCATGAAGATACCGAAGTATATGCTTAATTCCATTCTAATGCCTTCACATTGGGCAAGAATTATATCTTGTTAATAAGCTTACATAGAATGATACATCAGGTTATGTATGATTAGCAAGATATATTAGTGCTTAAATAGCATTCAGATATGGTATTTTAGGATAAAGTATTTCTTCAATACTCTTATAAGGTCGAAAAAGATCCTTATTCACATCTAATGATCTTACAATCATTGAGGTATTTAATGGATGAGCTTTATCCATATAAAAATGCTTTAACACTTTTATTATATGAGCTACTGATGCACAAGGATTCCATTTTCTAAATGATTAATTTGCAAACTAAGACAAAGTTTTATTTTCCCAAGATCTTTCATTTTAAATTCTTTCTTTAAGCATTCTATTATTTTTGAAAGCTCTTTAGGAGTTCCAATAATGTTTAAATCATCAACATAAATAGCAATTATAATAAATTTAGATCTTGATCTCTTTATAAAAATGCATGGATAAATCGAATATTTTTATAACCTTCTTTCAATAAATATTCACTAAGGCTATTATACCATTAAGACCGTTATACCACATACACCTTGGTTGTTTTAACCTATATAAAGATTTGTTTAACTTAATTAAGTGATGTGTATGAAAATATGAATTATATGCTTTAGGCAACTTAAATCTTTTAAGGAGTTTCGTATAAATGTCATTATTGAAAAAGCCATATAAATAGGCCATAATGACATATAAGCGACATAAATCAAGTTTTTCATATATTGCCAAACTAATTAGCTATCGAAAAGTAGTTGTGTCCACCATGGGAGACTATATCTCTTTATAATCAATACTAGGTATTTATGAAAACTCTTATGCGATAAGTTTCGTTTTATATCTCACAATTTCATTTTTCTAGTCCCATTTTCACACAAATACTTATTTATATCCTACTAGTTTTACACCATTTAGTGTACAGACTATAGGTATAAAAACTTCACATCTTGCAAGTGAATCTAATTCTAACTCAATGGCATCTTTCCATTTTGGTCAATCATTTCTATGTTTGTATTCTTTAACAAATTTTGGTGATCCTTATTGTCATTAATGTTGAGTGCCATATTATATGTAAAAACATTATTGACTTCTATTATATTATGATTTTATTTCTTTCTAGTCATAATATAATTTTTTAAGATCTCATCATTTTTAGGTACTTGAATTTCTTTTAGAATTTTAGTATTAATCATGTCTCGAGACTTTTTTGGAGTTATAACTTCCTTAATTTGATTATCTTAATTCTTTACTTATTTTTTTTTTTGAGGATTTTTATCTTTAAAATTGATTAGCCTACCATGCTTTGAAGGTTCTTTAAAGTCATTAGCAATATTAGATTGTCTCATAGGGACATTAATTCTAATAGGAGCATTAGCAGTTTGTACATATGATTTAGTCAACTTTTTTAAGCTAGTAAATGCATCTAGTAATTGATTTGCTAAACTTTGCAAATGAATAATATTTTGAACTTTTAGTTCATATTACTTAGTATAAGGACCAAGATAAGATAGTAATAATTTATTCCAATTAATCTCTTTATTTAACTACTTATTTTCTCTTAATGTTAGAAAAATTGATTCATCAAAGTGATAATCAGCAAATTGAGCTATAAATAAATCTCCTATTGAAGGTTCTAGACATTTAATTGTAGATGGAGATTCATATCCAATATAAATTCCTAACCTCCTTTAAGAACCCATTTTAATGCGTTGTGGTAAGGTAATTAGAATATATACTGCATGTTCCAAAATTCTTAAATAGGAAATATTTGGTTCTTGATTGAAAGTCAACTATAAAGGAAAAAACTTATGATAACTTGTTAGTCTAATGCAAATTAACATTTTTGCATGAAGAATAACATGTCCCTAAGTAGAAATTGGAAGTTTTGTTCTTATAAGTAATAGTCTTGCAATTAATTGAAGGTGCTTGATAAATGATTCTGTATGACCATTTTGTGTATAAACATATGTTATAGGATGTTTAATAGTTATGGCAATAAACATATAGTATTCTTCAAAAGCTTAGGAGGTAAATTTACTAGCATTATCAAGATGAATTATCTTAATTGGATAATCTAAAAAATGTGCTCATAATTGAATTAATTGAGTAAGTAATCTCACAAATGTTAGGTTGCTAGTTGACAACAAGAACACATATGAGATTCTTGTTGAAGTATTACCTAAAGTTATAAATTATCTAAATAGTCTATATGGTCGGTGTATAGATCCATATATATCACCTTGAATACATAAAAAAAATGCAATGGACTTTCTTTCTAGTTTAGTTGGTGATGGCTGAATAAATCACATAAGAAATCTTTTGATCAAAGGATTTATTGACTTTTTAATGAATTCCCATATGAATTTTGAATAATTTTTCGTATTATTATTACTTCAGGATATCCTAATCTGGCATGCTAAACAACAAAATTATTATGATCAATAAACTTTTAGTTTACTTTAGCATATACTTCAATTGTGCTAATGTTTGTGTAATATAAACTAGAAGAAAAGGGCAGGTAATTTTTCTATTATATATTTTTTTACCCAAAACAACATTTATAATATACATATATTTAATATTTCTGTCATTTGTTATCTTAATATGGTACCTAGTTTGATGAATATCTTTGAAAGTTAATAAATTTATTTAAGACTTAATAGAATATAATGTATTCTTGATTTTAAAATTTGTTCCTCTCGATAACAATATATTAACTCTTCTGCAGCCATCAATCAATCTTGCCCTACCAAAATAGTACTAAAATTAGCTCCTTGCATTTTCAAATTTGAGAAATATTTCTTATCCTTGAGTCTGATGTGTGTTGTTGCACTATCTACAAGATATGTACCTTCATTATTAATCCTAGATCCAATTAGAGAAGTACTCATCTTCTTCATTGACACAAAATACATAACATGAAGAAGTTGAAAGTTAATATAAGAAATTAAAGCTAATATAAGAAATGCCACAGTTATAAGAAAACACATAAAAATATATAATAACTTTTATTCGAATTTCTTATTGAAATAATATTAAAAGTAAAAACATAATTATAATAAAAATATAATTGTAACAAAAGAAATTAAAATAAATTATTTTTGCATATTTTTATCTCCAATTAAATGATCAATTCTTCTTTTAGGGTGAGAAAAGAAGTCAACAACATCTAAATGAGTTATATTTATCTAGCCTTCATTAGAATCATCATATTTGCAAACTTAAATTTGTTTTTTTTAATCTTTTTTCCCTTTATTTTTCAACGATTCTTGGTAAAATTTAACAAGATATTTTGGTGTATGACAAGTTCATGAACAATGACCTTTCATGCCATAGCAATAACATAAATTTTCTTCATCCTTTCTATTTTGGTCACTTTTATCCTTCGCATGTTTATGTTCATCAACTTTTGGGTAGAAATATGTATTTTTGAAATGATCACCATAATAATGACCTTAACCACATCCACATCTACACCCATGCCCGTGACCATGAGCTCGGCTCCAACTTTGTCCAATATTATATTGGTTGTATTTTGTAACATTTGTTTTAGAGAATGGAGTAGAACCTGTTAGAAGGGCTTCATGATTTTTTATCAAAAGCTCATTATTTTGCTTATTCACCAGGAAACATGCGATTAGTTTAGAGTATTTTTTAAAATTTTTTTCATGGTATTGCTATTATAAGAGCATATTTAAGGCATGAAAGTGAAATTTTTTTCTAACATATCCTTATTAGTAACTTTATCTCCACATAATTTCAATTGAAAACTAATTTTAAAGTTACTAATTTATACCCACTTATAGTTCTGAAACCTTGTAATCGTAAGTACATTTAATCGTAACAAGCTTTTGAAAGGATCGCTATTTTCTGGTAGTTATATCTTTCTTTTAAATTATTTCAAAGAACAAGTGGATCTCTTACCATAAGATACTTGATTTTTAAAACTTCATGGAGATGATGATGGAGAAAAATCATAACTTTGGCATTTTCTTAATTGGAATATCTAAATGAATTTCAATTTCTAACATCTATGACAAATAATTCTTTCCCGTAATGTCCAAAGCCACAAATTCAAGATTGGTAAGATTCAACATAATATTATAATAAATATGTAAAAATGAATTAGAAAATTTCTAATATAATAGAGATTGAATATTGAAGAGAACGATTAATTAATATATTATGCATACAATTTTTAATCTATAGCCAATTTTCAATTTCATTGTTAATCAAAATGATGGTAACCTATTAAGGAAAATTTTCATTATAACTATAGTACAAGTTGCCAATCTACGTGGTAATCATATATTGCAAAAAAAAATTATTAACTTTATATAAAAAGATATACTTCAAACTATATCATGAATGAAATGAGAAAAAAAAAACTAAATTATCTAAGTAATGTGTTGATTTATTAGGAGGACAAAAAGACAAATGTTAAGAGAATTTTGTAAAATTAACATTAATTTTTTTAATATTGGTAGGAAATTAGATTATGTAAAAATAATATGTTAATTCTCTTAGGATATTTGTTTGAGAATTAATAAAGGAGGGTTATATATACTAGTAAATAAGTACATGAGTGTAAGTAGTGTATTTCCATACTATAAGGAATAAATTATCCATCGGGAACATAAGGGTTATATGTTACTCACACGCTGTATAATTATCATTCTTATTCATTGTTATAGTTGCACATACCATATAGTTTAAATGAAATCGACTACAAACTATATCAAAGATGTGACAGTTTAACTCGAAACATGTAATACATAATTGGTTATAATAATAGTTTGAATGATGGTAGTAATAATACGCCACTTTATATAATCATGCGCAATTCATCTTATTCAAATTCTATGAATTTATTTATATAGGTGTTTACATATCATATTCAATATTTTTTTACTATTGTTTCTTTGAATAAAAATAGTAAAATATTAAAATCATTATACATTCAATGCATACAAAAATATTATAGAAAATAAAATATCATATAATTTTGAAAAGAAAGCACTTAAGCCTTCAAAATTATCTCAGCCAAATTTTTTCATATGAATTAATTGATATGATTTGTGAATCTAAAATGTAAAAATATTAGCATTTTCATATTAACAAGTGACATGAATCATACTATAAAATATTCCAAATATGACTTAATATAAATTCTATATTAATAATTGATCATGAGATGTTTAAATTTACATTTATATTCATTATTCATGTTCAAAGTAAATGAAACACATAAACAAAAGTTATAACAAAATGT
Source organism: Sindora glabra (assembly GCA_020226215.1). Taxonomy (NCBI): domain Eukaryota; kingdom Viridiplantae; phylum Streptophyta; class Magnoliopsida; order Fabales; family Fabaceae; genus Sindora; species Sindora glabra. The sequence continues at coordinate 33,575,761 of CM035228.1, read as the reverse complement.
GAAAGTAAACATAGCTACAAATTCAAAACTAATAATGGAATATAGATTTACAATTGATTTTGGCATGAAATCAAAATCAAAGCATGGATAAAATAAAGAATAGAAAAATGAGATAAGAGAGAGGAATTACTATATTAGTACAAAGTAACAAGATTAAATAAAATAATTTATATCTAAAAGGAATTACTTTAACTAGTGAGATTATTGTGCTAATAACGTGGTAAAAAATAATAAACACTTAAGAAACAATTAAAGAAAGATGTGAAAAAGAAAACTAAAGAAAAATATGAATGAGATAAAGGAGAATTATGAGAAGGAGTAGAATATCCAATTCAACTATATATATAATGATTTATACAATGGTAAATAGAACAAAAGTTTCAATTTTGTAATGATAGTTTATAAATAAAATTGAAACCTAATAATTGAAAATAATAGGAATATAACATCTAAGATATGAATATTCACATTTAATAAATCTAATAATTATTCATCACAAAAACCATATTATATATTTACGGAATTTAAAATCCAAACTAACTAATTTTCATATCTGCTTCAAAAATAACGAGAGCAGATTGAGTTTAAAACGGTACATTTATACACTACATGATTTTGCCCAAAATGACCCCATACCACCAAATCACACCAGACATCATCTTAAAAGACATCAAAAGGACAAACACACAGGTTGCAGACTCTAATTACCTCTTCAATCATATCTTTCTAAACCTAAACTCAAAGTACTCAATTCAATGGGCCTCTGAATTCAGCTGCTTCCCAAAAGTGAAGATCAATAGACTGCATGGAAGAAGGAGTTATAGGTTGCGATGACAGTAGTGTAAGCCCATTATGATTCAGCTGCTGATCATTTTCACTGATCAAAGAATCCAGAAACGAAGAGAAAATATCTTCCTCGCCAGCAACCTTCTCATCATTCACTGATCCAACCCCACTTTGAATACCCATCACATTGTCGAACCTCGGCCAATTCCTGTTACAGCTATCTCCTACAACATGATTCTCCTTCTTCTCCAGCACTTTCCCACTAAACTCCTGAACCGCCGGCGTTATAGTCGGAGAAATTGGATGAGGATTTGATGTTGTATTTGATTCATGACGAGCTTTCACAGAACTTGAAGCATTAATGTCGTTGTTGGTTAATGGCTTGTGGGTCCTCGGATCTAATCCTTGCCTTATGAGCTTCTTGCTGAGATGTGTATTCCAGTAATTCTTTATATCATTATCTGTTCTTCCTGGTATCCGACCAGCTATCAAAGACCACCTGAGAAAATCATCACAGAAACCAAATTTAACTTCACTGGTTTAAAATGTAATCACAATCACGATATGGGCTAGCAGTTCGCGTAAGAAAAAAAAAGATCCACCAATATGATTGCAGATACTGCAATTACAATTTTTGATGTTGTTGACAATCTAAATTCTTTTAAGTTGTTACACAGATAAACCCTAAAACCAATACAAAGGTTTGAAAGAGGAGTCATAACTTACAGAGGAAATTTGGTTTGCAATTATTAGTGCATGAGATCAAAGATATGAATTAGTATAATATTTGATGAAATCAAAGGATTACCTGTTACCCAGTAAGCGATGAAGGCGGAGGATGAGATCCTCCTCATCGGGACCAATATGGCCTCTCTTGACAGAAGGGCGCAGATAATTCATCCACCGAAGGCGGCAGCTCTTCCCGCAACGCTGCAGCCCCGCCCGTTTCGGCAGCGTCCTCCACCGTCCTTCGCCTTCCTTATGCACGAATTTCGACAAAATCTCGTCTTCCTCCGGTGTCCACGGCCCTCTCTTGATGCCAACTTTGCTACAGCACGGTGTCTTGGTCGTCGCCGAGGACGATGGAGTTCTCATCTTCTTTGTTCTACTGCTTTCGTTGATGCTTGCACTTAATTTTGAATTCTCTGAGAGCTAGTTAGGGTATTTAACTGTGCTGTGGGTTTGCTTTTTGCTGTTGATCTGGATAACAAATTGTAAGCAGGATAACTAGGGATGATGCTAGAGTTTCAAATATATGCGTAACCATGAAGGAGGAAATATAACACTTTGGAATTGGGAAAAAATGGATATTGGGGTTCTGTCTGGATAATTGGAAATGGCATTTGAATTGACCCACTTGGACAAGTCTGGTTGGCTTCTTGCAACTTTATGCCAACGAGAGATTTATAAGCGGAGAAATTCTTGGATAAGGATAACATTCTTAATTAATGAGGGCGAAGCTAACTATATTTTTTAACATAGTAAAAATTAAAAATATAAAAGGAAGGTTTTTCCAACGTTACCATGTATGATGCCAATAGTATGGAAATACGGGCATTACTATAGGTACCTACAAATGCGCACCGAATGAGTCCTGAAATATGTAAAATTGATTCACCCACCATTGATTCAAAGAGAGAGAATTGCTTTCATATTTATATCAACGGCAGCAATTAATTCAGAATTTATTTTCGTCACTCTCAATTGGGAGATTCAGCATTTTACATGGAAGTACACTTAAAGTTTATTGTTAAATTCAATTCAATTGAATCGAAACGTAATGACTCAATTAATCCTTTGAAAGATGACTAGTATTGGGTGAGATTCAAATTTGTAATCAAGAAGAGTTAAAGTGATTTTATCCAGATTTTCACAATTAATTAAATTAATCTACGTTGCCATCATTTTAATTTTAATATTCACTTAAATATGAAGTTAAAATATTTGATTTATTAAATTATTAAAATATCATAATCATTAGTACTAAGATCATAGTATTACAATAACATTATAAAAATATTCCCTTCTTAGGAATCGACAAGTTCTTAAAGCACGTTTATTTTTTGGAAAATAATTTTTAAAGGAATATTATGTATTTTTTATATTTTGTAATAAAAAATTTCCTAGAGTCATAGTTTAGTATTAAAAAAGAAAAAAATTATTTTTAATCAAATTTCTTATATTTAATATTAATTAAGCTATATATATATATATATATATATATATATATATATATATATATATATATATGAGGACAAAATCTAAGTAAAGTAACTAATGTTAGTTTGTTATAAGTTTTTAATTTAGACTATAATACATATATTAATTATTCAATTTAAAAAAATAATTACAACATTGATATAATTGATATAGTTATTATATTTGTCAAATTGTAATTATTAATAATAATTAATACATGTGCAATAACACAAACAGCCCAGAAATTTTATTTAACCCTTGACCAATATAATTACCTTAAATGTCATTAATTTATTGATTTATATCTCAATTTATAATTGATTCTATCAAATACTTGATCTGTACTTGAAAAAATTTCTTTAATTAGGTTTAAGGTGAAATGGTAGAAAAATTCTTGTATATCACGATTAATAATACATGAACACTAAGGTTAACGATAAATATTTTTTATTAAATGTGACTAAAAATTAATATTACAATAACTATGGCATAAGGGAATTTTTTTTCTGAGAAAAAGGATCCATGAGAAAGTCAAAAGGAATACAATACACCAACAACTCATCAAAATGGAAAGTACATATTTACATAATTTGAAGCTTCGTTTAGGCTGGCGTTCAAATAAAGATGGCGCATGGAAAATTGACACGAGACAGGCCATGAGAAAGTTCCCGGAAAAAAAACTGGATTTATTTTAATTATACATTTGACGCCTAATCACTAGAAAATTGTTATGTTTAAAGTCTTTGTTTCATGTCATTTACATTAATGATTAAAAAATAATATTTAAAAATTTAAAAATATAAGAAAATAAATTTTATTTTGAATGAGGATAAGTCACTTTTTCAAATTTTTTATACTTAATATTAAATAAATAAAATAATTTTATTTTATTTTAACATTTTATATAGAAGTGTAAAATGGGGTGGGAGCCTGCCCGCATAAAATGTAGACAAAATGGTTTGGGACCGCAGGAGACTACAAGTTGCTCACGCATTGCCTGCACATTTCTTTTTCTTTTTTAACTTGTAAAAATAATTAAATTATTACAAAAATACATACAAAAAAAATTCAAGCTATAAAAATTGAGAAAAATATTTTCAATGGGATATTAAATTAATTGGATTAAAAGATGTTTATTTTTTATAAATTATAATTAATTAATTTTTTTATTTTATGTAATGAGTTAGTCAAATAAATTTAAAAAAATTATATTAAATCATTATACATTATATTAAAAATTAGTTTATATTAAAATAATATCTAAATATATGAAAATTTATTAAAAAAAATTATTAAACTCATAGGGAACGCTGGTAAGTCCACGGGTCAAGTCCGTATGGGTTTTTCCGTATAAACCCGCGTTAAAAACGAGCTTCATTTTTTAAGGTTTGGACCTCCTTGCATTCGTAAGTGCATAAGCCCACGGGGAATAGATCTCTTTTATATGCCTAATTTTATACTTATATTTATAAAAAATATTTCTTAATAAAATATATGGAGCCTATGGTATTTAAAAGATTTTAATATTCAAGATAGTGAGACAAAATTTGAAACTAATATATTAAAATTACAATTATTTTTTAACAAATACAATCAAATAATTTTTAAAATTATCATATCATTTTAAAATTTTATAATACCGTACAATTCAGCTACAAATTACCATTATAAACTTGAATTTTTTTAAAGCATTCATTGTAATAAGGTCGAAATTCCCTTTTTCGCACATACATATAATATCCCCTTTTACATATATATCATTATTAACCACACATGAAGCAACTAAAATACAAACTCTAATTCTTTTTGGAAGTTTCTGTGGTACAAACTTCAAGTTGTCGTATTATGTACAACGTTTCCACCAAAGAATTTGAGACACGTGGAGTTGAGTATGCGCCCTGTAAGCAAACGAAACAATCTCGGCAAAAGTATCAAATTACTTTTTTTTAGACTTATTTCCATTTTACCGTTGTTTAAAAATATATTATCAAAATACGCGTGACAGGCGGAGGCGTCAGGCTGGAGGGTGTCTCGAGGGAGGAGGCGCCAGTTCGGATGGCGCCTCTGGTGGGCCTTGAGCGCGCCCTCACTCTGCGATTTTTTCTTTGAAAGTAAATAATTTTGATGTCATTTCAAAATAAAAATTTTAAAAATAAATAATATGTAATTGTGATACAAAATAAATTTTTAAAAATAAATTACTCATTTCATAATTATAATTGATATTATAAAAAAATATTTTATTCCACTTTGATATTTAATACATAAATTTATTATAGGAATCGAGTAAGAAAGTAGTCAATGATAATAATATATTTAATAAAAATAATAAATATTTAGTAAATAATTAAATATTATTAAAATAAAATGTAGGATCAATAAAAAATAATTATGTAATTTATATTAATGTCTCTCAAAATTTGATCCAATGACACTTAATATTTATCATTTTTTAAAATTATATACTTCCACCGTTCGGAATTATAATATTACAAGTAATTATTTAATACGTTATTACACATAAGCAAATTTATTGAATTATTTAATAATATTCTTTATAGACGTAGTTGAAGATTGTTAAAAATGAAAAGAAATATAACGAAATAAATATATATTTTTTATTTTATATTTATTCAAATAATATTCTTGCTACTTTGTATTTATTTCAATAAAATTAATTTTTTTTGTAACAAAAAAAATACGAAATGACGAAGTTGAAGATAGTTGAAAATAAAAAAAATGTGGTTATTTCGTTGCAATAATCTTTTCATTTTGTAATAAAATTAAAATTATAACATGAATTAATTTCTTTTTATTTCCTCACAATGATAAAATATTTTGGCAATGGGAGGCAAAAGTACCGATTTACTATTTTTTTAGAAACTATTTTTCGTTTTACCGTTCTTTCGAAACATTTTACCAACGCATAGCGGCGGAGAGACGCCAAACCGAATGGCGTCTCTGAGGTCAGTCGAGGGATGCCAGACGAAATGGTGACGTTGCCGCTCGAGGGAAAGGATGCCAAGTGATCTGGCACCTTTGGCCTATGGCACCCTCGCTCCTCATTACTAAGTTAAAGTTAATTAGCCAGTGACCGTGTCTACTGTGAATCTAAAGGACTTGGATTTTGGTATTGTACATGGCCAGCATCCCCATCTACGTTGACAATTGTGCTATGTGTTTCGACCTCAATATTTGGTGAACTCAACTCATAATGTATTGAACAAACATAGCATTTAATGTCATTTACAAGGATGATGGTTATTCATTCTTCAAATATTATAATTATATTATTAATATTTTTATATTTATTATAACTATTTATTTCTTTCTTCACTAATAATATTAAAATAAATAATGAGAAAAAATTTAATTAAAAAATAATTATATATTTCATATTATGAAGATAAAATTTATTAATTTATTTTAATATTTTTTATTTATTTGAACATGGTAAATAAATAAAAGAATAGATAATTATAACAATTATGAAAATAAAATATTAACAATGTTAGTTATTAAATCTTGGAGATGTCATTATCATTACTTTTATAAAAAAAACTAAATATTCTAATTATTTTAAATTTTATTATTTTTTATTATTTATATATTAACTTAAAATTTGGGAGATGTCCCTCGATCGCCCTCAGAGGCGGCATTCGATTTGGCGTGTCTCCGCCGCTGTGCGTATTTTGGTAAAATATTTCGAAGGAACAGTAAAATAAAAAATAGTTTCTAAAAAAATAGTAAATCAGTACTTTTGCCCAACGAGATGTGGAACATGTAATAATCCTTATCATTAGAAAAAAAACACACATTGTTGTAAAAAAATTGTAATTAATTTATGTTTATTAATAATTTATAATAATTAAAGTTATGAAAATAAAATACCAGAGGAGAGAATAAAATTCTAGTTAGAAGGTTGTTATTAGAAAAAATTGCATATATTTGATGCGTTATATGAGAATTAAATTGATTGTGTATTTATGAGAGGAATTGGTAATTAAAATTGATATAAGTACTTACGCAAAAAAATAAAAATGTTGTAATAATCAAAACCATTCTAAATGTTGATGTTTGATAATAAAGTAGTAATATAGATGTGCATAAATGTACAATAAACATGAAAAAGAAAGCTAATGTCTATGTAAGTGATGTCCAGTCCTACATCCAGGATCGGTAATGTGGCGGCCATATCTACTAACCCTCTGCGCAGGCTCGGGAGTCACATCTCCGGTGTCTGTGGCTCCTCTACCTCCAGCTCTCGCTCTGCCTCTATCTCTGGCTCTCGCTTTGCCTCTACCTCTACCTCTATCTGCAAGCATTGAGTCATCTGTCATCATACCACCAAGTGCTGATCCCTGATCTTGAGTATGTAGATCAAATGCAGGACGATATGGTTGTAATGGACCAGCTTCACCGGAAAGAAAGATATGGAATGAACATGAAACTCCTAGTATATGTGGAAATGCTTGGAATGAGGATGGAACACTAGGAGTAAACTGGTATATATGGGATGATGACGGACGATATAGTGAAGCCGAGAATATGGTGGAGGATGAAGGATCATCAGGTGCAGTAAGGTACATATGAGATGAGGCAGTCATATCCGGCATCATCATCATGGTGTCCTGGGCAGTTGATGATGGAGTCTGCTGCACTGTCGAAGTGGATGGAACATCAGCCTGCGACGTAGGTCGTGGAGCAATGCGACAACGTCGACGAGTACAAGGCTGATCATGGTCAACCTGCGCAGGGTCTGGAATATGATGGGCATAAGGAGCTGGCTCCGCATGTGAGTCAATAATCACATGATCAACCTCCTGAATGGCATGAAGGATGGAGTCCGTTACTGATCTAAGTGCATCGAAGGTGAACCTAGACTGCCCCTCAGGTGTAGTGAAGTTGTGTAGTGTGGACACCTCATCTACTTGCGCAAATTTTTGACATTAAAGTTAATTACAATACTAATGCACAGGAAGAAAATCAGACACAGATAACTAGCATATAGTATTATCATAAGGTCTAGTGCTCCCCCAATAGGTATAATGAATTGCTTAGTAACCCGTCTGTACCATGCCATGTACTCGGACCGTAGGCCTAGGACTAGTCGTGTGGTAGGCTCGGCGATAGCACACAAGTCTCGGTGGATATCCCAGAGTGCAATGTACAGCTGATGCCGGATGTGCCACTCCTCATCATGTCGACTGGACAAGTGAAGGCAATGGACCTCTGCCACCTGCTTTGGTGGCTCAGGAATAGGCTGGCGTAGTCCAAACTGCCGTAAAACCCTATCTGGCTGCCACTCGACAATCTGAAAATGAATGAGTGGCACCACTACTGTCCACATGTCATTCCCGTCAAAACAGTACTGAGGAAGTGATGCAGTGACCACCTCAGTGTACGGGATCCAGGCGATCTGAAATTACACATTTATATTGTCATTTAAATGCGACAATGAAATGGATAAAGGACTGAAATAAAAATATACATTATCCCTTACATACCTGGTCGAGACGAAGACGATCCAACACGTATCTATAATAGGGTAGGCTGTGTGCTGGACTATCTTGGAATGTCTTTTGATAGTGCCACTTACCAAGTACAATAACTAAGTTAAACAACTTAAAAGTCAACTTATTTTTTAATGTAAATTGAAAATTTTTCTAACCTGCGGGCTAGGGCGCCAATCCCTACATCCCCCTCTGATATGTCTGAAACAGTAATCGCAGGGGCGATAGTGGGAAATCTATCCCATGCCCAAAGCTGCAGTAGTAGGCAACACCCTTTTATCTCCCTATACTCTGGAGCAGTGGTTTTACAGAGCTCTCTGTACAGATAGGCCAGGCAGGTAGATTCCTAACTGTACGTCCTAGCCTAATGGAAGTCTCCGAGCAAGGGTAAGTGCATGAAGTGGACATACGTGCCGAAGTGGTTTGGAAATAATGTCCCACCAATGAGACGCAAAATGTAAGCCCGGGTGAATCTTTGCACTATTACCTTATCCGCATCATCTGGAAGATGAGTGAAATGCCTCTCCAACCAACTCATCCACAATCGCCCCCCTCTGATGACATTCTCGTCCACCAGTAACTACAGTCCTAGATACTCCTCTATCAGGGCTCCCCATCTCCACATAGTGGGGCCCGTCACTGCTCGACCGTCAATGGGTAGACCGAGCTGAAAAGCAACATCTTGCAATGTAATAGTCATTTCTCCCTACGGTATGTGAAAAGTGTGTGTCTCCGGCCTCCACCTCTCTACAAAAGTACTGATCAATTGATGGTCAATTGGTACAAACTCGCACATCGTCAGGCCGTAAAAACTTGCCTCTTGTAACAAGGGGACAATAAACTCCGGCGGCTGCTGGTGATGGTAGTGATGAGCCCGTCGAATCCTCAGCACACAGTCACGCTGCACAAAAGAAAAAGATTAATAATTATTGCATGTGATAATACAGAAAATGTTCAACCAACTTTAAGATCTAACTATTTTCATACATGGCCTGCCCAAATCGACTGGGATATGTGTGAGTCCTGAGTTATCAGCAATGAAGGATCCCGTGGTCTAGGATCAACGCGTCGGGAAGTGGATGCCATCTGCCACTTTAAGAATTGCATTAGGATGGAATTTAAACACACACTAATATAACATACGTGTGCAATTTAATTACAAAGATCCACACAAGAATGTATAGCACTTGGACGATTGAAGTAATTTGTTAACATTACTAGTAATGGGGTCACATATATATCCATAATGCCATGCAATTTTACAACAATCAAACAAATCACATCATCCGACCGTTACACTTATGACATTGGTTAACATACTTTGTAACATATCTACAAAAGTAAAAATTAAAATCAATGTGAAGAAGGGCTTTCATCTCCATGTAGAAGTGGACAGCGCCTACGATTATGACCTTCCATCTTACAAAGACCGCATTTTTGCTTGACACCACTCTCTTGAGGCCAATCCATCTCATTTCTGATCTGAGATAACTTCGGTAGTCCCTTTTCATGTAATCTTCCATAATTTGGAACCAGGATAGGAAATGATGGTAGGTTATTCCATTGCGACCACTCCCCGATCGGCCACCACTCAGCTTTGTAGCAATTAAGTAGAGTGTCAAGTCTGTATACAAGATCGACATATGGTTCCCACGATATGTTGACTGAGGCACAAGCAGCAATAATATGAGCGCAAGGATACCTATATGCTTGGAATTGTCTACATTCACATTGCCCTTTGTCTAATAACACTTGGACGATCTTTCTACATGATCCCCTGGCCATATCAGGACCCTCCACCACTTCAAACCTAGTTCCTTGTCTATTATAAGCATGAATGTGGCAAGAAGAAGCACATGATTGGATAGTCGCAAGCTTTTGTCTGAATCTACTTGCATATATGTGAGCTTGTTGTAGTTCAACATGTGCTTCTTTTGCCCTTTTCACAAAGTACTTGACACATCTATAGTATGTTTGTTGAACAAGGTTTGTGATTGGTAGCTTCCTTAATCCTTTACAGAGGCCATTAATGCACTCTACTATGTTAGTCGTCATATGACCATATCTTCTGCCTTCATCATAAGCAAGCGTCCACTTCTCCATCGGAATAGCGATCAACTTCTTGTTAATCTCCTCATTGACTTTACCTAGGTTGTCCAATCTCTCCATGACCTTTTCTTGATTTGACTCATATGCTAAACACAAGGAGACAAATAGGTTAACCAGATTGAACTACTAGATATATAAATTTATAGATGAAAGGTTCAACAAAAAAAGTTGTGCTGTAAGGCGTACCAATCTTTAGGACAACTTTCTTGACATTGTCATCCCTGCATTTCTTGCGAACGTTGCTGGCAATATGTCTGATACAGTACTGATGAAAAGCATGAAGAAGCTGTCATCCTAGGCCTTCGTTGGCTACAGCATCTTTTATAACTCAGTGTCGATCTAATATCAAGCATATTCCTTGCTGGTTCGTAACATTTACCCGTAATAATACCAAAAACCAACTCCAGTTTTCATAGTTCTCCTTTTCAACAATGGCAAAGGCAAGAGGTACGGGACATTTGTTACCGTCCTGGGTCGCAGTAATCAGTAGCACACCTCTGTACTTGCTATACAGAAACGTTCCATCAACTTGTATGAATTGCTTACAGTAGGGAAACGAGGCAATACATGGCTTGAAAGCCTAGAAAACTTGATTGAAAACATGTTTTTGTGGATCAACACGGTTGTAAACTGTGATGAATTCTTCTGACTCTAACTTGAACAGAGCTTGGTCACAATAGCCTAAAATGTCCAACCAGTTGGGGAGTACTTCATATGATTTATCCCAATCTCCGTACACCTTGACAATTGCCTTCTATTTTGCTTTCCATGCTTTTCTGTATGAAATCTTATACCCATACATGCCTTCGACTCTCTCTTGTATAAGCGAGATTGAAACATCTTGCTTCACTTTAATCATCTCCAGTATCAAGGAACTGATATACTCAGAGTCAAGAGACTTGTGATCCTGTGTTAAGTTGGCATTAACACATGTGTGAGGCCCTGAAAATCTAGTTATTGTCCAAGTGTTAGAATTCTTCAGATTGGTCGCTCTAAGGCAGAATTTGCATTTGTTCCCATAATTATCACACTTCACACTCAATCTTCTAGTATCTGATTCCTCCATGTAATAACTATGGTACCTTCTGATGTGGTAATGCTTAGTTGCAGCAATCAATGCCTCCTTGCAATCAAACTCTTGTCCAATCTGTAAGTCCTCCATGCTGTAATCATAGCTTAGTTTCATTATTTTTGAAAATTCATTAGTATTCCTTATGACATCCTAATTAATGTAAGAGAAGACAACAGCTTGAGGGACACCACATGATGTCTGTACAGGATTGTCACTCCTCACACACCGCGTTGCAACACTGTCTCCATGTGTAGTTGCACATTCTTCATCATCAGTGTCACGATCATCATTGCTACTGCAAGACACCTCATCGTCTTCAAAACCAGACTCAAGGTGGGCATCCATGAATATAGGATCAGTGGATTCTTCCTCTACGACCGGTAAGGCACTTGATGAACCCATCATGGTATGTGATACATTTCTCGGGAAAACACCTACAACAGATGAGTCCAATGCAGGAGTATAACTATCAGAAATGTGGAACTCAATTCCACCCATGTAAGGAGGGCTTTCCTGCACCATCGAACAACTAGTACTAACATAAGCCATTAGGTCTACGGGTGGTCTAGTTATTAGGACTCTTTCTTGTGAACCAAGGTTGGCAGCGTACAGTTCGGATGTGATCACCTCCACGTACAATTCCATTATTGTCATCGTCGGATGTTGTTCGTAGCTTGCTATGGCACATGCCAAGTCTTCATCGTCGTCCAATTCGTATGCCATATATTGAGCCTCTGTTTGATGCTGTGGAAACCTGTAAATAATTTTCCCCATAGCTTGATCTTAGTGAAGCTTCAGTCAGTAATGAATTCTCTCTCACAAAACATCCATAGTGCTGCATCCTCTCAATTTCAATGCCTTTGGGGGAGGTCCATTATACATTACCCCCATTGATCCCTCAATCATTGTACCATTCGAATATATAAAAGTAGTTAAACTTTTCTTCATCTCGTTACTTTTAGCTACAAAATATTCACTGCACCCTCACAACTGACACATATTATCATATACAAATTTTGTTCTTATAAACGAATGAATTAGTATTTAATATTACAAGTTAAAATGAACAGAATGTATTATTATTTCTGTAAGGTATTTATTTAATAGTACATAATAATTTACCCGCACAAGCTAAACCCATTCCGACCTTTACAGGCCGACATTTTTTCTAACAAAATTTTAAGCTATTTTTATACTCATTCGTAATTTTTCATACTTCATAAATTTTTAATGTTCATTTGCATGTGTGATTTAAATAATTTAATTCTAATTCTTCTTTTTTTGCATAAATTCTGATGTAATGTAAATAAATTATTACAAATAAAAATAAATTTATATTTGAAACAATAATTTCAATTTTCACTTACATGTACACAATTGAAAAAAGCTTAATTTTTAAATATTATTGCATCTCAATTTTTCATATATAACGAACATATCATATAATAGGATAATTTTTTCCGGCCAAGTAAATGTTATTTCTTTTTAAAACTAATATAATATTTGGTTATATAATCTTATTTATATTTTAATTTATCTTTTTCAATTGTCATTTTTTTTATTCTGCACAAATTATACTACTTAAATTGATTAACTTTTTCAATACACTATATTTTTTATTTTCACGAGAATTTTCTCCCTTCACACCTATTACTAAATAACAACTAAAATTATTTACACATTATTGTTTGTATATTTTTATGAATACAATCATTAATTCTTTTTTACATACACTGACTTCGTCTAATACTTATATTACAGTACCTCCATATATATTTTAATACTTTTTTGAATAAACCTATGTATAGTATAATTTTTCCGACTACGTTTATTATTCTTGCATTTATAATATCTACCATTTAAATAGAAAAATATTCATATTTTCAATAACAATAATCTATTTTTAAAAGCTTCTGGTTACATCCACATATCCTAAAATTTTATTTTTATTACCTCTCTTATGATATATTAAAATTTCAGCAGAAAAATTCTCTAAATATAACTTTCACCTAGGCCCTAAAACCTATTTTAGAACACCTTTTTTTATCTCGTTTATTCTTCTTTTAATAATACAACCTATCACAGTACATATAAATTTCTACAAATTTTTCATAAATCATAATTTCACATCATAAACCATAATAATCAATATAAAATAAAAAAACTCATATTATTAATATCATAATATTCTAAACAAATTTCTCTACCACTATAAAAGATATTTTCATGATGACTAATAAAAATTATAATATAAGCACAAAATTTATAAAAATACTAACCGGTGAGTATTAGGAAAAGCAAACAGAAAAAAGCCTCTGCATGAAAAAAAAATTTGTTAGGTATTTTAATAAATTTAGTCTCTAAGTAAAAATTATTACATATTATTATATCATTTAAAAAATTATGTAAAAATCATGCTAAATTAAATATATTTTGCAAGATAATATATAAAAGGAACAAAAATAGTAATATAGATAAAATTTTATTGATTTATATTTAATTTTAAATATAGTGTTTGAATTTTTTTATCAAGAGAATATTAATAAATTTTAAATGAGAATTAATTTTTATTCTTAAATACTTTTATTAAAACTGGAATATATAATTAATTATTTCAATTAATGCTTCCCATAACATTAATTTTTTTAAATTATTTTAAGATAAAAATAAAATATGTTACATTATGTCAATATTATGTAATTATCCTATTATTTAAATCATAAATAATATAAGTCAAAATAAAAAAATTATAACAAAATAAATTAAAAAAGGAGAAGTGCTATGTGAAAGGTAAAGTAATAAGTGTTAAAAATTAAATATATAATCAATTAATTTTATTAAATAATATATTTGATTATTAAAAATAATTTTATGTCAAAAAAATAAATTGTATTATATTTAAATTATTCAATATATTGCATTTGAGCTTTTAATAGAATGATTGAAAAAAGAAAGGAGAAAAAATTAAACAAAGTAGATGAAATGAAGAAAAAATAATGTACGAACTGTAAACCCTTGGAGAAGTCTTAATTGATGTATTTTAAATTTAAAACATAATATTTAAAAAATATTGTCAACAAAAATTTGAAAAAATTTATATAAATAAAATTTAATTTAATTACTAAGTATTTTTTTTAAAAATATAATATGAAATTAATTATTTTTATTAATAAAATGTATATTAACACTTTGATTTTTTTAAAATATTATAATAAGCTAAAAAATTATAACTTATTATATTTATGTTAATTAATGATGTTGATGTTTTAAACCATAGACAATACAAGTAGATATAAAAAGAATACAATAGAATAAATAAGAAATAAACAATACGTACGGTATAAAGTAATAAAAAATTAATTATATAATAAATTAATTAATTAAATAAATTATATAATTTATATAGAATACATTTATAATAAAAAAATTGATATATTTTACTGCTAAAAAAATATTGGTGTATATGATTTAAATACCATGAGTTAACAAAAAAGAATAACAAAAATATACAATAAAAAAAGATAAAATAAATAGAAATAATGCATAAAATATCAAGTCTTTACAAAATACCCTCAATTGATATTTACTTATTTTGACATAAACTACTCTAAAATTAATATACAAATATTGATAAACACGATAATATATTCTCGTAATAATCAACATATAATAAAAACAATCCTATTTTTATCATATCCTATATCTTAAAAAATTTTATATTTTAAAAATATCTAAGCATAATTTTTACCTAAATTATAAATTTTATTTTAAGACACTTTTCTTTATCCCCTTTGTTCTTATTTTAAAATCACAAACTATCACATATCATATAAATTTGTTCAAATTTTTCCTAAATCCTATATCATAATTTTACAGCATAAATCATAACAATCAACATAAAATAAAATTTTTTCCCCAATGTAAAATATATTCTTATAATAACTAATAAAAATTATAATATAAATACACAAATTATAAAAATACTAACTAGTAAAAATTACAAACTATCACAGATCATATAAATTTGTATAAATTTTTCCTAAATCATAATTTCAAATCATAAATTGTAATAATCAACATAAAATAAAAAATCTTCTCCCATTGTAAAATATATTCTTATAATAACTAATAAAAATTATAATATAAATATATAAATTATAAAAAAACTAACCAGTACAAATCACACACTATCATAGATCATATAAATTTTTACAAACTTTTCCTAAATCTTAGATCATAATTTCATATCATAAATTATAATAATCAATATAGAATAAAAATTTTTCTACCACTGTAAAATATATTCTGATAATAACTAATAAAAGTTATAATATAAATATAGAAATTATAAAAATACTAACCAAGGAAGAGCAAGGAAAGAAGATCAGATTTGCTCCAAAGGAGAAAATGTTGCCGGATGAAATGCACAAAAGTAAGAAAGGATGAAGATTTGTGAATGAAAAAATGAGAAATGTTGCGAACGGCTGCGAAGAGAGAAGGGAAGAGAGGCTACAAAGAGTGGCTGTGAAGTAAGGTTTTAGATGCGGAGAGGAAGGAAGGGGGCGAGTATATATAGGGCAGGAGGTGCCATTTCATTTGGCGCCTCCCAGAAAATTCAAACCCAATAGTGTCATCTTGAATTGCGCCTCTAACCTTGGGGTGCCATTCAAACTGGCGCCCTTCAAGCTGCCTCTCCTCAAAAGGCGCCAAATAGTGTGGCACCTCTAAGTCTTGTGTACGCCATTCAAAATGGAGCCCTGTGTACTTTGATAATATGTTTCGAAACCACGGTAAAACGAAAAAAAATTTATAAAATAACTGTATATCGGTATTTTAGCTAACAATCTCCATGGTGCGATGTTTGAAAATTTTTCCTATCTCATATAAGCACAAGATTTTCTATTTGCTTACAGTTACACATACTGGCGGATTATTTTTACACTTCTGTTAATATCATATCTTATTTAATACAATTATTGTATATATTAAATTATATTTTAATTAAATAAGATAAAAATTATTATTAATAGTTAATATTTTTCATTTTATTTCTTTTCAAAAATAAACATAAATAAAATTTTTTATAATTTGTAATAGAGTTTAAATTTAATTTATTATTAATGTAAATTTTTTACAATATCAATAAATAAGAAAATGATAGATCATTAAAAAATTAATAATTTTTGTCAATAGTAAAAATATTTTGATAATTTTTATTAACACAATAATGAATAGATATGTGATAGTATAAAATTAATTTATACAAATAATAAATCAAATTTTAATTCTTTATAATATGATTAAATTAATTTATTATTAAAATGAAATAATATTTTTCCACTACAATATTTTTGTTCGGAATAAATACAATATTTAGTGTATTATTTATGAAAGTAGTGATTATTATATCTTTCAAATTTTATAAGTAGCATTATAGTCCTTTATTTTTACTTTTGTTATAATTATACATTCTCTATTTGCTTGAAATGTTAAAACAAATGAAAAATATTAAAATTAATTGTGAAATAACACTTTAGCAATGCTGTCAAATACATACGTGCTTTTTTTGTTATATTATTTGTTTTTACCATTTATTTTAATGTTATATGTGAATGGAAATGTATAAAACTTTTAAGAGACATTTAATACCACTTAAACCAAAGATTTTCAACAAAAATCAATCAATTTTTATTTTTAAATATAACTCCCCTCATGGATCTATACAAACAAAAATTATAATTAAATAAGAATATTCAATATTGAATAAATAAATTTGATGTTTATTTATAAATAATTTAGTCAAAAATAGAATAATTAATTTATTAATTTAATTTATACGTTTTACATGTCCACAAAATCATTCTAATATTATAATAACCATAACATTTGCAATACTTTGGGCTTCCTTTTCTTCATTGATATTTAGATTTCTATGAGTACGAGTTTACTGTGGTACAGACCGCTGTTTATGAGGCCAAACATATGCTGGAGTGTTGTTTACTCTTTGCATTGCTAATGGTGGGTATTTAGGCTTAACTTTGATGAATTGGATAAGCCATTGAGTCATCCTTAATTAGGGTATCTAATTAGGATTTATCTATTAAGGAGCTATTAGAGATTTACTGAGTCAAGGTGACTATTGGGTTGACCAGTTGTAAGTGGATCAATGATTGTTAATTATAAATAATAGAAGTGGACAAAAAAAATGTGATGTAATAAATTAAAAAAGAAGCAATGCACAAGGGTTCTATTTAACGTAATTAATTAACAAACTAATTGATATTTATTAGTTAGTAGTAGATAGTTGATAAGTTATTAACTGCATTTAAAATATTTAATAAAATTAATTATTGAATTAATTAAAAATATAAAATAACTTACAAGGACATATTAAAATAAATAGGCATATGAATTAAATTAATTCATATATATTTTGAGATCAAATTATATTAATACAATAAAGGTATTTAAAATAAAAATATAATTACCTAAAATCTAATTAATTATATTTTATGATAGTGCATATTCAATTATTATTTATTTCTTTATGTACTTATTATTTATTTATTATTCAAAATAAGAATACAATCACTTAAAATATAATTAATTATATTTTATGATATTATATATTTATTTATATATGATTAAAAATCATATAATTATTTAACATTTAATTAATCAGAAGGATGTAAATTGTTAATTAATTAAAAGGAAAAAGATAAATTTTGAAAAATTGATAAACTGCTCATTTTTTGCACTAAAAAACCAACATATTTTTTTAAAATAAGTTATAAATTAACTTATTTATTACATTGAAAACAATCAAGATGCAAAGCAATGAAAATTAATAAAAATATATGAGATAAATTAAAAAAGAAAGGAAAACAAGTGCGAAAAAAAGAAAGGAAAAACACTAGAGAAGTGAAAATTTTGTAAGGAAAAAAAGAAAAAGGAGAAAGTGACATATATCAAGGAGTATATAGATTATTATAAAAATCGAGTTATAATGTTTTCGTAATTGTAATAAAATTAAAAATTATAATAAAATCAAATATTTATATTATTCAATATATATATATATATATATATATATATATATATATATATATATATATATAAGCTAAAACTAATACATGTGGATAAAAATAATAAATTAAAGAAAGGGAATGGTTTTAACCGAAGATCCTTTGCTGTGTGTAAGCAAGGATTTCTATGCAATTATTTAATTTAATCCAATCTGGTAATCTATTTCGGTTGAAAAATTAACCTACTCCTTTAACATTATAAAATTCTGCTACGTCACATATTGTATGTGATACAACAAAAGTCACTATTTATACCATAGGGGTCACCTTTTTATATATATTAAAAATCATAAGTTTAAAAAATTTTATGATATATTATTAATATAATAATGTATTAATATACTATTAAATTTAATTATTTATATGATATTATATAATATGAGAGATTTATTCTTACGAAAAAATAAACATAATATTTGATTAGATTTAATGATACAACATTGCATCACTAAGTCAAGTGTACACCAAAATCTTTCCCAACTACTTTTTATCAGCAAAGAAACAAAGATGCACGTTGGTATATTGGTTTAATAGAAAATATATTGATTTTAAGCAGAGTACACTTTTAATATAAGTTCAAATTGAATCTTCGAAATGATAAAAGAAAGTGATAAAATTTTAGCATATATATTAAATATTACTATATTATTAAAAGTAATGATAATTTCTGAGCTTCTTCATTCAAATAATATGTGATTTTTTTTTCTTTTTCCTATACGAAGCTTTTTGATTTAATTAATCAATTCTATATTGGGTAATAGATATTTCTGCCTTACGTGGGTGGCTAATTTTGGATTTTATTTTATAAACGCTAATTTTGAATATTTCAATCCTTATGCAGAAATTCTTGAATTGTGGAAACAGTGACGTGATGGTGGGATATTTAAATTGGACGAAGGGATCGGGGATAAATCGTCAATGAATAAGAAATGATTAGTGAGAAGCTTTTCCTAATTTGTTGAACTATACTGTTGAAACCAGTAATTAGAGATCTATTAGACAAAACCCAAAAAATCAGGGTAAGTAATCATCTCATACCGTCCTTTCGCATGATCGGTCAACGACGCGGGAGAGGAGTTTAGGATTATGATTAATCATCTAAAATCCTTTATTACATAATTGTTATAAAAAATCAGCATATAAATATTGATTAAAGTAAAAATTAAAATATAAAATTATGTGATAGTATTTTTAAAAATAAGTATAACTGACCACATTGATTCAAATAAAAAATTGATGTTGTAAAATCATAATATCTAATGAAAGATGAAGAGATAGTCTTATAAATATTCAAGAAGACGGTTATTATGTATATAATTGATATCTGGTGTAACTTATACGATAGCTTGAATTTAGTCAACGTCTAAAATTATGTGAAGTGTTAGTTATTTTGAAAAGTGTAATATATAGGACATTGATCTTTTATTAATAACCAATATCTATTATTAATCTTAGTGCTTATAAATTTCGCTTACACTTTTTTTTATGATGTTTAAACTAAATATGAGTGCAACTCATCTATATATTTTTTGAATAAATACTTTAAATTTTGTGAAAGCATCTCATTTAGGATTCTAATGTCTCCTACTTTCAAATATCTAGAGGCATTAGAGTCTTGCATGAAATTCTTTCAAAAATTCAAAGAATTTCTAAATGTGGGTGAGTCATCCTTGTATTCAACCCTCTATTTTTAAGAAGGAAATGATTGATCTCAATAAAATGTTTGGGAGCACTCTAACATAAAGAAGATAGATTATCTTTCTTCAAAAAATGAGAATTTGCAATAGGGATTTATTTTGTGGACTAAATTTAGATACATAGTGTTTCTGATGTAAAAATATAATTTGTATAGGTTATTTTATGGAATATATGTAGTTGTAAAAGTGTTTTGTATTTTCATTTGTATTTTTTTCGTATAATAATATATTATAATTGAAATCTTTATTTGATCTTTACTTTCGCATGTAATATGTAAATACGTTTGATTTTTTTTCTTGTCATTATCTTTGATTTTTACTGTATGATGATATCATTGTATAAAAATTTCATTGTATAAAATTGTATTTAAAGTATACTAGATTCATAAAAAAAAAAAAAGAAAATCATGTCAATTATTTAATAAAACCTGATGTGAATATCAAACACAAGCTTACCTTTACTTTACCACTTTAGTTTTGTAATACTTATCATCTGAAGGATTAGCAAATGTTATGGCATAAATTATGTTTTACAGATTAAATGTTAGTTGAATATGGAAATTGATGTCAAAAGGTGTATCAATAGCTAATTAGTCTTTTTTATTTACAATGTAATTGGAAATTATCTAGAATATTTGTATATTATATCAATCATACATATGAACTGATGTCAAAAGATTATTTACAATTAATTAATATTTATATCATTACTATAAAATAATTGATTAAAGTTGATAGTTTAATAACTTATACATTGACTTTCGATTGTCAATTGTTGAAGGCTAATTAAGCATTATTATATATTTATTAATAACATTAGTTATATTACTGATGTGAAAAATGGTTATCATGCTAGTTTTTAACACAAAATTAGCATTTTTTCAAAAATATTTCAATTTTTTACATTTCATATCAATTTTAGTTAAAAAATTGATGTGAAATATTTTCGTAATATTTTATTAATGTTGATTTTAAATTCTTCACTATAATATTATAATTAAAATTGAATAAATTTAGCATCTTGTTGAAAAAAAACTTTGAAAGGCCATTACTTCACGTTTAGTTGTTCATTTGAGACAAATTTTGTATCAATTTTATATAATTTTTTCAAGATTTATTCATTTATAGAATGCCAACAACATTTGGCCCTTTTCAAAATTATGAAAAATAATCATTTTTATGAGCTTTTTTTAATTTTTTTTATCTCTTATTGTTCTTCAACTAACTTCAAATTTTGTTGCAACATTTTATTAAACATATAATAAGCATCTAAAACCTACATACAACCTTAAAAGTTATATAAAAAATATAAATAAAAATCTCTTGAGAAAACATTTGTAAAAAATTGAAAAAATAGAAAATTCAAAGATTTAAGAAATAGAAGCAAGAAATGTATTTAGGGTGATTCCGAACTTCACTACAATATTTTTCAAATATATAATAAGTACAAAAAACTTAAGTATAACTTCAAAAGTTATAGAAAGGAAACGAAAAAAAAAACCTATGCAAAAAATTAGAGAAGTGGAAA
Organism: Sindora glabra; assembly: GCA_020226215.1. Classification (NCBI taxonomy): domain Eukaryota; kingdom Viridiplantae; phylum Streptophyta; class Magnoliopsida; order Fabales; family Fabaceae; genus Sindora; species Sindora glabra. The sequence goes on along the minus strand of CM035228.1, from coordinate 33,553,772 downwards.
TGGTAAAGATTTGAGAAATAAAAATAAAAAAGACACCCCTTACATTTTAAAATAGTAGCTTAGATCAAGGCATTCACTTTGTACTTGATATTGATTGAAGGAGTATTAATAACTCATTAACTATGATGGAGGACAGAGTGACATCTTAGGTTTTGTAAAGAGAACTAATGGAGGTGAAGATGGAGCTTGGAAACAAATAAGAAAGTAAGAGTAATAATGAGAAAAAAAATAAGATATGCTTTATTTATGACATAAAAAATGCTATTGCTTTCACAAATTTAAATGTCGATTATTAACCCAAAATTAATGTCCCATGTATCATCATTTTTCAAGTAGTTAGCAATTATTATATCATTAAATGTTAGTTAAATACAAAATCAATGTGTTTACCTTTTACATTTCTTAACTAGTTATTTAAAATACTTTTAGACAATAGTTATATATAAAATCAATATCTTAAGTTTTTATAATTTCTCAATAACTTAGTAAATGCCATCACTTTAGATGTTAGTTTAGTTCAAAATCGATGTGTTAAAGTTTGACATTTTTTAACCAAACTTTTGTAATCTTTGAATGTTGCTTAATTTTAAAAATTGAGATTTTAAGTTTTCTATTTTCCCCAAAACCTTTAAGTGTCATATATCATTAAAGTTTGACATTTTAAGTTTTCTATTTTTCCTAAAATCAATGTGTTAAAGTTTGACATTTTTTAACTAAACATTTGTAATCTTTGAACATTGTTTAATTTTAAAAATTGACATCTTAAGTTTTCTATTTTCCCAAAAACCTTTAAATGTCATATATTTTAGCATTGCTTAAGTAAAAAATTGATATATGAAGTTTCTTAATAATTTCAAAGATATCATTACATCCAAATAGTCGTCGATTAATTTTAAAACTAATATCTTAAACTTCCTTATTTTTTCAACAACCTTTTAATATTATATTTTTAATATCAATTAAATGAAAATTTAAAATCTTAAGTTTCCTAATAATTTTAGAAATACTACTAATTTGAATAAATTTCAATTAATTCTAAAATTGATGTTTTAAGTTTGCTTATTTTTTATACTCTACATTATGATGTTAGTTAAATAAAAAACTAATGTTTTAAATTTTCTAATAAATTAAAATATGTCACTATATCCAAATAGGCATCAATTGTATTTATAATCTATCATCTTAATTTTTCAAATAATTTCAAAAATGTTATCACATCAATATAAGCACCGGTGTTAACTTAGGTTGATGCCTATGTAAGATGTAGCATCCCATTTTTGTAATAGAATACTTATGATATTATTAAAAACTATAAAAAAATATTTATATTTTAGATATTGATTATATGTAGGAATTTATGTCTAAAGGTAATTTACGGCCAATTAATATTTGTATTTATAATATTATTAAGAACCACAAATGAATTACCAAGCCAAATTAAAAATTGATATGTAAAGATATGTCAATGGTTAGCTTATTTAAATAGTTTTGATGATGTCTTTGTCTCCATTATGCAATCTAGAGTTTTGGTTGAATTTAGAGATAATTCTCCTTCCATTTCAATAAGCATATTATGCTTTGGATCTTATCAAAAGACTTACCTCTTCCAATACCTTAATTTTCTTATAGTGGTAAACCATAATAGTTATCTTGAGAAGTATGAGATATTAGAAAAGGCAAAGCCTTTTACATGAATCGAAGCATCTATAAATGTACTTCTTGATATGGAAGATAACCTATCCTTGTATTCATTCATACTCTTGAATTAACAATGAAGACAAATATATTATTTAGACCCTAAACATGACCACCTTAATCTATAAGGAGAGATTTTACCTTCGCGGTGTAATTAGGTATGGTAAATATGAGCTAACTTTTCACTTGCTGTTACAATGGGTGAAGAAATTGAAGAATTGGGCTTTGTTATGCTTAATTGTATCATGGAAAGAGATTTTTTTCTTTAAGGATTGAAAGGAGAGTGACTTGCACCTTTCAACTTAAAAGCAATCTCAAGCAATATGAAAAATATGGAAATCTAATCAACTCAAGCAATTGATAGCAAGAATGAAACATTGTATGTATTAACATCTTTGATGTAATGGCATATAGAAAAGCTAATTTTTTATTCTAAGTATTGATGTAATCATATAATGATATATATATATAATTGTAATTTTTTAATAATTATTTATTGTCCCCTTTCTCATATTTCATAATTTATTTTCTCTAAAATTTACATTTAATTTTCATGAATTGATAAACTTGATTTTGTTAAGAACAAAACATATATATTGTTTGAAAAATGAAATAAAATTAACTTTATTTTTGTTTAAAACATTTAGACATAACTCTTTTTTAGTTATCATTTTTCATTTAAAATTTTAAAGATTTTGATATTTTGTAATAAAAAAAAGAAACTATGTTAGTTTCATTTTAAGCACCAACATCTTTATGTTATGATATCTACATATTATAATAATCGACATATTAAATTAAATTTCTCATATTCAAGCATTGATTGTTCTACTATAGAAAAATAAAAATCATGTTGCTTATTTTTGTAAACTAACATTGAAATTGTATTTTTTCTAATATAACATGTTAATTTTTTATTTAAAATTGACATAAAAAGTAATTGAGACAACAATTGTTAGGTAATCATCATGTTATATTTAATTGTAGATATTTTAAACAAAATACATTAGGTATTAGACGTCAATTTTGTATACAATGAAAGTGGAAAATTGAATGATATCATTTTACTCTTCAAATAATTTATAAAAACAAGGGGCAATTGAAATAGATGATATTCTCTGACTCTACAACAAAGTGTAGAATGCAAAGTTCCTTGACCTTTTTTATGAAATTTATTGTGCCTCAAGGAGATACTCTTATTAAAGTTTAATAATGCTTGCATCCAACTTCTTGTTCAATCTTTTCAAGTCTTTGTCTCTATGCTAAGATTTGTTTAAATGCCTTATTTTCTTTCTTAAAACCTAAAGAAGAATATTTTAATGTTACGAATATGCATATTTGTTTTTCTTTGAAATTTGTGTGTCTGATTTCTTTTTCTAGGTTTTTATGTAGAATGGGTGTTGATATATGTTTAACAACTTCTTTAAAATCCTCATATTGTTCATATATTTATAATTTTTTATGTATGGATACTTCTTGTGTAATTGCATTTTTTATTTAAATTAAGCAGTAATGGATCATGAATGAATGTTTACTTATTGTATGAACCCTAATTATGCTAAAAGGGCCTACAAGTTTATTAAATTTACCATAAGTAAGTGCAATAAGTTCATTATGTGTCCTTGTAAGAATTATGTTTATGTTAGGATGCCTAATCTAGTAGGGATAAAAAAAACATTTATATTTCAATAACATTGATGAAAGGTATGCACAATGGATATACTATAAAGAAGGTAAGTTTTCCGATTCATTTAGTACTTATGGAGGTAATAGATTTTATAAAGATGATAACAAAGATATGGGAGTGGATGATCGTTAGAAGACATGGCACATGATGTTAAATATAATTTTACTAAGTGTTTACATGTTCATCATAATTAATTGAGTGATGTGGAGAAATATTTGTATTTAAGTAACACCAAATTTATATAATTATCTACTATGTTAAGACTATTTGACTTGAAAGTGAAGAATGGTTTGAGTTCTATGGAATTGTTGTAACTATTGAAATAAATGTTTCTCAAAGTCAATGAGTTACTAGATTATACTTGTAAGTCCAAGAAAATAATATGCCTAATGGGTATAGCCTATAAAAGATACATGCTTGCCCTAATAATTCCATACTACATTGAAAAAAGCATAAAACTTTAAAGAAGTTCCAAAATGTTGAGCACCATGTTACAATCTAAGGAAAAAAGATGACATTAGTAATAAAAGGGCTTTGAGTAAGTTGTTATGGTATCTTTCAATAATACTAAAGTTTAAACGAATGTTTGCCAATATAAGGGATGGTAAAAACTTAGCATGGTATGTAAACTAGATACCACCTAATGGCAAGCTCTAACATCTAACTAATTCTCCTTAATAGTGGATAGTTGATATATTATTCCCTACATTTGGTAATAAGCCAAGTGTTAGTGTTTACTTTAGTAGCTAATCATAGGATGATTATATTTGCATATATTTTATTACATTTTATTTATAAAGGCATTTCGATTATTGTGCTTAATGATATGTATATTTAATATAAATAAATATAATAATTATCCCTAAAATATTTTATGTTATTTCAAAAATGCTTCTAGTAAAGTAGTATTACTAACTGAGATAACAATAATGTACTAAAATTAGAATGTATATCCACTAATGATTACAATCATAAATATGAAATATTAAGTCAACTTATAAGTACATGTTAGAGGACAAATGTACTAGATAAATCCATCATGAAAATGCTACATGGATCACTGTATCATGAGTAGTTTTCATAGTAATAATGATATATGTAATCCTTTAACTTGAAATCATTATAGTTCTCTATATAAGAAGCCATGTACTTTGCTGCCTTCAAAAAGTAGTGATTATGTATACTATAAATCATACGAAGAAATGTGAGTGATCTAGATGAGATTTTATCCTTTTTATATAGTAAAAGTGATATCTGTAGGTTTTTTATTAGGTGAGACTATGAAATAAATGGCTATACTCAAATGAATCGATATGTGATATTAACTTATTTATTTTGTATTAATCTATTTAAGAATTAAGAAACACATAAATTGAATTATGTAGAGAGTGACATATTCTATACCTCAAGTTCAATCTAGATTTCCAAGTCAAAAAGGATTAAACGACATAGAACATTAATCATGGAAATGTTATATCAAATCACACTTTTTTATTACTTAGATGGCAATAATGTATTGTTAGATACTATTTATTATTTATGATACTAAAAATAGGATTTTAGAATTACTACCAACGTAATAAGAATCTATAAGGTTGCACATAAGTAAATATCAAATATTAGGGTCATAGTGTAATTAGAAACTTTTAGACAAATAAAAACTCTTAATTGTGATAGACTCAATGCGATTAGGCTTTACTAAGTAATAACACAATATAATTAGGCTATATTTAGAGAATACTAAATATGGGTTAATTAAAGATGAAAAAAGGATTTTATGTATGAGATAAAATTATATTAGTAAAATTCATTTAAAAGAAAATATCTACCTAAAATATTAATCTTTTAAAAGAGGAATATCTATCCAATATATATATATATATATATATATATATATATATATATATATATATCATATGATTTGATAAATATTTAGCTAATATTAGAAAACTTGTGTTAATGATCTATGAGATATAAAGAGTGTTGTAAGTTTTTTGATAGATTGATCTATAAATAGAAAAATTCCATAGCTAGCATTATCTTAAAAAAGAGAGTGATCCTATCAAATTAAATTGAAGTATTCAACTGCTTGTATGGATGCTATGGAGGCATTGCCCTTTTGAACAATGCTCATGATTTGTGATGATATTGTTTATGTATTCATGATTAGATCATTTAGATATTAATAATTAGATTATTCATTAGAAAGTAAAAATGTGTTGCATGCAACAAATGTCTAAACACTAACACTAATTTTTCCTTTTTTTTGCTTGGATCTTTAGTAGATTTCAATATAAATTTTAATTTTATTGCTATGTTATTTGATCTAAAACCTAACATAAGGAAACCTTAAGCTTGTGTTGTACTAATGGAATGAACCATTATGGAAACATGAGCAGTAAACATAGCATATAGTATGTTATGTTGGTGTTCTACAATATACCTCCTCGGCCATCTATAAAGCATAAGTACATCATATTATTTTTGTTAATTTCAAGCCTAAATAACTAGGAAATGACATGCCTTATTGGCACCACTTATTGAAAACTTAAAGATGATATAGGCATAAAATGTCTCAACCTTTAATGTATATCATCAGGAGCCTTTCATTTTTCATGTCATGATATTTTACATAATCAATGACTTCTTAACATATGATAACTTGCCTGGTTATAATGTCAAAGGACATAGAGCATGCCTTATTTGTGAAAATTAGTACTTGCTCTCTTCAATTGAAACATAGCAAGAAAATGATATATCTCAATTATCAAAGATTTTTGCCTTGTGGCTATCGATATCACAAACTAAAGAAGCCTTTTAGTAGGTCATTAAAAGAAACACTAACTCCAATTCTCGTAATTGGAGATTAAGTTTATGAATGAGTGTAATTGAATTTTTTAGAAGCATTGCTTATTTTATAACTAGCAACTAACTAATGTTTTTGATTTATTAATTAGGTGTTATTAAAATTTTTAAGTTTATGCAATGGTTAAAAATGTCAATATCATTTTTAGCAAACCTTACAAGCTTACAAGTAAGGAGATCTTATGAAAGAAGAGGTTTATATTCTTTAATTTTTCATATTGTAAAAAAATAATGCATGTGAGATATAATATTGATGTTATACATGTAGATAAAAATATTTGTAAGAGTCTTATTTGATCATTATCGAACATACTAGAAAAGAGTAAGTATGGAGCTAAAGCCAAGTTAGACTTGGTTGATATGTCTATTGGAATAGATTTAGCACTAAAACAAAGAAGTCAACATATATATATCTTCTACCAACTTGCCATACTTTATCTAAAAAGGAGAAGATAAGTTTTTGTGAGTGTTTACTTGGTGTTAAGGTGCTATAGGGATATTTTTCAAATATTAAGAGCCTTATCTTTATAAAACAATTAAAACTAATTAGCTTGAAGTTTTATGATTGCCATGCTTTAATGTAGTAACTATTACCAATAGTTATTCAATCAATCTTGCCCAAACATGTTAGATACATTATTATTAGGCTTTATTTCTTCTTCGATGTAATATGTAGCAAGATCATTAATCCTAAGATGTTATACAACTTACAAAGAGAAGTTGTGGTTATGTTAGCTCTCTTTGAGATATACTTCTTACATTTATTATTTAATATCATGATGCATTAGGTTATTTATTTGGTAAGAGAGATAAAATTATGTGGGTAAAATTTTTTAATGAAATGTACCTTTTTGAAACATATATAAAAATCTTAAAAAGGTATGTGAGGAATTGATTTTGGCCAGAAGGATACATTATCAAAAGCTAAATTATTGAGGAGATGGCTAAGTTCTATAATGATTGCCTATCAAATATGGAGGCTACTAGACTTTTGAAGCCTTATCATAAAGGAAGAATTACAAGTAAGGGTACTTTAGGTACTCATATGGTGAATTTAAGTTATGAAATATATATGTAGGTTTACCTTTAAATCTTGTGTAATAGTAATAAAGTTCAATCTTATGTGAATAAGTATATGACTATTGTAAGGGGATAAAATCGCAGAAGGAATAATTAATGGATTCAAGCAAAAAAAATTAATTATTTTTTAATTGGTTCTAAAGTTGAGTTTGTTATCAAATGACACAAGGATAGAAAATTATTTCTGAGATCATTAGACAATTAGTGTAGGGACCATGCATAGAGGTCATCATTTATCCTAGATATAATATCAATGAGTATTTTTTCTATATAAAAGGCTAAGATGACAAAAGCATTATGCAAAAATATAAGATTGCTTTAGTGGTTCAAGTGGTGTATACAAGTAGTTTTAAAGATAGGAACCCTATTTACGCCAATATGTCATATTACAACGTCATTAAAGACATTTAAGAGCTTGACTACATTATGTTTGTAGTGCTTATATTTTAATGTAAATGGGTTAAGAATAAGAATATCATTAACGTCAATGATTTAGGATTTATAATAGTAAATCTTAATAAGGAAGGTTACAAGGGAGATTTGTTTATAATGATATCTTAGGCGAAACAAGTATTTTATGTCATAGACCTATCCAATCATAGGTGGTGTGCAACTTTGTCAAGGAAAAAACAAATAGTCAATGATGGGGATGAAGAAGACATAAGTGATGATATTGAGGAGACTTCTCATTTTTTTAAAAGAATACTTCTAATGGATGATGAAGGTGATGTAAAGGAGTTCTATGCGTAAGATAATTATGCTAAAGAGATATAAGTTAAAGATCCTCCCACACATGGTAAGTAAGATTGAAGGTAATTGGTTTCATATTTTTGATGTCCATCCTGTATATATAATAAGTAGTATTTCTAAATTGTTAATTAATTCCTAGTACTTGTTCTTATAATATGATGCAAGTTTTATATATTATCTAATCATCTTCGTATCTAGTGGCGAAAATGGTGCTTCCTAACTCAACAAACAACATATGATACCACTAAAATTTAATTGCATAAGAATAAATTTCTTTTTAATAGAATCATATAATATTAATATTGTACCAATAACATCAATTTTGATATGCATATGCCTTTCTTTTGCCACAATGAGTTTCATAAAGATTTCTATCAATGGTCATGCTATTGGAAGAAGATGGTACTTTCTTCTATGGTATTTAGAGGTATTATTTCTAGTTTTTACAATATATACATATTATATATCTTCAATTATTTGAACCTAATTAAACGCATGTAATTGTTACCCTTAGGTGTTTATTATATTTCAAATATTATTTTTATGATAGAAATATTGAGATAGGGCTTTAATATTGTTGTTTTAATAATACTGCTCATAAAAAATATGGTTATTAGATTTTCTAATTAGGTTCAAATACTATTCGAGGTGTAATATGGTTTAGGTGAATTTTGCTAGATTTAAGAAAAAAAAAACTAGTAAATCACATTGTTTACTATATATAACTATTGTTCCATATTGACATATAACATTGGTTACTTAATACAAACTAACATACTATGTAAAATTTAAGATATAAAAAATGTCAATTTTAATGATGATTTGTAAATTGACGTTATAATTTGCTTTCCATGTCAATTATTATCATTTTTAATGTTGATTATAAACCACTATTTGATGTCAATGATTCAATAATATTTAAGAACTAAATATGTCAATTTTCATATAAAAAATCAACATCATTACATACATTCCACTATTTCATGGTATTCCACATTATTGTTCCTAAAGATGAACTTTGGTACTCTTAATTGACTATATAGTCAAGTCTAAAGGTCGAAAGGCAACTCTAGACAATCATAGTTAACTATCACTATTTAGAGACAAATTCTAAGCTTAGTAATTGATTATATAGTTAATTATTAGGTCTTAAAGAATAATGTAGGATCATATTGTCATGACCCTAATCCGATTATGATCAGTGTGAAACCCTTCTATCAATTTCCACTAGCCTATTTGTAAACAATTAACTTGATGCTAGTTTACTCGATTGTGATGGATTTATAAAGAGAATAGTGTTTCAAAGAAAGTAATCCTCAAGGTTTCTACAAAAGATGTGGAAGTTAGGAATGCTTATAATCCTCTTAAAATGAGGATAAATAAGCCTAACTAACTCTTAAGAAATCAGTTCAACATTTTCTCAAGCTAATTCTATAATAGTCAAGAGGCTTGCAATATTTCTATATACATGGGTTTGTGTTACCAAAATATCATTGATAAGTTCCTTGAACTTTAACTTTAAAGAAGTGGAGGTGGAGACTTAACTTGGAAGTCTGTAAATTTAAAATATGGAGGAGTGAGTTTAGGGTTCAGTGAGTGAATAATTTGTAGGAATAATAAAATTTATATAACTTACCTATTAGATTGTCCTTCTTTAACAAATTATATCACAATTAAGCTTATTGGTAAGCAAGGGCGATTAACACTGAAATTAACACATAGTCATTTAATTTTCAATATATCATATAATAATGCTCATAATGAATACACTCAAAATCATATTTCATTGTATGGACAAATAACAAATAAAATACATTCATCATTCTTTTATCTCTTGGGCTAACCTTATACCCTATACACCTATTTCCATCATTGTTCCTTCCAAACTAAACTTATACCGTACCCATCTTATTATCAAGAATTTCACATATGGTATCCATAACATCACTCCATTACATTTATCACCTTTAATGCCACTCATGGGATGATTCACAATGCAATTTACACATTAGAGCTTAAGCTTTATTCAATGCAATCATAATTCAAGCATAATGTGCATCATAACATTTATTAGCATCATTATGTCCTCTTGTATAACTACACGTATTCACATATATCATAGTACTTGATTCATGAAGCATACCTTAACATATATATCTATATATATCTTATTCCATGAGTAATGTAATAAGTTTATCATATCACATATTATAACACACAACTTTTACCTTCTTCTATCATGATAATTCAATTCATGCAATCATCTTACATTACCACAAACCACTATATCTTTGGTATTTAATGACTAAATACTCATGATGGCTATTACGAGTTATGAAAATATAAAATAGATGAAGTATGGATTATTATATAGTCATCTTATTTATGAACTTTAGGTAATCTTTTATGAATAACTAAAAAATTATAAAGATGATATCCATGAAACTCATTTCATATGAAAATGGACTTAATTCACTTTTTATGGATTAGTCATTTACCCAAATTGGCTAAGTTTCGAAAAGGTTAAGCCCTTTTGAAAATAAATGCAAAAAGTCCACTTTTTGAAATTATGAGTCTTTGACTTCTGTCCATTTTTTTGATGATATCTCAAAAAATATATAAGATTTAAACTTGAAACTAATTATATTTAAAAATAGACTCAATTACCTTTGAAATAATAGGTGGTTTGTCTAAAATAGATATAATATGAAGAAGTTATGCCTCTTCAAAATCGAAAACTTTTTTGTATATGATGAATCGATTCATCTACTCAATTTTTGACTTTGGACCCCTGAAATCGATTTATTAATTGATTTTAAGGCCTAATTTTACCTTTGTACCCTTGGAATCAATTTATTAACTCTTAGACCCTTAGAATCAATTAGTTACTTGATTTTGAAGCCTAGTTTCGCTTCTAGACCCTTAAAATCAATTCATGAATCGATTCACACATGAAAATTTTAGTTTTCTATGAAATTTTCACTGTGTGACCAACTCTAAACATCTTATAAACACATATAATGCACATTAAACCTAAATATAATCATTAATATACTTATTTAACATATCATATCACCTTTCTCCCTCATTTATTACTTCAACCATATCAAAATAACCCAAATTCAAGCAAAATCATATAAAAACCCATATTTCATTAATATCATCATAAAATCTCAAAATTTATGAATTTAGCTAGATTATCCACTCACCTTATATGAAAAAAGATGCTAAAAGACTAGTTGAAGATCTTTAAACCCTAACTACATCAAAATCCATGGTTTCTAGAGTTAGGGTTTAAAATGCTCAACAAAATCAAATAAAGTTCAAATCCTTCATCAACCAAGAAGAAATAGGAGAGATTGTTGATGAAAATATTGTTCTTACTTTGATTAAACGAAGAAATCAAGAAGATTTAAAGTTTCCTTTACTTGATTGATGGAGTAGTGAGAGGATTGTATAGAGAGAGAGTAGAAGAAATGAAGAAATGAGAGGGGGATGACAGTTTTAGGGCTAAATTGAGAAAAATATGGCCCAAAGGTATTTTTGAAAAAATGCTCATAAACCTCTTCCATTTTTATATACTCACTTATATTGGTGCATAACTTTATACTTTAGGATTCTAATAATTTTTTTTCATCAAAATTTCACTCAAATCATATTTTTATATTACTTTTATTAATTCTATATTATTTCATGTTTCACACATAATATTCTTAATTCGCCTGAATTTATCGATTGCTTTAACTATTCTTCTTTATATCATAATTTCTAATTTATTTATAATTAAGGAGGGTGTAACACATATAGTCAACTATAAGCTATTATTCTATAGATTTTCTTGTGTGTCCATTGTTTATTTACCACAAATGTCCTCTAAACATCATGTAATGCATAATAATTCATAATTACACCATTAAAGACATTAAATACCACTTCCAGGCATCAAAACCTAACATTTTGGCAACTTATTTATTGCATCAAACACTATCTCAATGCATAATCATTAAATAAGCATAAAAACACCAATATTAATCAAATAAAAGATTTGAAGTAAGTTTAAGGTAGAATATAACTCACTACCTTAAGGATTGAAGGTTAACATGTAGAATAAGATGATCAGAACTTATATTCATCAAACAAGTACGGATTTATAAGTTATAGTTCTTAATGGCTCAATTTTCATTAACTAGTTTAGTTTGTATTCCATGTTCAAGGAAGAATTTGGATAAGTATAAGAGAGATTGATTAACAAGAAAGCAAAATTGATGAGTTACTTACTTTAAGGAGTTGGGATTGATGGAGATATAGGGATTGCCTTCTTAAGAGCCCTAAGGTTTCCTTAGAGGAAAATTGAAGATGATGATAAAGAGTGAAATAGGGTAAGGGAATATGTTTAGGGTATTTTAGAGATAATTAAATTAAGGGGAATTTTTGGGAAAAAGAAGTAAATTATAGTTTTAATTCATTAGTTAATTTTGTTAAGCTATAGTTAACTAGTTAATTATGCCACTCTAGAATTCAATTTGATAAGCAATAGTTAGCTATTACCTCACTCTTCTAACATTATTTGTTCTACAATTATCTCTTACTCTTATGCATACTTAATCTCTTATATTCATCAAACTTTTTATCACACAAATTCTTCCTATATCTTTATCATGTTTAAATTACTTATAGTTTAAAACAAATCATTTAAGCAAATCAATCACATTTAATTTATGAAATCAATAATTATATAAATGTAAAATTTCTAATTTCTTAAGGGTGAAATAGAAAGGCATCTTTTGTATTTAAAACTAGTGGCTTGAAACATAACTTAACAAGAACTTAAAAGAGAATGGGGAAAGAAATTAAAAGAGTTAGAGTTAAGGGCATAAAAAAAAGCCTTAGCTTGATAAGCTTGAAAGATGATACTCTCAATAATAGTACAACAATGAAAAATAAACCATAAAAAGAAATAAGAGAGTGGCACAGGAAAGAGAAGGCATTAAAGACTTAAGAATTGGTGAGCAAGACAAAATGTGGCTAATTAGCCCTAACATCAAATAGTGTCATATATGTGATAAAACTACTTTAGTAAGGTTCAAATTTTAAAGTTTGGACCCAACCACCATTCTTAATTTCTTTATCAAAATGAAGATATGTTATATAGCCCATGGGATGACCTAAGACTTTTTTTTTAGGTAAAAAAATGGTAAAATAGTTCCCTTAATATTCAGTGACTAAATTTTTTTCTCTTTAACTTTAAATTCTTTTAAAAAAATTTATTAATAAAACTTTTAAATTATATGAAAATTAGAATTGACACTCATTATTTGCTTTATTAACCATTTTGTTAAATTACATATGATTTTTGTATAAATTTTTTAAACAAAAAATATATGTTATATGTTAATTTATTATTTCATTATAATTGTTATTTTAAAAATCATGAAAAAATTACATAATTTAATAGAAAGATTAATTAAGTAAATGATGAGTGTTAATTATAAATTTTGTATAATTTAATAGGAATAAATCTACTTGCACTCTTTTTTCTTTGTTCCTTCTTTATTCTCCTTCCATATCAGAAAAAAAAAATTTAGGGATTTATAAAAGAATGAGTTAAGTTAGCTTATTTTTTCTAATATAGGAAAGATAATAAGATAAGAGTAAGAGAGAAAGAATACATGTAGCATTACTTATTTAAGAGTTTGATTTTTAAATTTGGAAGAGGGAACTTTGCTATTACGTTTTACCAAGTTATAAATTTCAATTCTTTCTTTAAATATTTCTTTCCTATTATTTTGCCTTAATAGAATTCCTAAAAGGTAGTTTTCAAAATTTTCTTTCTTTTATAATTTCACTTATGTTTTACTTTTGGCAAATACTAAAACAATTATTGAAATTGATGGTAATGGTATAAAGCTAGCAAAACATAAGTCAGTTAAAACACATCTACAAAAAGGAAGCTTTATTTCATTTTCATACAATACCATACATAACAAAACACCGTAATGGTACAAAATAGAATGCTAAAATGGCATAGAATAGTGCACCTTAAATCCATACATTTACTCCACTAACTTTCAGATGTTTACATTTTCCAACCTAATATAGCATAACAAATCCTTCCTTTGCCCTATGAAATTAACAAACCCCAACCTTAACCAATAGCTTTAAATAATAAAAAAACTAGTAGAAAGCCTATCAACACAGTACAATCAAGAGGAATTGAACAAGGTTTCTCTCTCTAATACAACATTTTAACCTCCTTTTGCATTGTTCTCACAATCTTTTTATCCCTCTTAAAAGGTTTAAGGTTGTGCCAAACTAAGTAATCACAACTATTATTCCTTCTGTAGTAGTTATAGTATCTTTGCCTACTACTATAGATTTGCTCTTTAATGTCACCCCATTTACATTAGTTAAAGTAAAAATTAACATCTATAATAGTGCAGTAGTATTTTTGAAAGTATGTGTAGCTTACCACGTCAATAATAATAAGCTAATGTTATAAGGAATTATTTTCCAATAAGAGATAGAAGGTCTAACATAGGGAATCTTAAGATGATAGTTATACATTAAATCAATGCCTAAAGGAATATTAATAGTCAATTAATATTTATGTTTATACTTTTATTGAAAATTATGAGGAATATTGGTGTTTTAGACGAAGTTGCACTTAAAAATTAATGTTTAAAGGTTATCTACAATCAATTAATATTTTTATTTATGGTATTTATGAAAACTATAAAGATTATTTATATTTCAATGATATACTCATTTCAAATGCATTATGGTATTCACGAGATAAAGACTTACCATGTCCATTTTTCAAATAACTAGTGTCTAAAAGACATATAAACAAACTTAAGAATGTTAATAGTTAATTAATATTTATATTTATAATTTTATTAGACAATGTAAAGAATATTAATGTTTTAGATGTCAATTGCACTTGAAAAATTGACATCTAAAAGTTATTTACAATTAACTAATATTTGTAATTATGATATTATTAAAAACTATAAAGATTATTTATATTTTAACAATATGTTCATTTAAAACATATAATAGTAGTCACGAGTTGAAGACTTGCCATGTTGGTTTTTTAAATAACCAATATCTAAAAAGTATATTAATGGACTTAAGATGCCAATTATTTATTTATAATTAATGTAGAATGTTTTGTATTACCTATAAATTGCCTATCTAATTTTCTTTCTCTTTCACTTCAATTTTCATGTAGGTTTTCACTTCTTAAGTTTTCTTTCACTCTATTTTCTATTTAAGTGGCATAAGAGGATAATATATGATTAATGTTGCTCAATCATCAACTCTTGAGATGCAAGTCTTTGCTCATAGGCTATCTTCCTTTCTTAGCCACAGTTTGTGTTAAGTTACTATTTCTAAATAGATAAAGATAGCCATTTTTTTATATTATTAACTTAATATAATGAATCTAAGAGTATTGATAGTAATAAAAAGCAAGTATTTCAATGAAAGTTTGTTGGTAATGACCTTAAGGATAAAAATAATTGTAATGGATATGAAAGTAATGAATCATATTTCTATCCTCTACAATAAGGATAATTACTATCACTTTTCTTTCAAGTTGTGACATTAAATAATGAGCATAAAAATTCTTGCCTTTATAAACTATGTTTCTATTCTTTACTAGGCTACTATTTTGTTACATCAGCAAAAGAGCTATCTATTTACTTCATCAACGAACATGCAGGTTTTCTAATGAGTATTCAAAATAGTCTTGATTATAAACATAATGTCTTTCTAAGTATAAATGAGAAAAATACTTACTCTTCAACATAAAAATGTGCAACATCATTGGGTGTATTGATAATTTAGTGTAATTTTTATATATGTTATTGTTAAAAAAATGTTAGGATGCAAAAATTATATTTTTTTAAAAAATAAATAAAAAATATTAATTATTTATTAAAGTTGATGTCGTTTGGCAAAATTAGAGTAAATCCCCCATCAATTTTTTTTTATCATAATCAATGTCTAAAGGTACACAAACAATAACTAATATGTAATAAATATTTATTAATATATCAATGATGACATTTATGAAGTGTATTATTTTAGGAGATGAAAACATAGATTGTAAATGCTAAACATTTACTAATAATGTATATTGGAGAATAGCAAAAAATTATAACTTTTTAAGGTATATCAATAGTAAGTAAATTATACACAATACATCAATTTTGGTTACCAATAGATGTCTAAATCTCTGTATAGTACCTATAAATTTTATTCCTACTCTTTATTTGAAACATTTAGGCAATGCCTTATCAATGACATGCAAACTAATGAAAATTTTTAGCTAGAAGAAGTAGTATGACTATTTTTACATTGGAAGGTTTGACCTTTTAAGTTTATTGAAAGACTAGTTATATTATTTTTTCTCATTATAATTTATCAACAATTTATAATTATGACATCCTTTAAAGCCATCTTTATTGTTCATGTTCTATTTTAAGAAGCATAATTAGGTAGAAATGCAAAGATAAGAAAATTGATGAGAAATTGTAATAAAAAGAATTAAAATGACAATTTTTGCTCTAGAAGGCTTGAGTTCATTGTTAAAATAGTTGTATTACTTCTTCTTATTATAATTTATCATCAATTTCTATATATATATGTCTATATATATCGTTCAACTCAGAAATTGTCAGCAATATAAAAGAATTACAAGAAGAAATGTCCCACATTATACCTTTTTACATAATAATTTTTCAAGAAAAAATTTATAGTTTATAATTTCTAATCATTTATTAGTTTTTCATTAATCTTAACTAAAACTTTTTATTCATTGTAAAATGTAGTTTCTCAATTTTTTTGTTAAACAAATGATAGTTTCTCATTTATTAGATTGTTCAATATGTTGCAAAAAATAATTTTAATGCTACCGACTTATAAAATTATAAAATTTTTACTTGAAAAATAAAAGATTTTAGTTTAAGATGTTGATTTTTATTTAATAATCAATATTTAAAATTCTATAATAGAATGATATTATTTTTTTATACATGTCAATTTTTCCTTATTAATTAACATATAAACCTAAACCGTTGTGAAAACTAAGGTGTGTGATGAAAAGAAAAAAAAAGTGACATCATAGCACCATTTACAAATTTCATCACGAAATTCTTCTAATCTTAAAAGAATTCTCTCTTTAACGAGATATCCTCTTCATCCAACTTTAAGATAATTCCTTTTAGTTTTATATTTATGTTCACTAATTATTTTGTAAGATTAAAACTTTTTTAGCTTACGATTCAATATGTGAGATTTAATATTTCCTAGAAAAGTGCAAAATATAAATAAAAGAATTTATTTTATATTTTATTTTTTTTGCAATTTAGTTTTTGATTTCATAATTAACCATATTTTGTTGCTTTTTACTTTGATGCAGCTTTTATCGGTTTGTTGAAATAAAAAATTTAATTTCATTCATTTTCTTTGACATTCGATATAATATCATACATGAAAATTTAAAGAATATTGCTCATTGCTTTTGAAAGTATTGGATATATTTTTTGAGAGAGTGCTAACCTTATATATTGAGTAACAGTACTCACAACGAAGTAGCCCTCTTTAATTAAGATAGCATTTCATCATTTTCAAACTTTTTTTTTACTTAAAATTGTTGAAATTAAGATAGAAATGTTAGTCTAATGAAAGTATGTGAAATATAAGGAATAGGGAGGATGGGAAGACGATAGTGGGTTAACATTCATTAAGGTTTAGGTAGGGGAAATTACATATTGCGTTAGTTACTTTTATCAACCAAAGTGATATATGAAATAAAATCATAGTTGCTTATAAAAATCGATGTTATTTTGTATTAAAAATTAGTTGTATAGTATTCCCGCCAAAAAAAGATAACAATTTTATACATATGAAAATTGATGTTATTTTACTTTTTTACGTTGATTAAGAAATCCATATGGAATTGTCTAATATACAACAATGCTTGTACATATGTCGAGTAAAAATCCACATTAAATTTATTAAATAACCAAATTTAAAAGGCCTTTTTATAATAATGATCTAGTATTTTTTTTTTGTGTGGTCCGCAAAGCTATAATATTTGCTGTCACCCTACATTTGCACAACTTTTAGCGTATTATCTTTGTAATCGATGTATCTTTTCTTGATCCACTTGATTTCGCTCCACCTCCCATCTTCAGCTTTCAGTCCTTGTTCCTTACCAACTTTCACAAACTAAATTTATACTACCAAATCATTTATACGATTATATATCAAACACTTAATAATATTATATCCTATACTTTCATTATCCTACACTATACTATCATATTTGTTTAACCTATTTTATCCTATAGTATTATGTACTCTGAACATGCCTTCAAAATTTAAGATAAATTGAATTGGAAACATACATCTAACCATAAATTTTATTTTTATAAGAGTGTAATGTATATTTTAAAAGTAAAATGCATCATGATAATTATAATGGAACAAATGAATAGTTGTCATAAATATTTTTAAAGTAGGAATAATAAAACTATTAAATTTACACATAAAAAAATAAAAATCAAGCTTATATTATAAAGGACAATTTTCTTTAAAAATAATTAAATGCCAATTAAACTAAAAATTTTTAGTGCTAATTCATAAATTATTTTTTCACTACTTGTATATTTAATCAAAATTAAAACCTTAACATACATGTTAATTCGATAGTGATACACGATATTATCTTAGAAGTTTTATTCTTAACTATATTTGAAACTCAAATTTAAGACTGTATATATGTGCGTTAAGTAATTTACTACTCTTAAGATTAAAAGGAAAAAAAATCGAAAAATCCGTTTCTACAAGTAAGATATTATTTTATAAATATTTGACCCCTTTCGATTCAATATATATGGAAATTCATAAAGTGCAACATCAAAATTAAATAGGCCATATACCAATATTTCTTACCAATTAAAGTTGAAAGAAGTTGGTTGAAAGGACCACATAAAAAAGATATCAAATTTATAAAAAACTAAATTGACACCTCCAGCACATTAGAAAATTAAGGGTAGTTTTATTTATTATTTTTAAAAATAATTTTTATTCTTTAAAATATAATTTATTTGAAAATATGTTTCATAATTTATTTTTAAAAATTACTCTTTAAATATGTAATTTAATAATAAAAATAAAAATAATTTTTAAATAATTTTAACTCATTTTCTTACTTTAAAAGCCAATTTTATAATTATATCAAATATTTTCATATTTACAATACCGGATATCTCTTAATATTTATTTTTCTTTAATTTAAAAATAATTTCTAAAAATAATTTTCAAAAATATATTCAAATGTCATCATAAATGTTGAGCAAGAGGTCCAAAGTGGCCATTTAGTCAATAAATTTTATGGAGGGACTTCCATGCGCTGAAATAATGATTCACTATTAAATTTAATAATTTAGATTCATTGATTTATATAATACTATATAAATTAAATAAAATTTAATAATTTTGAATCATTGATATATAACTTTTCACCTAAATTTTATCGTTAAGACACAATACTTTAGTGTCAGTTAGGACAGCATTTTATCGTTAAGACACAGTACTTTAGTGTCAGTTAGGATAGCGCTTTTGGTAGAGCCCACTACAACAAAAAGTAGCAATAACGACGACACTTTTAGCGGCGACAAAATTTCGGTCGTCGCTAAAGGTATTTTCGACGACAAAGTCGTCAGAAAAAAAGGCAAAACTTTTTAGAAGGAAACAGAATTGTGGGCGGGAAGAATTAGGCTTTTAGCGACGACAAAAGTCGTCGCTAAAAGCTTAAAAAATTTTCGGCAGGAAGATTTGGCTTTCAGTGATGACACTGTCGTTGCTGAAAATGCAAGGCTTTCGACGACGACACTGTTGTCGCTGAAGGCTGCAGGAAATTTTGCCCTTCAGCGATGACTATGTCATCGCCAAAAGTGTCAATTTTCAGTGACGACTATGTCGTCGCTGAAGGGTTCACCATCAATGACGACAGAGTCGTCGTTGAAAATTTTTCATTTTCAACGACGACAGTGTCGTCGCTAAAAGCCTTGTCCGAATTCTAAGGCAAGACTTTAACGATGACATTGTCGTCGGTGAAGGTGGGACTTTTAGCGATAACATTGCTGAAAAAAAACTCGATCGTCGCTGAAAGCTTTAGCGACGACCGAATTTTTTGTGTCGTCGCTGAAAGCCAGAGGCTATTTATTCGCGGCGCCTCCTCCCTCCTCATTTGCGCGTTTGAAATTTCTGGACCTGAGGTAAGTTCGTAAACTTTCTCTCTCTTTTAATTTTTTTTAATTTTAGTATATTTATTTTTTTATATATGTTGATATGTATTAATTTTGTATGTTGTATTTTTTAATTTGTTAGTTATTATTAGCACTTAGCTTAGTTTGTGGAGAGTATTCAGAGTTGATCAGTAGATTTTTGCCATTGAGGTACGTAAATAAAAAATTATAATTTTTTTTGTGTACTAATATATTTAATTTACTCAAATAATTTGCAATGAATTAATAGAATTGATAGTATGTTTAATTTAATATGAAATTTTATATTATTTAATTTTGTATGTTGTAAATTTTAAATTTATTTATGTAAATTTAACTTAGCATTAATTTTATAAATATAAATTTGATTATTATTATGCATCCCTCAATTTATAATTCTGAAGTATACAATATATGTGTAGATTATTTATTTAGGCTAATGTAAGATAAAATAGTTATGATATTTTATTCATAAAATCTAAAATTTGCGATGCAATTTAGAAAACTTCAAACTTATTAGATTCGATGAAATAATGTAAGATAGAAAATCAGAATAAATATATAAATCTATCTTAGAAAGTAAGAGATTACAGTAATATAGTCTATTTTTTAATTGAGATTGAAACTTAACAATTCAAATTATATTATTTACACCACATACTAAGAAAAATTGAATTAAACTAGAGACTACATAAAAATAAAACCCACACAATCCAAATTATGATATTTACATCTCATAAAAATAAAAAATTTCAAAACACTAGGAAGTTTGCATGAAAATCACCCCCTCTTGGATAAAACTACATTTACTTAAATAAAGAAGCTGAATTGTGCATCTTATAAATAATATACACCTTATAAAACTAAACTTACTTAAATCATGGAGAAGACGCCTTTATCGATGATGACGAGAAATAGTCTTTCAATCATTCCAATGTACAGGAATGTTGGATCTGGTGCTCATGGAGAAGACGCCTTCATCGATAATGACGAGACCCTTGAAGACGAAACAATTGATGATTATATGGATGAGGAGCCTACACAATCTGATAATGAAGGAGAATCTGATGACCATGAGTCTGTTAGGTTCACCGACACTGATTTTGATTTGGGATAAAATAATATATTTGAACTACAACTCATAATTGTGTAAGCATGATTATTATAATAATCAGTATGATTATAAAAAGTTGAACCATTTCATCGTTCAGCTGGACATTGAATTCTTTTTAATAATCTACATAATGTGTATCATTTTAGTTATGGCGGATGTCAAGGCACGTTACCACGGAGGTGACGCTGGAGGCGACCTACCGGAGCGACCCACCCGTATTCCATCTCAGTGCAAGGGATCAGGTATTTGTTATTAATTGTGCATACCTAAGCCTGATTAAATATTATGTTTATTTTTTTAATATTTTTTTAATTAATTGAAGTAGCACCTGCTAGAAAGAGGGGACCGAATAGGTCCCTAAGACTGCACGAGAAGATAGGCAGGGGTGGAAGCAGACCGGTGCCTGTATAGTTTGATACGACTGGTACATGGCATGCAGTTGGTGAGAATGCCAGTCATCTCCCTCATGATATTGGCAGCATGATCCACGCCCACGTGCTGCCATATTATAAGTAATGGCGGGTTGTACCTCAGGAGGTCCGAGATAGAGTTGTGCAGGAGGTTTGTGTAAGTATCTATCTCTTGTTTGAATTAATGTCTTTGAGATTGAAATTTCAAAATATATGACTCATAAATTTATTAAATGTCTTTTAATGCAGTCCCATTTCGAGTTCCAGGGCATCTCTGAGGGTGATCGGGATAGAGCGCTCTCTGGTTTGATGCGGACTGCTACCGACCTGTACAGAGATTGGAAGTACAGGTTGAATAAGTATTTTTTAGAGCATGGAGGTGATCGATACCAAGAGTATGACTTGGATCGAGCTCGACATTGTGTGCCTCGATTTGTCTCACTGCAGACATGGCAGAAGTGTGTGGACTTCTTTGATAGTGACGAGTACAGGGTAAGTATGACATTTTATGGTATTATGTCAGTATTTCATAATTAGTAAATTGTGAACATAAAAATTTAACTTTTTCCTCTTAATTTGCAGGAGTTGTCTGCAAGAAATACAAATAATAGAACACAGAAGGTCGTGAATGACCAGCATGGGTCAAAGTCTATTGCTGCACATCGCTTTGATAAGGTAATTTAATTTTTTTGTATCTTTTTTAAATATATCCATTTGTTAAATAGCATTACTACCCTTCATCTTTTTTTTCTGTTACAAAAATTGAACAGAGAAACAGAGATACTGGTGAGCTGCAGTCGGTTCCCGATAACTTTAGGGACCGACACACATACAGGTCGGGGGAGTGGGTGCATCCGATCCCTTAGGGGCAACATGTAAGTTATCTGAATTTCATATTTTAAATAAAATTTTACAAATATATCTTGTAAGATAGATTTCTTATTAATTTTTTTTAATAATTTAAGGTGAGGATGACTGAGCTCATGACTCAGCATGTACAGTCTAGTGTATCATCCACTAGCTTGCCTATGACTCCTGTACAGTTAGATGAGGCTGCCATCGCCGATGAGGTGCTTAGCACTCGTCGAGGGTACAGGAAGGCTGTTGGGCGTGTACTTGCTGGTCAGACTTATCATTCATGGGGACTTCTAGCACAGGGACGAGCTCATAGACCGTGTCTCAGGTCGGTGAGTTGCAGGAGCAATTACACCAGAGTCGGGAGCAGGTTGAGCAGAGCCAGCAATTGATTCAGCAGCAGCAGCAGATTACACAGCAGCAGGAGTTAATACAGCAGATGCAGCAGCAGCTTGGGACTTATCTTACTGAGATGAGTTTGATCCTTAGATAGCAGGGTATTGTCCTACTGCCGCCTCCATTTGCTGCTGCTACACCGCCTGGGCCGAGTAGATTTGCACCTGCACCTACTGCTCAGCCGCCACCGTCATTTTATCATCCTCGTAGTCAGGATGATGATGATGATGACGACGACGACGATGATCATGGTGCACTATGATACACCTCCCTGCTTCCCCATAGTATATTTTGTCTATGTATCTTTATATTTTTTATATGTGCACATTTACATGGATGATGTATATATATTAGTTTATTCATATAAAAATTATTTTTACCATTGTTTTATGAGTATTAATTTTTTATGTTGGATCAAATTGTTAGACATTATTAATAATACTATTGATATATTATAATTGTATAATTTATATTAAATTAAATTTAAAAAAATTATTAAACAATTCAAGTTAATTAAAATAAAGAATATATTAGATAATATATTATTTAAAATATACGATAATTTGATTTTAAAATTTAAAAAAAAATCCAAAAAACCTTTAGCGGCGACAATTGTCGTCGCTATAGGTTAGAAGTTGTCGTTGAAGATCTAACTTTCAGCGACGACTATTGTCGTCGCTAAAAATATGACTTTCAGCAACGAAAAAAGTCGTCGCTATAGGTTAGAAGTTGTCGTTGAAGATCTAACTTTCAGCGACGACTATTGTCGTCGCTAAAAATATGACTTTCAGCAACGAAAAAAGTCGTCGCTAAAAGTCTGATCTTCAGCGATGACAAAAGTCGTCACTGAAAGTCTGATCTTCAACGACGACTATTGTCGTCGCTGAAAGTCATATTTTTAGCGACAATAATAGTTATCGTTGAAAGTTAGATCTTTAGCGACGACTTTGTCGTCGCTAAAAGTTAGATCTTCAGCGATGACTTCTAAACTATAGCGACGACAATTATCGTCGCTAAAAATCAAATTTCAAAATTTTTTGAATTTTGAAATTGTTTTCTGCGACGACTTTGTTGTCGCAAAAGGCCTGACTTTTAGCGACGACAAATTGTTGTCGCTAATGACCTTTTCAGGCACGGACCTATGCCAATGACATTTTTAACGACAACTTTTTCTTTTGTGACGACCGAGAACTTTTTAGCGATAACAAATGTCGCCGCTAAAAGTCTTTTTTGCTGTAGTGGCCATCATTCATTCGATAGTTCGTTACTCTAAAATTCATAAGCACAAGTTGTTAAAAACCTTTGAAATTGGATCACGTGTAGTATAGCCTAGCTAGCGGTGAAAAGTTTGTAGTTTTTGCTTAACTAAGTTTTTTGGTGCGAGGATGCTACTTTACTAATGATAAATACGAAATCTTTATTTATTTATTTATTTATTTTGGGGGGTGGAGGAGGAATTGTAATACTGGAGAGTAGAGACAAAATTTTAAAGGGTGATCGAGTAGAGAAATTCATAAGTACATGTTTACTGTATGATGATATTTAAAATAATATTTTATATATTAAATTGTTTATAAATTTTAACATAAGATAATAATTATAATTATAATTGATGCATCTATCATTTAAAGAGGTAACCTTTTCGTATTTTTATAAATTTTATGTAAATAAAAAATTAAAAAAAAATTCCTATTATGTTAGGATGAGACGTGACTCATAAAAATATAATCCACTCATTTGAATGATTATATATACCAATTATTTTTAAAATTATTATACTAAATTAAAATTTATAAATAATTTAATATTTTAAAATTTTATTTTAAATAATATCATATATTACATAATATGTATTTAAGAATTTGTAGGTCGAGCCACTTAAATCAAATATTTCTTGTAATATAACATTATGTTTAATTAGCTGGCCACATCCCAAAATTCTGATTATAATTATAATTAATAAAATGTGTATAAACACAAAAAATATGATTCTTATAGAGTGAAATTATAAAATATTACAATTGTAAAATATAACACAACAATAACATCACACGCAACGTGGCAATTGTGAGTTAAAATTTAAAACCAACTCCATTTCTTTACGTATTTTCTTTAAAGTTTAATATAAATATGCACTTCCGTTCTTTATTTATATTTTTTAAATCTAAACTCGACTTCCACCCACAAAATAATATGAAAATGGGTATATATTTACAGGAATAAGAGACCACATTGAGTATATTTAATGTAAACTTTAAGAGAAGGAGATACAATTTACTACTATATAAAAAAATATGAACGTAAAATCAAGGGGTTTTTTTAATTTACATTAAAAAATTCTCATACTTTTTAATATAAGGTTAATTTCGATTCAAAGTGGGGTCAGGAGTTTTACATTTCACTGTAGGATTAGCCATCATCATTTCTTATGCAAAACAGAAGTACTAATTTTTTTTCTTCTAAGGGATTAGAAGGTGAAAGCCTTTTATTATCGAAAACAAAATTCTTTCACACTGAAATTAAAATAAATATCTTTAGTTATATTTAATAAATAAAAGATAATAGTTGATTTTTATAATTTTTTATATCTTAAAAATTTAAATGAACAATAAAATTAAAAATTATTTTTATTTATTAAATATAATTGAGGATGAGTGTTATAATTAGAAAGTATAAAAATTTCTCTTGAATCTTGAATTGAGTAAACCATACATGTAAAGTGCCGAAAGAAAGCAAGTTCTTGTCAAAATTCTTAATTTAAGTGATATTTGAAATTTAAAATTTTTTAAAAGATTTTTTATTTTGCTATTTAAATTCAAATTTAATTCTAAATACTTACATGTATATATTCAGTAAATTAACCTATATATAGTTAACAAAAAAAGAAAAGAGGAAGTAGGTCCAGCAAAAGGAAGCAGACAAGCATGCTTACTCTAAAGGGTGAGCGTTAGAATGTTTGGTTAGTTGAAATATACATCACGTGCATTGCACTAACCCATTCACATTTGCCAAGTATCTGCAACTACCAACTCTGAATCCAACTTCTTCAGCCTCCAAACAAATCTCTGTCAACCGTTTTCCTTCCACTATTCTACTGCCTACCAACAGCATCACTTTGTTCTTTCAGTTCTTTCTGCTTCGAAGGGCCATCACTTCCAGTTTTTGCTGCTCATGTTTCCTGGTATGTATCTCATTAATTTTCTCTCTTCTGATCATGAAAGCTATCATTATTTCCTTTGTTTTTCAGAACTCAGACTTATGTTGTACTTGTCCTATTATCATTTTAACAATTCTTCACGTGCACCTAAATATGAATGTGAAAATATCAAATTTTTTACGGTGAAACAATGAGAGATAGGACCCGAAAATAGATGGATAGTTATAATTCCTTCCATTGTTGCTGCTGCAAATCACAAACTCTAGGTGAAGAATAGTTTCATGGATTACATCAAATTAATCATGACAAATTAATTATTGAGTGTAATTATATTTAATTGTTATTTATTTAATTGATTTGCACATTAATTTGTTTAATTGATTTTGATCAGTACATAGGCCACTAAGCAAAACTTCATCTAAAGTAAATGTTAAAATTCCCCTTTTATATTTCAAGCAATTTTATTTTGCATGGGATATGATGTTTATATCTCTATATAGGTTTTGTATTGTGTGTTTCGCATGTTTATTATGCTTATAGGTAATTTTCCTTTAATAATAGGATTGATGAAATTATTATATATATAGATACGAAATTTTGAAATAAAATTTAAAATATTAAAAAAATATATATATTTTTTTAAAATATCATATACCAGTATATCCGACGTATGTATATTTACTTTATCACAATAGAAGTAGCATTTGTTGTGTTTTGTGCTACTAATTTAAAATATACATTTTCAAGTTTAAACCTCTAAATTAATATCCATCCGCGTATATCATTTTACTTAGTTGGTCCAAAAAAACTAAATTTATGTTTTAATGTTAACATGAGCTAATTTTAATTAAGCAAAAAAATTATTTCTTAATTTTATTAGTCGCAAGTTTGTTGGGTAGAGTCTGCCGATACCAAAAGTATCAACATTTTTTTCACAACCCTGCCATGGGTCCTGAAACGAGGGTACGGAGTTATGTTTCGAAGGTATCTTATTCAATTCATTGAGATCCAAGTGGGCCCTACTCGATAATTCAAAAGTACACAATTCTTTTACGACCGTCGGAACTCAAACTTGCTTCTTAATTTTGAATGCTATATTATTTTTCTTTCTTTTACTTTTTAAGATATCTGGAATGCAAAAGCTATAACAACGATGTATTTGACGAAAATAAAAATATTGAAATAATTTTGTGGCTCGCGTATATGTTTGATTATTTCTGTTTATGGTTTGAAATTCCATTCCAATCAAAATATAATTTTTAAAAATTCTCATATATATATATATATATAGTTTCTCCCGTGACCATAGTTAATCTATAAGTGTTTTATTGGTGATTTAAGAAATGGTATTTATGTTGGGTTGGGTTACCCTTTGATGGATATATATACATATTGTTTTTAAGCTCGACACTTCTATAAATTTATAAATAAATATTCACTTTCTTTCTCCGATATCGCTCTCGCGATGTGTCTCCCTTTCATCCATCCAACGCCGCCGCTACACGGTCAAAGAGGATTGGATTTTCCTTCAAGTTGATATTTCTTTCGGTACTTCTCACGAATATCGTTAGTTTGAAAAATTTTAGAAAACCCAGTAATAAAGATGTGCTCTCAGACACGGAGGACTTGCCATATAAAAATGGGATTTTGTTTCGCGATTGTACTGACATAATTTTTTTATAAATGTTATGAAAAAGTTTAATAAAATTTATAATTTTTTAAGTGCTTTTGCAATTATATAAGATATAATTATTTGCATAAAATTTATAATTTTTTAAAAAATTTCATAATTTTATATATAAATTTCGCAGTATAAAATAGTGATTCTGCAATATAAAAAATTTAAGGAACTTTTATGATATCTTATAAAAAATTAGAAATTTTATATAAAATATTATGAATTTTATGAAAAAATTATATAAATTTCATAATGATCACATTAATACACTTTATTTTGAGGATGAATCGAAAAGGTTCCAAAAAACTATAAATTTTGTAATATTTATATTTGATTTGTATGGTCAAAAAGCATTTTATAAAGATATACTATGTTAATTATATTTATATTTATAGAATAATATTTACAATAATAATAATTTATTTTTTTATATTCCTCGTATTAGATACTTAATAAATAAAATATTTTTTATTTTAATATTTTATAATTATATTTTATAAAAAATATTTTCTAACAAATCCTAAATTAAACTTTGATGGAAAGTATGTGTGGTATCGCAACCCATTTAAGTTAGGTAGTAGAATCCAAGAGAGAGAGAAAACTAGAGTCCAAGTACCAAAGATATTTTCGACGAAAAGAGTTGAAATATGCCGCGTGGCGTGATAAAATTCCAAAGATATCCCACCTGGTCAAAATCAAATTGCAGAGAATGGTAATTGAAGTGGGACCTGCTACTTTTCCATTTGACTCCAGATCGCAATAGGTCAATTACTTTTACTCCTGCATACAATTCTTTTAAAGAAAAAAATAAGTTCACGGTGATATTAAATTACTTTGTGTAAGAAGGAGTAGATTTGAAGTAAAAATTAAAATGTGAGAAGAAATTTATTATAAAACAATGTACATATTCTTGTAAAACCCATCTTTTTTTTAAAAAAAAAGTCTTTAATTCCAATCTCAACTTCTTAAATGAATAAGAATTTACAAACTAGCTTACAAATTTATATTTATTTTTATTTTATTAATTTTTTTTAAAAATAAAATTAATAATTCCATCCATAAATTATAGAGTTAATTTTAATAAAATTTCACCGTTCCTAAATAATACAATTGATAAATGAAATTACATGTACAAATTATTATTTAATGATAAAATTATAATTTTATATAACTCATAGATCATTTTATTAATATTTTATAATTTTAAAAATAAAATTATTAATTTTTTAAAATAACAACAGTGCAAGACTAATAATCTCTCTTATCAACAAAATCATTGCCATTAATCTGAATTAATTTATTTGCTTACAGGCTAAGTTAATTTACCTAAACCCCCAAAATGACACATAACCAGCATGAGCGCATTGAGAGTAGAATCTAATGGGTTCTTGGCTTCCACCAACCAAAAAAAAAAAAAGAGAAAAAAAAAAAGGGTGTTTGGCTAGATTACGAGGAAGTTAGAGTTCTACGGGACAAGAAACTAGCTTTATCTCCAATGAGTTGTTTGTTCACAAATCCTCATCTTTAAGATCCATGAAATAACAGAAAGACAATCGAAGTCAGAATTTCAAAGAGTATTCTGATAGTCAATAATGAATAATACTAATAAGGGAAAGGGTATGTATAACTAGTATTTTAATGATACAATGGTATGCAATGTTGCATTAGAAGTTTTATTTTCTATTATATTTGAATTTAAATTTAAAATTTTGTGTATGTATATAAAAATTTTATTTGAAAATAAAATGAAAATTTATTTTTAATTACACGAAATTAGAGTTTTCATTGTAATATTTGTTGTTTATTTGAACTAAAAATTATATTATAAATATCAGAATAAATCAATAATATTATGATAAAACTATTTAACTTAAAATATCAAACTATATAAGGTTGACTGGCATAAAATTTTGACGTGGGCATAGCACTAGCAATTAGGATAGTATACACATTCATTCTTATATAACCTCAATTATTTACCTACTTATTCAGATCTTGTAAACCGTACATGTTTAAACATTTGGATGCATAAAATTAAGGGATGGTTTACTTAGTTGAAAAATATTTTCTATCGAAAAAAATCATTTCCCAGTATAAAAGATAAAGGATAATATGCCATATTTATATATAAATTAAAAAATTATAATATCAAGTATCATATTAATCAAGAAAAATAACTTCCTTCTTAATATAGAGGATATTATTTTCCACTTCTCTTTTCACATTTAATATCGAATAAATATAATATTTTCTACTAAAACAAATAAATAAGTGTATTTATCAATTTTAAAATAGCTATCAAAATTGTCTTGTTACTATAGGTTTGCTAATATCATTATCATAAAATTGATGATGGATGTTAGGTATTTAGGGGATTATACATCAATTTTCAATTGACATCTTATCGAGTGACATTATGTAAAAATTTTAATGTTGACTTTATAATTATCATGAAAAATAACAATAACGTTAGTTATAATATTGAAAACAACCGATATTATTTCTTTTAATGTATTATGAGAAATAACATTACACATCAGTCTTTTATACAAAACTGACATATAACGTTAGTAATATCGATTCAGTTCCTTTAAATAATTGAGAAGGTATGTTACACTGCTTTTCGTCCTTAACCCTTTCCATTATTCCTCATTTCTTAGTCCTTTTTATTCCTATTATATTTGTTCTTGTAAAACATTCTAACTAGAAATAAAAATTAATATCTCCTATAACATTATAATATCCTAATTTTAATAAAGTTAAAAAATAAATTGAACAATAAAAGTTTAAAAATAGTGGAATGTTGTATCCAATATCCTAATCAATGAAAGGGTGCTATGCTAAATTTGTTTAAATACTTGTTGCTTAATATGTGATGTTTACATTACCTAGATAAAAACTCTTGAATTCAATATTTGCAAATACAATAAACATTCATTAAATTAAATGTATGATATTATACATTTTATATAAATAAATAGTAGATAATATCATCAAATGCTAAAAAAGATGAATAAATCAATTTCTTACCTATATAAATTTATAAAAACTGTATCAAAATGATATGTAATAAAATATGATCAATTATGAAATGAGAAACTAAATTGTAAGAATATACATGAAAACCAAACAAATCCATACTTTTATATTTTGCCTTTTTCTAGAGAGTGTATGATCTTGTATATTTAGATATAGGCTAACTAAACTTCAGTCCTACAAAATAATTGATAAGGATAAATAGAAATTGAAAAGAATTATCTTGAGGTTGGAAGTTGAGCATACATCATTAGAGAAAAAATCATTTTATGGTTGAAACAACTATATGATGAAATTTACAATTGGCATTAGTGCCTTACTTCTTTTATTTTCAAATTGTGTTAAGGGATAGAAGCTTTCAAGATGATGTCATTTATATTTAGAAGTTAGTTATTAACTACAAAACCAACCTCTACATGATAATGACATCATCCTATTAATATGTTTCATCCTCGTTAAAATTTTAATTGTTATAGAATTTTGAAATTCTATATTGCAAGGGGAAATAATAATTAACTTTAGCAGTGAAATTTGGAAAGAAAATTTTTATGTAAAATAAATGAATTCCGGTGAGGAAGATGTAAATGAAATTTAGGAAAAAGAGAATTAATTAATTAAATAAATTTTGAATAAAACTTTTAGGTAAATAAAAATAAATTCTTTAAATGGGCTTGAAATGAAGAACTTGAAAAAGTTAGTTAAGAAAAAAAGAATTAAATAAAGAAATTAAAGGTTATAAGAGATTAAATATGAGCATAGAGAAAATTTAGGATGAAATACTAAAAATACTCTTGCCTTTAATGAATCCCAACTTTAGCCACCGTACTTTGCTATTGCTGAATTTTCAATCCTAACATTCTAGCTCCTCAAGTTTATCCTTCCCCTTTTTCTTCCTCTTTAACTTTTTTTCATCAATCAAGAAATTCAGGAGTGACTTTTGTTAAATCCTTCACAAGTAAGATCTTTATAACAACTAGATTTCCTATTATTTTCTATAGATTTGAAAAGACTTGGTGTTTAACCTAAAAAAGGAAAGAGATGAACCCTAATGTGAAATTCTTGAAATTTTTGTTGATTAAGGTCATGGGACAATGAATCCAACCTTCCAAATTCTCCTTCGTATTAAATGAGAGAACATTCTAGCCTTAGTTCAAGGACTTAAATTGTTTTATTTGGTTTAAGTTTTATGATGTATATGATGAATATGATATATTGTGATGATTGATTTGTATTTAATGAATGGAAATGGCATAAATAAGGTTCATTTAATGTGCATTTATGATTTGGTGAGGATTAGTAGCATAATAAATATGTTAGGATGGTTTTAATGGCAAAATGAATAACATTTTAAGCTAAAAATATGTAAAAACTTGTTATATAGTTAACTATATAGTAGATTATGATTATGAGATTAACTTATTTGAGAGTCATAGTTAATTACCCAAATGTTGAGTTAGCTTTTAAAAGGCTTGTAGTTGACAATTGTTAAAGGGTTTGACATTTGGAAGACCATAGTTGACCATGACCTATGTACTGAAGGCTTATAATTGATTACTAGCACCTAAAATCAAGCAAACGCTCCTTGTAGTTGACTACATAATTAACTATGTACTCTTTCTTGGGTTCATAGATAACTATATAATTGACTACCCTTGGTGAATTTTAAAGAAATACATTATAAAAAAA
The DNA here is from genome assembly GCA_020226215.1 of Sindora glabra. Lineage (NCBI taxonomy): Eukaryota > Viridiplantae > Streptophyta > Magnoliopsida > Fabales > Fabaceae > Sindora > Sindora glabra. The sequence continues at coordinate 33,521,064 of CM035228.1, read as the reverse complement.
AGGCTTGAATATATATATGTTGTAGGGTGTTATGTTTATTACTTATGTAATGAATGATGATAGAAATAAAATGTGTGTTCATGCAAAGAAGCATGGGATGATTGTGAATGAGTTATGTGATCTTGATGAGAACTGTAATTGTTTAATGTGATAATGCGATAATGTGATAATTTGTCTAATAATTAAATAATGTAAGAAGCCCACAAGAGATTATCTTCACTATAATGAAAAAGTGTTAAAAGTCCTTAAGTTTATCTTCACTATATCTAAATTGTGATAGGGTTGATATGATATATATGATAATTGAACATGTGATTTGCTAAGCATTTATAAGGGGATAAAATAGATTCAAGAGACATAAGAATAAGCTCATAAGGGATAAAGCTTACTAAAATTCATAAGAAGACTTACTTGCTTTCCCTTTATTTTATTTACTTTGTGTATAGTGTGATAAGCTTGTAATATGGATGAATGTGTGTATTTGGATGATAACATTAATGAGTATGAATGTTTAAAAGCATATGTGATGATACTCATGGAACTTGTGTTATAGCACATATAGTTTAAGTGTTTAATTTTACTAAAGGATAAAGTTAGTTAGCAAGTTTATAATTATTGTTTATAATTGGTTATGCTAAAGTGTTTACTTTTTAAGCCTAGACTTGCTTCTCTATATATTTTCTTTTACGGATAGTTAGGTTGATTTTCACCACCACCTTAGTGTTAAAATCTCGAGAGTATATTTGGTATGACTTAGGTAGCATTAGATATTTTGTTATAAACTTTTTTGGGACTTTATTTGTATAGCATAAAAATAGTAGCAAGATAGTACCTTGTTCTTTTAAGGCTAGTTAAGCTAACTAATCCTTAAACTTAATAGATTACAAGCAGGCTTAATTTCGTTTTGTAAGTGATTTATATTTTATTAAATGAAATCATCATCTTTTCCTCTTAATGCATGAAAACTTGCCCAAATTCCTGTGCATGCTTGTTGTGTCAATGTGAATGTGAAATAGGTTAGTGGAAACCAAGTAATAAATTCCGCATCAATCAGGACTAAAGTTGGATCATGATATAATAAACTTTAGTACATCAGTGGTAATATGACTTTTATGACAATAATAGTAGGAACATATAACAATTGACAATAGCAAAAAACAATTGTTGTGGCTTTTATATAAAATTTTCAAACTTTCATTTATACACAAAAATACAATAAGTTATTTACAATCAAAGTACTACTATGAAGTAATTTACAATAAGTTATAACTACTACATATTCAAATACACCCAAAGCTATTTAATGCAGTTTAGCTTTAATCCTAAGAAAATACCTTGTCCAAAGGTTTTTCATTTAGGTTAGGGTTATGCTTAAAGCATTGTAATTTGTATATAATTAAAATTTTGTTATTAAGAAAAATCCAATTAATTAAGCATATAAGGAGTTAAATAATTAAATGATTATTGTGTTGAGTTTTTTCGATGATGTAGCATATCATGTATGTATCATAGAATGTAATAGCCATATTCCACTTTGTTAGTTTATGTATGGCATTGCAATAAAATAGTAGGTTAGTTTTACTTTGTTGATATACAAACTTCCATTTGTAATATGTTACAATCTTACTCAGGAAATATACTTGTACTTTTGACCTATTTGGCTTTTTTACTTTCCTTTCTAGTTGCAAGTTTTTCTTATAGCATACACCCAAAGCTTTGTTCAAGTATGTTTTCAATGTGAATCATACTTCTTTAACCAAAGGATCCAATTAGAAGATAACCTTCTTTTTTAGGCACACCATGGCAAGTATGCAATGACACTTACAATACAATAACATAACCAAAAGTTAAAATCTATTTACAAAAAATAAAAATCATAATTAGTATATAAGTGAGACTTACCCCTCATGATATGACATGAAGTAGTAAACTTTCCTATGCTCATTAAGTAATATAGCCATAATTTATTCCTTCCTTTTTTTACCTTCTGATTAGGCTTAAAAGTTAATTTAATATCAACACAGGAATCAATAATGAGCTCTTAGGGATGACTAATGATCATTACAATACCTGTAAAAGAATTCACATGTGCTAAACTTCCAATTAGATAATAGTTGAATTAATTCACATTTGTTCAAAGAAAATAACATGAACTTACCTCATCAAAAGGTAGATGTAAATGATGTTAGGCTTTCAAATCTTAGAAGCTGGAAAACGGTGTCATTTTCAATAAATAATGGATTATGTATTCTTACCATATTTTCCTTCATTATAAGTTGGGCTGGGTTCTTTAGGGGTCTAAAAGTTATCAAGCTTCACTTGTAGCACTTTTTAATCATAATCAAGGGATCATTAAAACATATATAATATCAATTAGTAATCCTAAACAACAAAACTAACATAGTTTTAACCATATAAAGAAGTTAATGGTGAAGGAAAGGATACAAGCAAATAGCGGCGAAGCCAGGGGCAGGGGTGGGCCCAAGCCCCCTCTTTTTTAAAATTTAATATAATATATAGTATGAAAATTTATATTAGCCCCCCTAAATTTTAAAATATTTTACTTTTGGCTCCCCTATCTTACAATTTCTACCTCTGCCACTGCAAATGAATGATACCTCCATTGGAAATTGAATTATAGTCATTAATCATGTGATAAAAATTTCGTGGGATTCTTTCACTATTAAAACTTCATCATTAGGCATCAACACTTTAGCCATGTAGTCTAAAGGATTATTGACCATCACATTGACTTGATCATTTAGTAATAGTCAATAATGGAGCTTACAACTTACTAAAATTCACTTTGACCTTTTATAATGGTGTTCTCACCATCATCAAAGCACACAAGGCTTCACTTTACTCAATACAAACCCCTATAGGAAATTTAGTTTATGTATAGATGTATATGAAAAAATGTATGGGTTAAGGGTTATATTTGTCTTAAGTATGGTCTTTATAATGTCTTCTACTATGGTGGTTAGTACTATAAGTGTTGGTTAATCCTTCGTACTAGTTATAGGAATGGTCAACACCCAATGCTAATCAGGAATCCTAGAGGCAAGCTGGGTACTGATTGCAAAGGCCAATTCCTCTATGTGCATAGTCATAGAGCTCAATTGGATAGACACTGTGAAACTTGGTTGCATGATTTGTTGGAAAGCTATCTAATTTATCAAGTTCTAAAGCTACTATTACATCTATTTTGTTACTATTGCATCTATTGCTACATTTGTGTGTGTTATTTCTATATTTACTACATTTTTATCATCCTAAATTGAGCTTACATGCATGGGAAATGCCTACTCTAAAGTTCTTCAAATTGGAGTATAAATGTTCCACTAAACAATTCCTTAATAGGCCAAAGTAGTCATATGGTTCGACACCATGTCTAATACCTTGAACATGGCTAGAATGCTCCTTAGGTTTTAGTGTTATGGTTAAGATGTTCTTTTTCTCAACTAGCTCAAACTTACCTAAAAAGGCTTACTATATGACATTACCCTATAGTAATAAATAAATAATAGATAATTAGATTCAATTTGCATGAAATAAAAAATTTCAAATCGAACAATATAATTTGATTTAATTATAAACAATTTCAATCCCTCCATAATAACCTAACTCTTTAGGGTTATGTATTTCCTATGTTAACTTTGTATTTCCTATGAAATAAAAATTGAACAATATAACTTGATTTAATTATAAACAATTTCAATCCCTTCCATAATAACCTAATTCTTTGGGGTTATGTATTTCCTATGTTAACTTTGTATTTCCTATAAAATAAAAAGTTTCAAATTGAGCAATACAATTTGATTTAATTATAAACAATTTCAATCCCTTCCATAATAACCTAACTCTTTGGCTTATGTATTTCCTATGTTAATTTTGTATGAGAGATGGAAGGTGCTTCCTCAGTGTCATTGTCCTTGGCTTTTAGAAGCTTTTCTTCCACCAACTCCTATTCTAACTTTTAATAGACTCCAAGAAAGTTTTTATGGATATATGTTTTTCCTTTGTCTCTCCTAATTCAACTTAACTCTTATTAATTGAGAGACATATTAGTTCACAAATACAAATGATATATAAACAAGACATTAAGAAGAAGTGGCCATCAAAATGTACAAATTTTACTTGAAAATGCTCATTGTTCTTTTGTTCCAATACTTCTCTCATAATTATTAGTTAATGAAGTTCTATTTTTGAAGTGGGTTTATCTTTGCATCAATCTTACTATTGACATAGTCCCACCTCAACCTTATCTTGAACATCTTCTATTAGTTCATTGCATGCAACAATACTCTTTTACACATATTTAAGGTGTTGGGAATATCAAAGGTATTCTACAAAAAAGATGAAAGAGTTATATGTGGTTCTTCTACAAATATAGTTTTACATATATATATATATATATATATATATATATTATATATATATATATATATATAATACAAATCTATCCAAATCAAATACACATTAAAATCTTTTCCTAAATATTATCCTTCAATGCTAAGGACACTCCTCTAAAGTTTATAACTCATTGATATTTTGGACCATGATGTCAATCCAACATAATTGTCATACATCATTCTATTTTTTCTAATTGCCTACCTCTTGCCATTGAACTTAGTATTTAACTTTTCACACTACGCTTGCACTATAAGCAATGCCTTTTAATGTTGTGGGACCTCTTTTAATCCTTTAGGTAGAAGCAACTATTTCTTTAAATGGAATTATATTTTAGCAGTTGAAAAAAATTAATGTTAATCATGTACAATAATGCATAAATAGATTTAGAGTTGACATCACTTAATCATAAAAAATAGTAGATATACAATTTTTTCTCATAATAAATGCTCCATGGTGAGCATGGCAAGCAATAAAATTAAAATTACATCAATCATCATATTTTACAAACTCTGCTAGTAATTTACATAATCAAGGAGCAATATGAATAATTTCATTATATATTATATCTAACTCCTTAAAAAGGATATAATAGCATGTAATATAGAGGCAACAAGTTAAAATGGTAGAGGCACCCCTACCAAATAAAACATGATTATAACCATATATTTTAAGGGTGACTAATCCCAAAATGTCACCAAACATAATAAATAATGTAATCCTAAACTTAGCAATGAATGAGACCATCACAATTTTACTATACACATGCATATACATCCTAACCAAACAAAGCCAAATAATTAATTTCTTCATATTCAAAACCTAAAAATGGATATGATAACTAGAATGTGTACAAAGCTAAGTTTAGTACAATTTAGAGCATAATAAAGGTTTGGGATCACATGAGAAATGGTAAAAATG